>JAMXBD010000018.1:2120000-2720000 GCA_024138025.1 Combretum micranthum
CATTATTCAATATCCAAACACAAGAAAAAAAAGGAAAAATAAAGAAAGAAGAATACATATCATTGGTGAAATCGAACTACATTTCTCTTAACATGATCTATGATTATGAAATTTATTTAATATGTTGTAAAAGATTTTAGCTTCATGTGCCCACATGCAATAATTGCAAGAAGCACTAATGAAATCATCTTCATTATTCGGTATCCATCGTTTTTTATCTCCTTGTTAACAACACCACAATTTTCTTGTTTCCCAACATCAAAAGTTTTCTTATGGAAATCGAGTATATTTGGTTTAAAAATGTTGTTAACTAGCAAAAACTGATGAAGAAACGACTTGATCTTCATCTTCATCCTACATTCTGTGATACCTTTTGGACCTAACTTCTTTAATAAGTTATTTAGCACCTCCATTCCTAACTCTATAGAACTAGACTCAGAAGAAGAGTGCAATATCATTCCATACACATAATTAGCCTCTTCATGTCCTTTCTCGGCTGCTTTCTATAGTTTCTCAAAACCTAGGTCCACTTTCAATGTACCGATGAAGTACTCAAATACACCATATCTTAAAAAAGGGTTTCTAGATTGCCATTTCTTTTGCAAAGTTTCAAGAAAATCCTTGCCCCACAGCTATGTATTGGTGGCCACATGTGTCGTGGAAGCTTATCCATTGACACATAAAGACATAAAGGTTTGTAGTTGAGGATGATGCAACTTGAGCAATTACTTCAATGATTAATTCTTGTGGAAGAGAATCAAAATCAGTGAAGCAATTCTTGGATTTGCGAGAAGTAGTTTTATGTTTCAAGATTTTGGAAGCAACCATTGTGATTGTTTTGTTTTGAGCAGCTAACAATAGGGAGATCTTGGTTAGAAAATTGATTAAAACATCTATCTTATATTCTATTGTGAAGTGAGAAAGAGAAGAGATATAAGGGATTTTTGTATCTTGAAATATAGTGTAATTTGTTTGTATATATGATTTTGTTTTAGTGAAAACAAAAATTTCATCAATCAAAACAATTGATACAAGGCAATTCATTGGAAAAGAATTGGGAGGGTTAAAATCAATTGGATAGACCAAACCATCGAAATTTCCACTCAAAGACTAATAGAGTCAAACACATAAAAGTAAAACCCTCATATATAGATACATATATATATATATATATACAAACATACGTAACAACATATACATAATTTTATGTATACACAAATTATGACATATCTATGTACATGATATATTATAAAATATATAATTTATATCAGCAAAGAGCATAACACGAATAAATATTGTTTTATCAAATAAATTGACTTTTGAAATGATGTATTGGTTTATCCAATTGATTTTAACACTCCTAATTCTTTTTCAATAAATTGTCGTGTATCAATTGTTTTGATTGATGACATTTTTTTTCACTAAAAAAAATCATATATATAAACAAATTGTAACCGTTTATAAAAAAGTTTGTTCAATGTGTTATTGTTATTAACATTTTGGAATCTAATTATTTTTCTTTGATACAAAGTACGAGTTATGCTGTCCCTAAATATTGCTTAAGAAAACTCAAACTGAAATTAGGGTATATATAGTAACTATAAATATTTAGATTCCCTAACATGCATATTCTGATTTTTTTTTTGTCAAAACGTTTATTTTCTAACTATTTTCTTCTCTTACTAATGTAGAAGCATTAAATGCTAGCTTAATACCATTTGGAAACTTCATTTTTTATTACTAGATAAGTTTCAACCAGGAGAATTATCAAAATTACTAAACTAAAATATAAATAGGGAAAGCAATTAATAAACCATTTATGTGTTAGCGAACATAACGATATATATACACACAAATTGCACTATAATTCAAGACACAAAAATCCCTTACATCTCTTTCTCTCTCTCACTCCACAATAGAATATAAACTAGATGTTTTAATCAATTTTCTAACCAGGATCTACCTATTGTTAGTTGCTCAAAACAAAACAATCATAATGGTTGCTTCCAAAATCTTGAAACATAAAACTGACTCTTACAAATCCAAGAATTGCTCCATCGATTTTGATTCTCTTCCACAAGAATTGCTCATTGAAGTAATTGCTCGAGTTGCATCCTCCTCAACTACAAACCTCATCATCTTGAAGACAACCTCAAAATACTTGTCAAGAATGTTTAACGATTGTTATGTCTTAGAGCATGCGTCATTAGATAAGCTTCCACGACACATGTGGCCACCAACATGTAGCCGTTGGGAAAAGACTTTCTTGAAATTTTACAAAAGGATATGGGAATCCAAAAGCCTTTTTTTTAGATATGGTGTATTTGAGTATTTCATCGGTACATTGAAAGTGGACGTCAATTTTGAGAAACTATAGAAAGCAGCTGGGAAAGGACATGAAGAGACTAATTATCTATATGAAATGATATTACTCTCTCCTTCTGAGTCTAGTTCTATAGAGTTAGGAATGGATGTGCTAAATAACTTATTAAAGAAGTTGTATCCAAAGGATATCACAGAATGCAGGATGAAGATAAAGTCGTTTCTTCATCTTTTTTGGCTAGTTAACAACATTGTTAAACCAAATATACTTGATTTCCATAAGAAAACATATGATGTTGGAAAACGAAAATATTGTGGTGTTGTTAACAAGGAGATAAAAAATGGATGGATATCGAATGATGAAGAGAATTTCATTGGTGCTTCTTGCAACTTTCGCATGTAAGCATATGAAGTTAAAATCTTTCCCAGCATATTAAATAAATTTCACAATCATAGATCATGTTAAGAGAAATATAGTTCGATTTCTCTAATGATATGTAAAATTATTTCTTATTCTTCTTTCTTTATTTTTTACCTTTTTTTCTTGTATTTGGATATTGAATAATGTATATAGATTAAATTTGTTTGTCTATATTGCTTATCCAATGGCAAAGTCATCAGCTTGATCTTTTTGTCTCTTTGTTATTAATCTAAATTGTGTGTAAATTTTGACCTGTTAAATTATTTACATGTGACTTATTCTTTCTTTCTGCCTTCTTTTTCACATGTTTAAGCCTAAATCATGTTGAATTTTTTCAACAAATGCATTTGGAGAGGCATCATATAATAATAATGATATGATACATTGTTATGCTATATAATATATGTGAGGGAAATTAATAAGTTGATATGGTTATGGCAATCAATAACCTAATCTCTTGATAAAATCTGTTAAATACTATCAATACATAAGATATTCATTATTTACTTAAAATTCCATGTAACTTTTCTAAGCAATATAATAATTATGCCCTTAAAATATCATGTACTAGAAATTCTATTGTTCTATTGCGATTACCCATCTGATTTGATTGCTTTGGTACGTTTTACTACCTTCAGGGGTAGCAAAGTGTACTTCATACCACCCTTTTTCTAATCTGTATACATTCTCCCTTCCTGCATACAGGGCATCCACATCATACTGCCAAGGCCTTCCTAGTAACAAATGACACGCCTCCATATCTACTATATCACAATAGGTCTCATCTTCATATTTACCTATCGAGAATGGTGCTTTACACCTTTCCTTCACATTAATCCTTTCAGTTGCTTTGATCCACTCTATAGTGTACGGATTAGGGTGTTTCTCCACTAGTAAACCCAATTACTTCACAACTTCCCCGTCAATAATGTTCTCACAACTGCCTCCATCAACAACTAGGTCAAACACCTTTCCATCTATTGTACACCTAGTACGAAACAACTGGACTCGTTGAGTGTTATCCTCCTCTTTAGATGCCAACATCAGTTTCCTGATCACATAAGTTTGCTCAACCTCTCTATCTTCATCATAGCACTCATCATCATCATTAGGTTCACATATCTCCTCATCCCTCTCAACTATGTTGGCTCCTTTCCTATTAAGGCATTCATTTGACCGGTGACCTGGCTGATTACATCTATAACACTGACCTAAAATTGGCTTAGCATAGGGATTATTCTGCTTTGGAGTGTCTTTAACCTCAATGGGCATTTTACCAGCAGCTTTGTAATCTCTCTTATCACCACACATGCCTTGTTTCTCCTCAATACTATAATTTTTTTCAACTATAGATTGACTCAAATAATCATTTCCAAATCTCCTACTACCACCATCAAATTTGTTACCCTTCTCTTGCCACATCAACTCTGCTCTAAGTGCTATATTCTTTGCTTCACTCAAATTCCTCAAAACATTGACTTTAATTTTATTCCGAATTTGGAATTTTAACCCATCAACATATCTAGCAACTTGCTGACCCTCACTCTCTCTTAGATCATTCCTTTTTATTCATGTACAGTCTTCTGTCCTCGATGACATCGCTGATACTGTTGAAAGAGGATCTATTCATAATCAAGAAGTAGAAAATCCCATTGCAACAGCTGTTTCATCCTATACCAGGTTCTCACTGGTTGTCTACCATCACGGTATCTCCTATTTTATAGTCTTTCCCAACAAGCAAAGGCCCCTCCTTTCAACCTACAAGCAACTAACCTTACCCTACGCTCCTCTAGTATCTCCATATAGTCAAAGAATCTATCTACCTCAGCCAACCAGTCTAGAAACTTCTCAATATTTAAGTTACCATAAAAAGAAGGACTATCTACCTTTAGGCGAAAATCACCGCTGTCGCTTTAGTCGTAGCTATCCACTATAACCATATCTCTTTCAGGGCTGCCTCATATTAAGCAAAAACTCATCCTCCTGTTCAGATTCCTCATCGGAAATCTGTGCCCACCGATTCACAGTGGTAGGTCTATTGATTGGACCGGCAAAGGCTTCTCTTACCCTTGGTCGTCTCCTACCAACCTCCCTACCTTCGTTGACAACCTCTGCTAGTGCATCAAAATGCTGGACCAAATCCTCAAGACGATTTTCAATCAGTTGGATTCTTTGACTCATGGCTTCATTTGTCACCTCAGGAACCTTAGCTCCTCGGACTCCCGTATCATGGACACTACCACGAGTATAATTGCTATCAACACCTTCACCTGAAGACATCTTCGAAGGATTCTAGCCTTGCTCTGATACCAACTGACGCAGGACGGAAAGCATAAAGATAACAGAAATCAATAATAACAATTGATTTCAAAATCAAGATGCAAGATATGGCAACTTTATTGAGAAATGCTCTCAAATAGGGTTTCAAATATGAATAATATGATAATAGGATATTCAAGAGAAGTTTCAAGAGCCTATTTATACTGTTACAAATAAACCCAAAAAGGAAAATAATAAATATAAAATCCTTAGTGATAAATGCAATATTGACTATCCTAAAATACAATATATGCTAAAAAGGAAAATAATAAATATAAAATCCTTAGTAATAATGCAATATTGACTATCCTAAAATACAATATATGGTCTTCCTCCAAAACTGGCAGCATTGATGCCGGTCTTCATGCATCTTCCAAAGCCGGTTTGTCTTGTTGCATTAAGTTTCTTTCTATTTTTTAGTTTCTTTTTCTTTTCTTTGTTTTTTTTTTTTTTTTGGTTCTCATTTCTGGATGAAGGAGTTGTTTTTGTTTTTTTTTTTTCCCTTTTCCTATTATATTTTCTAGAGAGGATTTTGAGAGAAATAGATAGGAAAGAGAGAAACCAGAGATGGAGATAAGAAAGAGAAGGGAGAGAGAGAATTTATAAGAAAAATTTTCATAGGTAGGAAGTAGGTCTAATGGCTTGATGGAGAAATTCATTTTACAAGTCTAAATGATATGTACGATAAATACAAGTTTGATAACATTTTTATACGAAAATTTATGTACCTATTATATTAAATATTCTGAATACTATGGTATATTTAAAATCTTTAGGTTAAGACTTTTATTTTTTTAGTTTTAATATCTATTATCGTAAATTATAATTTATACGTTAATGGCTTGTTTGGTATGCATAAATGGACTGTAATGAAATCACGATTCCAGCTTCTATTCCTTTTCCTTTGTTTGAAAGCGTCATAAGAAGGCGGAATTACGATTTCTTAGAATTGACGATTCCGACTTTTAAGTGGAATTCGATTCTGCCTTTGAGAGGGCGGAATTGTGATTCCATTTCACTTTCTATTAATAATTTTTACTTAAATTACCTTTTTATCCTATATAAATTTATTATCTAATTTTTTAAAGGATATTTTTAGTAAAATCCAGTATAAATTAGTTCATATCCATTCCATTCCGTGTATGTATCTAAACACTCTATTCCATTCTATTTTTTCAATTCCAATCAATTCCATTCTTGATGATTCGTGACCTAAGGGTTTAAGTTATTAATGTTTTGATATTTTATGACCTAATTAACAATTATATTATCCTTAATTTGATTTTATTTATATTTTATTATTATTATTATTATTCACGAGGTTTCACATGATTGGCAAGGAGTTATGGTGCAATGATAAATTTTCAAGCTCGGTCATAATAAACATTTACTTTCAGAAGCAAAAATTGGCATGACCATCGTAGAACACTAATTTTGAAATTCTTTTTCTTAGTATGACTACAAATGTTGTAAGCAAACAGCTTCTTCCGTATTTATTTTTGTTGTTTTTTTTCCTATGGGGAGTGTCAACGGAAAGGTTTTTTTTTTTTTTATGATTTACCCATTAATTTTTTTAATTTTCTTTTATTTTTTTAGTGTTTCGTTTATTTTGATGCATCTTTACCTCTTCTGATTTTATGTGTGTTTGTGATGATTGTATATTTATATTTATTTGATTTAATTTGTATTTATTGTGTATCTAATATGTATATGTATATAAGTAATTAAGTTTTTTATTTTTTTTTCATATATTCTTCAACAAACATCAAGTATTAAACATACATCAAACAAATATCAAACGAATTGAAACCTGAGAAATCAAACTCAATTCAAGTTAGTTTGTCTGTTTAATCAAGAAACAAATGGGAAAAAAAAAGTGAAGACTGTTACACATGTATCAGATCAGCTTCTTACCTGAGAGTTTAGAGATACTGCAATGTCATTGAGGATAGAAAGCTTATTTGATGGTTTATCCATGTTAAACTTAAGGATTTAATTATATATTCTATAAAATTCAGAAGGGCTAATTTAGGTACTAGTCCATAAAAATACATTAAATTGTGGAAGTGGGGTGCTGTATCTCTAATAAAGAATTAATATTGTTGTACATCATCAATGTTTGATAAAATATTACAAAAGTGTACCAATCCTTAATTTTTCTACGATATCCTGTACCGATGAAATTTCTGCATTTTTCACACATTCTAGTGCTCAATACTAGCCCACAATCATTTGGATAAGCTTGCATTTGTGGAAAAAAATAGACCACTTTGACGTTAATAATGGAGTAAATTATTAATTACACGTTATTAATTATAATATCTCATTTCCCCTTCATTTATGAATTTTTAACTCCAATTCAACACATAGAAAGGGGTAAAAAAATCAAAGTGATTCTATGGGCGTTTGGTTAGAGATTGTCGATGATTATTAGGACCAATGGACTCCATCTATCTTGAAAGTTTACATAAGTGTAGTTTTCTTTTTAAATTCTAATGTGAGGTTATAAACAAGGCTTTTTATGAGTTCATTTTGTCAATCACTTGATAACTTGTATAATGAAAAATTGTAAGTAAATTAAGTTGAAATAATAGGATGCCAACCTCGAGAATTTTAGTATGACTTGAATTTAGACTATTGAATTTGAGTTTAACTTAAAGTAGAGATTGATGAAAGGAAATCGTATGATTACCGATTCCTTAAATAAATATTACTAAAATACTAATTACATAAAATTAATTACTAAAATACTGATGCAAAATCGTATCCTTAATAGGAGATTTGTGAATCTGAACACGAATCTTATTTTAAAGATGCGATTAATTAATAAATGTATGAAATACCTATTAAAGATAGGATTCACATACAAAATAAGTGAATCGCCATTTCAAGATGTGACTTATCTTGAAAAAAAACATGAAACGTTCTTTGAAGATGCGATTCAACGCTGTCTGACATTTGGCTGAATCGCATCTTTAAAGAGCATTTGATGTGTGAATTTGTAAAACGCTTGTTCATGATGTGATTTTATATTGGTGTTTTTATAATTATTTTTGTATGATTTGTATTTTGTAATTTTTTTAAAGTTGGTAAATACGTGTTTGACCCTGATTAGTGAATTTGAATTTGACTCAATTGGACTTTTTTTAACTCAATATATCTAAAGAAATACCTTTGACTAGTTAAGATAATATTGACTTACCTGTTAGTTTATTTCAAGGTTAATTGGGTCTGCACATTGTAGAGTTTAATACTATAAAAGGACTGAAAAAAATTTATAGAAGGATATGGAAAGATGGCTTTCCTACTTTTTTTGGGTTCGCTTTCACTTTGTTATTTTATTTCCTAGCGGCATGCATTATTTTGAAAATGACAAAAGGCCAGTGGCGCTCAGTTATTTAGGTTCTCCAAATGTTGTCGGCAGTGAAGATTCTCATTCCAAGATTAGAGAATAAAAATGCTAGGTGCAGAAATGAAAAGATGATAATTTGATATTGGAAATTTTTTAGTGTGGTGCCTTTTTTTTCCTGAGATATTTTACGAAAAAAAAAAGATTTAATAGATTTACATGCAATTTTTGTATATAGACATATAGTCTATCATCTCATTCTTAAAATAAATATAATAAAAAGTATTTCAATTATATTATCATGATTGAATATAAATTTGAGTAATTAAATAATTAGCCATACCAGTTTTAAAAAAAAAAAACACACATAATGGGATTGTGAAACCCAGTAGATTTATAAAATTAAAATATAAATAAAGTAAAACTTAAGACTATTTATTTATAAATTAGTTCATAAAAAAATCAAAATACTAATAATTTAAACTCTTAATGAATAAATTATTATTTACAATAATGGATATTAAAGCTGAAAAAATATAAAAGTCTTAATTAAATATTTTTTATATACTATAATATTTGAAATATTTAATATGGTAGATATATACACTTTTTTATTAGAAATAATAAAAAACCCTATATTTATAAAAACTTACGGTTAGACGTATCAAACAAACCCTAGACGGATATCTATCCTATTCCCATTCCTGACGTCAAAATACTCGGAAGTCAAGTTAAAATCGTAGAGCAATACTCTTCATAATAACTTATCCATCCTAAAATATTTCCTTAATAAAATTATCGACTATTAAATTTATGTTATTAGTTATTATAAAGTTATATTTTTTCATACATTAGAAATAAAGTACTTATTTCATGTTTTTGGTAAAAATTATGATTTTTTAAATTAGCCACGTGATTATTTTAGTTAAATGAGACTAACGTGAATGGAATAATTAGATTATTTACTACATTATTATTATTCTTGTTAACATAATAAATATTATATGGTCATGAGAACCTGATGTTTCTAGAACCCATGATGTTATTGAATTGCTGTTGTGTGATTTAAATTGTGTATGGGATGGAATGAGTTAAGAGCATATTTGGTATCCGGGAATAAATCGGAATGGAATCGCGATTCCGGCTTCCATTCTCTTTTCTATGTTTGGAAGTGTCATGAGAAGGCGGAATCGTGATTCCCTGGAATCGACGATTCCGGCTTTAAGATGGAATTCGATTCCACATTCTCAAAGGCAAAATTGTGATTTCATTCCTCCTTCCATTAAGTATTTGTACTTAAATTATATTTTTATCCTATATAAATTTATTATCTTATTTTTTATAGCGGGTATTTTTAGTAAATTCTAATGTAAACTAATTTATATCCATTTCATTCCGTGTTCATATCCAAACAAAGGAATGTGTTTGTCATTCCCTTGTTGATTCCATTCCATTTCCATTCTTTTAGTTCCAATCCATTCCATTCCTGACGATTCCCGTATACCAAACGTGACATAAATCCTTTCCCTGCAAGTTTCACAAAATGCAAAAGCAAAGCCGAGGGTTAAAATTTGGTCAGGACCTTAGGAAGACTAATAATTTTTTTTTTCTCTTTGAATTTTTTCTAGACACTTAAATATATAAAATATGATGTCTCAATTTCTTTTTTTATTCCTTTATGAATTTAATATCTTAGTTTCTCTAATATTCCCTAAAATAATTGAAATTCATCCCATAGTCACTATGATGTCCTTATTTCAATATCAATATATAAAAGGGCTCATGTGGTCATACTTAAATAAGTTAAGGTTTTTATTCATGTATCATGGAATTTTTGAAAATTTGTATGTATATTTTTAAATTTTGCCTGCAATTTAAATTTCAAGTGTAATAAATCTTATTCATTGTAACTCGCAAGTCGTAAGATATTCATAAAATAATTTACTATAAAATTTCATGAAAAGTTCTAATAAAAACTTATTATCGTTCACTTATTTTAAACTTGCTCGATTATTGATTATTGTTATATGATGCCTATCCAAATGCCTCCTTCGAAAAAATTCAACATGACTTAGGTGAAAACATGTGAAAAAGAAGTCATAAAGAAAGAAAAGGAAAGGAAAAGAAAGAATACATCACATGTAGATAATTTAACAAGTCAAAATTTCCACACAATTTAAACTAATAAGAAAGAGAGAGAAGATCAAGCCGATTACTTTGTCATTGAATAATCAATATGGACAAACAAATTTAATCTATTACATTATTCAATATCCAAATAAGAGAAAAAAAAGGAAAAAAAAAGAAAGAAGAATAAAATAGAATTTTACACATTATTAGTACAATTGAACTACATTTGTCTTCACATGATCTATCATTGTGAAATTTATTTAATATGCTGTAAAAGATTTTAGCTTCATGTGCCCACGTGCAAAAATCACAAGAAGCACTAATCAAATCCTCTTCATCATCCAGTATCCATCCATTTTTTATCTCCTTGTTAACAACATCACAATTTTCTTGTTTCCCAACATAAAATGTTTTCTTATGGAAATCAAGCCTATTTGGTTTAAAAATGTTGTTAACTGGCCAAAAGTGACAAAGAAACGACTTTATCTTCATCCTACATTCCGTGATACTCTTTCGACCCAATTTCTTTAATAAGTTATTTAGCACCTCCACTTCTAAGTCTATAGAACAAGACTCAGAAGAAGAAAGCAATATCACTCCATACAGATAATTAGCCTCTTCATGTCCTTTCTCGACTGTTTGATGTAGTTTCACAAAACTCAAGTCAAATTTTAATATACTGATGAAGTACTCAAATACATCATATCTGAAATAGCCATAATTTTAATATATATTAATGTATGCTAAATTTGATAATTATATCTGTGTATGTGTTTGAGTGGACTAGTGTGTTTGTAATGTTGGGTATGTTATAACGTATGTGATTAGATAATAAGCTATGGTAAATATATCTAGGTTGATAGTTTATTCATGTTAGAAATTATCATGTTAGTGTTAATTGTTATTGTAATGAATTATATGTGTTGGATTTAAACTTGTTTTAGGCCTAAATTAGATCCTAAACTTAGCAGATTTTTTTTAAGCCCTCTTAAGCGCAAACTTAAGTCTAAATCTAAGCCCAAATAAGGCCCAAGCCTTCCCAAAATCTGCCCTCCCCAAAAGGCAATAATATTAAGATAAACATCGATGTCTAATTTCATCATTAGACAATCCAAAATAGAGCAAAGGAAAAAAGAAAATTCGTAACTCAAGAAGGCCACAAAGTTTCAAGACCCAAATCAAGTTTTCTTGGACTCAACACACCAAAAATCCTTCCCCAAGCCTTGTATATACATTGAGGTAAGTTTATTTGATGTTTGAGATGCTTTATTTCCCTCTTAATCCATGAAATATGCATGTGTGGTATAATATAAGTAGTTGGTATGCTAAATTCTTGTTGAGATGTTGTAGAGTTGTTAGGAAAGCGTTAGAATGCTTGAGTTGCTGTAGATAGGTTATAGTAGGCTCTCATGTGGTTTGGAATTGAAGTGTTGAAGTATGATAAGTATTAGAATTGTTTGAAGTGTGTTAGAGTTGGTGAAAGTTGATGAAGAAGAGTTTGATTATTTGAACTTGTTTTATGTTGATGAGTGGAGATCACTCTTGTTTTATGTTGTTAAATGTACAAGAAGTGTTGTATGAAGTTTGTATAAGGTTTAGGACATGTTAGGAGTTGAGAAAATTTAAATTTTGTAGTTAAAACAAAGGAAATGTGTGAAAAGTCGGAAACAGGGGAGAAGTCACGGGTGAGCTAGGACCCGTGATATCATCTGATATTTTTTAAAATTCATCAAGCAAGATATCACGAGCACGGTAAAGGGCATGATTTAGACTGATCATACATTTTTCCTTAGTCATGGGCGACCTAAAGGGCGTGATTTGGTCTAGTCACAAAATTTTCTAAAATCACGGGCGAGTAATGGGGCGTGATCCGTCCCCTGCAGCAATATGTTTTTGTAAATTAATCATAACTTTTTCATACAAACTCCGATTTAAGTGATTCAAATTGCATTGGAAAGATTAAAAAGAGATCTAAAACTTTCATGTTTTGAGTTTTTACAAAATAAAAAATTATCAGGGCCGAATTTTCATTTCTTTCCAGCTGCTCCATTTTCCAAATAAAGCTAAAAACTTATGTTTGATAGTTAATGTAATTTTATGATTAATTATTGAACTTGTATGATGTTGTATGATGATTGTATGATACATATAAGTCATATTATGACTTGAATGATTTTAATCAATATCATATGATTTCCAAAGCTTTAAACTAGTAGATATAAGGTTGGCTTAGGATAATATTGTTAATATGATTTGATTTATGTGAAACAGAGATAGATACTCAGTTGGAGACCTTCTTTTGAATTTCGAATCGAATCAGGTACACAATACTTTGATTGATTGTTGCTTAGGATAGGCATATACTAAATTGATTTTAATCGAAGATTAATAAGAGATATTGAAATTGGTTGTGCTTTACGTCATTGAATTCGGAACCGGGAAGCGACAACCTTGTCATGATGCAATGGCATGGTAGTTTAGGCACTTAGCCCAATTCTTTGTCATGATACAATGACTCAAATCCATGATGCAATGGTTCACCATGATGCAATGGTGATTTCTTTTATTGGCTAAGTGGGTAGTTAATAGGGTTAACTGTATCGGTATATCCTCTACTTAGGCTCGGAAGGAAATAATATGTTTTGGTTCACGGGTATGGGACTATTGAACTAATTGATATTATAGACCGGGATAAGTGGATTATATAAAGGAATGTGAACCCTAGATTAAGCTATCGTTCTCTATCGGTTAGATATAGGAGATATTGGTATCCGGTCTATCTATATCAACCCCCTGAGCAGCTGCTGTTACTTAGGACCCCCAGAATTCCCAAGCTTGAATCAAAGTTTGAATACTCCAGTGTTGTTCTATTCACTTAACTAAAAGATAATGAAGCTGTGGTGATTTATTGCATTGTATTTAGTTAAGTGAGCATTGCATATGTATTTGTTTGCATTATTGTGTACTGGGCCTTTGGCTCATGTTGCTACCTTGCAGGTGACTTTGATGACGAGCTCTATGATGCTATGGGCTATGGGACTGATCGAGAAGACTCTATAGATGACTAGGAGAGAGGCCTAGTATATGCTTAGGATTCCTTTTGATGTAAATTTCTTTTTGAAGTGTTTAGGCTTATTTGTTATGCCTTAGGATGTATTTTGAGTTGAATTGTATTTGTAATATAGTTGGGTTGCAAGTGAGATCTCTATGTTTATATGATCCTTGGGAAGTTGTAATGTATAAATATATTATGTATGACTTGTATATAGTTAATGACCTACTACTTATGCAGTGGTAATATTTCTAATTCTAAGCATGGGAATGTTATATCTGTTTTAAACAGGTAGCCATTACAAACATCTCTTTTTAAGACGACCTTACATATAATATTTGAATATTGTTCCTAATATTTGAGTATCATGTGTGGTCGGGAGATTTAGCACACTTAATAATTGGGTTAAGTGGGCCGAATCTTTACAATATCTAAGAAGGCCTTTTGGATTGCCATTTCTTTTGCAAAGTTTCAAGAAAGTCCTTGCCCCACGGCTACGCATTGGTGGCCACACGTGCCGTGGAAGCTTATCCATTGATGCATGCTCTAATACATAACGATTGTTTGACATTCTTGGTAAGTATTTTGAGGTTGTCTTCAAGTTGATGAGGTTTGTAGTTGAGGATGATGCAACTCAAGCAATTACTTCAATGAGCAATTCTTGTGGAAGAAAACTAAAATTGGTGGAGCAATTTTTGGATTTGTGAGAGCCAGTTTTATGTTTCAAGATTTTGGAAGCAACCATTGTGATTGTTTTGTTTTGAGCAACTAACAATAGGGAGATCTTGGTTAGAAAATTGATCAAGAGAGAGAGAGAGAACGAGATAGAAGAGATTTTGACATCTTGAATTCTAGTGTAATTTGTGTGTGTATATATATGATTATGTTTACTAACACATAATAGGTTCATTTATTACATTCCTTATTTATATTTTGGTTTAGTAATTTTAACCATTTATAGGATAAAATATAGTCTAACATTCTAGCAAACTAAAAGATTTGATATCTATTGGGAAAAAAAAAAAGTGATATCTAAAAAGAAGATTCCAATCCTATCAAGTCTTAAGCTAACAAAATCATATCTAATAAAATAAAGGTATCCTTTCATATGTTTTTTTTTTTTTCACCTTGATCTGCATTACTATGTAATATCATTTTGTACTAATGAAAGACAAGCGTTATACATACATACATACATACATACATACATACATATAACGTGCGCATTAAGTATATATGTTTGCTGTCAATTTATTAGATCACTCTATCGATTATACACTAATTATTGACGTCTATTGTGCTTTTTATGGTGTTCGTAAATTGCGGGGATTATGCTTGTGTTGCTTTATGTGTCATTCCATGTAGGCAAGGAGGTACGGTGCATTGACAAATTTTCAAGCACAGTCGTGATAAACATTTACTTACAGAAGCAAAACTTGCAATGACTACCCCAGAAGCAAAACCTAGTATGACTACAGATGTTATAACCAAGCAGTTTATTCGTTGTCCTTTTCCCAGAGAGCATGTTGGTGAAAAGTTTTTTTTTTTTTTTTGAGAGGTTTCGAATATGGTATCTCTTTTCTCATAATTTAAAGATATTGTCATTCGGTCGCATCGTCATTAAGGAAAGAAAACTTATTTGATAGTTTATCCACATTAAACTTAAGAATTTAATTATATGTTCTATAAAATTCACAAGTGCTGATTTAGATACAAGTCCATAAAAATATATTAGATTGTGGAAGTGGGGTGTTGTGTGTGGTTTGTTACCTAACTCTAATAAAGAATTAACACCACTGTACATCATCCTTCATGTTTGATAAAATATTACAAAAGTGTTCCAATCCTCAATTTTCTATGATACAGAGAACCAATGAAATTTCTGCATTTTTCACACGTTCTATTCTTTGTAACTTAATTAATCGCTCAATACTAGCCCACAATCATTTGGATAAGCTTGCATTTGTGGAAAAAAATAGATAGTTGTGACGTTAATAATGGAGTAAATTATTTATTATACGTTATTAATTATATTATCTCGTTTCCCCTTTATGTATGAATTTTTAACTTCAATTCTACACATACAAAGTGGGGAAAAAATCAAGGCGATTCTATGGGCGTTTTGTTAGACATTGTTGGCGGTTAATTAGGGCCAATGGACTCCATCTATCGTGGAAGTTTATTACGTGTCGTTTTTTTCTTTTCATTGTAGGCTATAAACAAGGTTTTTTATGAGTTTATTTTGTCAATCACTTGATAACTTGTATAGTGAAAAGTTGTAAGTGAATTAAGTTGAAATAATAGGATGACAACATCGAGTTTGAGTGCGATCATAAATTTCAAAATTTAAGTATGTGAACTTAGACTATCCAACTTGAGTTTAACTTGAAGTAGCGATTAATGAGAGGAAATTGTATGATTACCAATTCTTCATATAAAAATTATTCAAGTACTAATTAATATAAAATTAATTACCAAAATATCGATCTAAAATTACATATTTAACAGGCGATTTATGAATTTGAATGTGAATCCCATTTTAAGGATGCAATTCATTAACAAATATGAAACGTTTGTTAAAGATGCGATTTACGTACAAAATAAATGAATCGCTCTTTCAGCATATGATCCATCTTAAAAAAACATGAAATGCCCTTTGAAAATGCGATTCAACACTGCATGCCTTTTGGTTAAATTGCTTTCAAATAGTGTTTCATGTGTAAATTTGTGAAACACCTGTTTAATATGTGATTTTACATCAGTATTTGTGTAATTATTTTTGTATAATTTGTATTTGTGTAATTTTTTCTACAAAGTTGGTGATCATGTGTTTCATCCCAATTAATGAGCTTGAATTTAACTCAATTAGACTTATTTGAACTCAATGTATCTAAAAAAAATACCTTTGACTAGTTAAGAGTAAGATAATATTGACTTACCTATTAGTTTATTTCAAGGTAAATTAGGTTTTCGGGAAATTTTATGGTTTTTGGTTCTGTCAATATCTAATAATTCACATCATATCCAATCGTAATCGAATCATTAAAATAGTTAATATTTTAATTACTATATTTATTTTAATAATTAGATAATTGATTAGATAATCCCATCAACGAGACGGTAGAAACTCCTAGATTTGCACATTCGTAGAGTTTAATAGTTCAAAAAGGACTGAAAACAAATTATAAAAGGATATGGGAAGATGGTTTTCCTACTTTGTTTTTTGTTCGCAGTCACTTTGTTATTTTATTTCCTAGGGGGATGCGTTATTTTGAAAAGGACAGAAGGCCCGTGGCGCTTAGTTATCAAGGCTCTCCAAATGTTGTGGGCAGTCAAGATTCTCATTCCAATATTAGAGAATAAAAACGTAAGTGTTAGGTGCAGAAATGGAAAGATGATAATTTGATATAGGAAATTTGTTAGTGTGGTGCTTTTCTTTTCCTGAGTTATTTTATGAAAAAGAAAAGATTTAATAGATTTACATGCAATTTTTATTGATAGGCATATAGTATATCATCTTATCCTTAAAATAAATATAACAAAAAAAATATTTTATTGGTATAATTATGATTGGATATAAATTTGAATAATTAAATATCTAGTGATACTGGTTAAAAAAAAAAGCACATAATAAGACTATCAAACACCATATATTTATAAAATTAAAATATAAATAAAGTCAAACTTGGAACTATTTATTTATTAATTAGGTTATAAAATATCAAAATACTAATAATATAAATCCTTAACAAATAAATTATTGTTTACAATATCGGATATCAAAGCTAAAAAAAATAAAAGTGTTAAATTAAAGATTTTATGTATATTATAGTGTTTGAAATATTTAATATAATAGATACATAATTTTCTTTACAAAATAATAAAAAACCAATATTTATAAAAACTCATGGTTAGACGTGTCAAATATACCCTATTATTAAAAGAAAAAAAAAAAAGAAAAAGAAAAGGACCCAAGATGGACATCTATCCTATTCCCTTTCCCGACGTCAGAATACTTGGAAGTTAAGTTAAAGTTTTATTATTATTATTGGTTTTTTTTTTTTTTATTTGTTACATTTATATACATTGACTTCTGTGGACATTTCATTCAGGAAACGCGATTGCTTTTTTTTTTCTTTCCGTTTTCCGTTTTGTCGAATTTTTAATATCCGAAACTTCCACGACCTTCTGGCTTGATAAGGTTTTATTTGTCGTAAAACATTTTATTAATAAAAATATCGAATATTAAATTTATGTTATTAATTATTATAAAGTTATACTTTTTGATTTATTAGCAATAAAAAATATTTATTTATATTTTAGATAAAAGCTATGATTTTTTAAATCAACCACGTAATTATTTCGACTAAATGAGACGAATGTGAACGGAATAATTAGATTATTGACGACATTATTATTCTTGTTAACATAACAAATATTATATTGCAATGAGAACTTGGCGTTTCTACGACCCGTGATGTTAATTTAAATTGTGTACGGGATGGAATGAGTTAAATCCTTTCCCTACAAGTTTCACGAAATGCAAAAGCAAAACCGAGGGTTAAAATTTTGTCAGGACCTTAGGAAGACTAATAAAAAAAAATTCTTTGAAATTTTTCTAGAAACTTGAATATATAGAATATGATGTCTCAATTTCTTTTTTATTCCTTTATGAATTTAATATCTTAGTTTTGCTAATATTTCATAAAATAATTGAAATTCATCCAATAGTAACTGTGAGGTCCTTATTTCAATATCAATATATAAAAAGGGCTCATGTGGTCCAAGAAGCTTTCAGCATACTTAAACGAGTTTCCGGTTTTTATTCTCGTATCATGGCATTCTTGAAAAATTATATGTATATTTTTTAATTTTGCCTACAATTTCAATTTCAAGTATAATAGATCTAATTCATTATAACTCGCAAGTCGTAAGATATTCATAAAATAATTTACTATAAAATTTCATGAAAGATTCTAATAAAAGCTTGTGATCGTTCATTTATCTTGAACTTGCTTGATTTTTAATATTATTATTATATGATGCCTATCCATATGCCTCCGTCAAAAATATTCAACATGACTTAAGTTGAAGAAGTCAGAAAGAAAGAATAGGAAAGGAAAACAGATAATACATCACATGTAGATAATTTAACAAATCAAAATTTCCACATAGTTTAAACTAAGAAGAAAGAGAGAGAAGATCAAGTCGTTTACTTTGTCATTGGATAAGCAATATGGACAAACAAATTTAATCTATTACATTATTCAATATCCAACTAATAGGAAAAAAAAAAGAAAAAAAATGAAATTTACATATCATTAGTGCAATTGAACTACATTTCTCTTACCATGAATTATCATTGTGAAATTTATTTAATATGCCATAAAAGATTTTAGCTTCATGTGCCCACATGCAAAAATCACAAGAAGCACTAATGAAATCCTGTTCATCATCCCGTCTCCATCTATTTTTTATCTCCTCGTTAACAACACCACAATTTTCTTGTTTCCCAACATCAAATGTTTTCTTATGGAAATCAAGTATATTTGGATCAATAATGTTGTTAACCGGCCAAAAGTAACCAAGAAATGACTTTATCTTTATCCTACATTCCGTGATACCCCTTGGACCCAATTTCTTTAATAAGTTATTTAGCACATCCATTCCTAACTCTATAGAACAAGATTTAGAAGAAGAGAGCAATATCACTCCATACAGATAATTAGCCTCTTCATGTCCCTTCTCGGCTGCTTTCTGTAGTTTCTCAAAACCCAAGTTAACTTTCAATACCCTGGTGAAGTACTCCATTACACCATATCTAAAAAGGGCTTCTGGATTGCCATTTCTTTTGCAAAGTTTCGAGAAAGTCCTTGCTCCACGGCTACGCATTGGTGGCCACACGTGCCGTGGAAGCTTATCCATTGATGCATGCTCTAATACATAACGATCGTTTGACATTCTTGATAAGTATTTTGAGGTTGTCTTCAAGTTGATGAGGTTTGTAGTTGAGGATGATGCAACTCGAGCAATTATTTCAATGAGTAGTTCTTCTGGAAGAGAACTAAAATTGGTGGAGCAATCCTTGGATTTGCGAGAGCCAGTTTTATGTTTCAAGATTTTGGAAGCAACCATTGTGATTGTTTTGTTTTGAGCACCTAACAATAGAGAGATCTTCGTTAGAAAATTGATCAAAATATCTATTTTATATTCTATAGTGGAGAGAGAGAGAGAGAAAGAGATAGAAGGGATTTTGATATCTTGAATTCTAGTGTAATTTGTGTGTGTATATATGATTATGTTTACTAACACATAACAAGTTCATTAATTGCATTCCCTATTTATATTTTGGTATAGTAGTTTTCACTATTTATAGGATAAAATATAGTCTAACATTCTAGCAAACTAAAAGATTTAATATATATTGGAAAAAAAAATGATATCTAAAAAAAAGATTTCAATCCTATCATGTCTTAAGGCAACAAATATTAGAATTTATGGCTTGATATGTAACTTTAATTAAGTTGAGTCGTGACTTTTAGTTCAAATGATAAGACTTTTACTGCGGATTATTATATTTATTTTACAACACAAAAAACCATGTCAAGTGAACTTGCAATAAAGATCCTTTTACATTTTCCCATGATTGCTTATATGGATTTAAGAAAACAAAATAAATGGGAATGTCATGTTCTTCGGCTTTCTTAGCAAGTTTCTCCAGACACACCCATGATTACTTTCCTTCTAATAATTTTTCTTTTAATCCAAACGGCATATTAGCATAGCACCGCCTACATTTCCGGACCCTCGTTATATTATAAGTTAACGGGTCTATGAAAATTTAAATCGGATTCCTAAGGATATAGATGACATGATAAACACGTTCAAATTGCCTATTTAATACCAAAAATGAAAAATAAAAAGAATAGCGATGATAAATTTTTCATGGCCGTAATTTATTACACGTTCTAATTTCCTTTGTATTTCAAAAACACATACAGTGATTATGAGTTGACTATAGATGACAAATAGGAAAAAAAGATTAAGAATAACAATAGTCTAATAAGTCCACTGTCTATATAGCATTACGCATTACGTATATATATATTTATATAGTATACACATATCAATAAAATTTTAATATATGTAAATCATGAATGATAACCATCCATTACTGTATAAATATCATTAGTATTTATATATATTATAGATACATCTACTGCATAACTAGTGGATGCGGCACCCGTCCTGCGTGTGTAAATTTAATAATATCAAGTCATAAAATATTACTTATAAAATATTAATAGATTAAGTAAAAAAAACTCTCATATTTTTTTCATCATAATTAGAAAAATGTTTTAGTATAAAAAATCTATTTAGGTTTTGAATTTAATATATAAGATGTGATGGAAAAAAAATAGTATATGATATGTTTTTCTCACTGTTTTCAATGTATATTATAATGTGAATTTTTAAAGAGAAAAAAAAAAGAATAAGTCTTTTTTTTTAAGAAAATGAATTATAAGTATTACGCAGGGAGTAGTTTATTTTTTAAAAAGAAGTTAATTAGTTTTTTAGGATAAAGTAGTTATTAAAAGATAAATATAAAAACATAATAAGATAAAATAATTAATTATTGTACTTTAACTTTTGATTTTTTGACACCAATGAAAAGAATTTGCTTAAAAATAGTAATAGATAATAGATAATTACTTCATTTTATTTTTCATATAAAATTATAAGCCAATGAAACACGTGTTCATTAATATCAGGGATATGGTTAAAAAAAAAGGAAAAAAAAAAAACCTTTAGGTAGCCTTTCAAAAAGATGGGGTTTAAAATAATCTCAATATTTATTTATTTATTTAACCAAATCCCAAGATTTTTTTAAATTAGAAAATGCGATGAGGAAATTAGTGTTCGCACAACAACCTGTTCAAATTAGCATGATTAAGTATGGCCAAAAAAAAAAAAGAAACAAAGAAATTAGCATGATTAAGGAAGAAACCTGAGATTCTTTAGCTTTGCTCCAATTTGAAACCGTCGACCTTAGAACCAACAGTAACAACGCAGTTGGTGGTGGTGACGTGGCTGTGGCCTTTCGAGAACCTGAAGAGTCGTGTTTTGCCGTAACGCCGCGTCTAGGTGAGCTCGTCTGAATGTTTATCCAATTAAAGATGAAACTCAACTCAACTCGATTTCACCGACTTTTGGCAGAAGGGGAATGTGTCGCTGCCAGGAACCATTGGGCAAGTGCAGCTTTTTATAAAGCTTTATTGAGTATTAAATAGACCTACAGTTTCGCAGCATTAATTTTGTACGTTATCAGATGGATGTTATGCAAGGTGTATTTATGAGATATTTATATTAGTACATAACGGTTCTTTTTAGGTGGTGTCTTTTTATTTGTAACTTACCAATAAAATCTATTTATGATTATAAGTGTTTATTTTTTATCTATATTTATTGTTAATAAATTAATAAAATTAAAACAAATGCACATCAAACTTACAAGCCAAACGCATATAGAATTTATATGTATGAGAAATTCATCAACATCATCATCATCATAAGGTGGCCTAACAATAAAATTAATAAAACTAAAACAGATGCACATCAAACCTACAAACCAAACGCATATAAAATTTATATGTTTGAAAAATTCATCAACATCATCATCATCATAAGGTGGTTTTAGGTCATGACAATAAGCTCTTAATTTTGTAATAAAGCCCAGTCCCATACGTAGAAGTGATTCTTATTAGATGATTGAATTTTATTTTATTTATTTTTTTAAATAATAAACCTTAAAAATAAAGTTAGAGTGTCCATAAATGAAAAGTAAATATATTCCACAACTTGTTTGCATAGAGTATTCCTATTGCTAAGGACTTCAATTGAGATTTTTGGGATCACATCAACATCTCAAAGATTATATATATATACATAGATATATATCTTTTAAATTTTTTTTCAAAGGTCTTTGCAAAAACCTTCTCAATATTTATTTATAATATTTAGTATCAATGTCAAATTTAGTAGTTGAATTTTGCACAAAAACTCAAAATATCTTGAATTTACTAAGCTAATTTAGGAAAGTGTGAACTAAATAGTATAAATATAAGAGTAATTTTAAACCTTAAATTAAAATTAATTCAATAATTGAACTAATGTAACTTAGATTATTAATTTAAGTGAACAATAGTTTATGATAAGGTACCTTGATATAATTGAACTAGTAATTGAATTAAATTGAAATTAGAGATCCAACCATAACAAATTTTTTCTAATTACCAAATTTTTGAAACTTCAAAAAAAATTCAAAAATATGAAAACAATCTAAATTATAATTTGAAAAACCTCTTGGATGAACATTCTACAAGAAAATCAAAACAATGCAAGCCAATGCATTGTTTTCATAAAATTACAATTTTGCCTCTATTCAAAAACTCACATGAATGAAAATTTAAATTTTAGTTAAAATAAATAAATTGGACTTATTTGAATTATTTAAATTATTATTATTATCCCATAAGATTAATTAAAAGCCTTAGATTAATTAAAACTAGTTAAGAATTCTACACATGTAAAAAGCCTTAGATTATTAAACTAATTATTGAAGTAGCCCGCTATAGATTCAAAACATCTTTTAAGTGGAAAATATCTTCTTCTTCTTCTTCTTCTCGTATGGCGAAAACCTTAACATTTTTATGGATATTTTTCCTTATTCAAAAGGAAAGTTGTCTTTTGAATGACTCTCCAAATATTTTATTTATACATTATATTATGTTTTACATCAAATTTATGTCAAGGAAAACTTTATATTTTTAGAAATACAATTAAATAGATAAAACATGTTATTTTCAGTACAATATTCTTAATGAAAAAAAGTCTATTAATGAGATATATTTCTTAGGAAAATGGGCTGTAGTTACACTGCATATCTACAGCACGGCACTTCAATTCTAAATAAGTATTGATATTGTACGAATCGGATTTTATATATTAGTACATACTTTTAATTACTTTTGAGAAAGATTCATTATATAATTTAGACTTATTTTCAATCGTAATATTTGGAACGTTAATAGAGATTAAAATATAGGTACCAAGTTGGCATAAAAGATAATGACAATTATTTATGCATATGTTTGACTGACGTCGTATTATCTAAATCAATAAATTATACCTATTATATAACGTGTCAATACTTTTAAAGGTACATAAGTGCAGTATTTAGAATTTTAGGAAACCGATGCAGTTTCATTTTATTTTCTCTCCTTATTTTTGCTATCATATTACATATTTCAGTTTTCTAAAAGGTACGGGGATCAAATATAGGTCAAAAGGCATGTTTTAAAAGGTTTGTGATGTCTAAAATAATTCATTTCCATATAAAGGTGTAACTAACATGAACAAATTAAAAGTTAAAAGAATTTTATTGTTGGTTAAAAGAAGCTATGACTCTTTGTGTTTATTGTACAATTACACAAAAAGCCCGTAGGCAAAACTCGATAACCTAAATGGATATCTCATATGTCTATCTATAAAAATTGCATGTAAATCTATTAAATATTTTATTTTTTCATAAAATAACTCATGAAAAGAAAAGCACCACACTAAAAAATTTCCTATATCAAATTATCATCTTTCCATTTCTGCACCTAACACTTACATTTTCATTCTCTAATCTTGGAATGAGAATCTTGACTGCCGATAACATCTGGAGAAACCTTAATAGCTTAGCGCCACTGGCCTTTGTCCTTTTCAAAATAATGCATGCCGCTAGAGCTAGGCATATGGTTCATGTTCGTGAGTTGGCTCGTTTATCTGTTTAAAAAAAAACGGCTGCGGTTATTATTTTCAATCCGTTTAAATGCGAGCTGAATTGGCCTAATCCGTTTAGTTCGCTGGTCAAAGCGGGCTGGCCCATGATAAGCTGGGTCGGCCAGTGGACCAAGAGTTAAAAAAAAGAGGAAAAGTTTAATAATAAGAATAATATAGTAACATATTAGTAATTATTTATGATATAATATGGAAGAAAATAGATCAATACATGCATCATAAGCATTATAATATTTTTTTAAATATATATTTATTGATTTAAACGTAATATGATATCTAATAAATCATTTTAAAAACTTTATATATATATATATAAATAATTAAACTAGTAACAAAATTAATCTTTAATATATATAAAACCCTAAAATATATAAATAGTCTAATTTTCACATAAACTAATATAAAAATAATGAAAAATAAAAATTTTTCATTTTTGCGCGAGCCTAAAAATTTTGACCCATTTAAAAGCGAGTCAAAATGACTTGACCTGTTTAACCCGTAGGTCGATGCGGGTTGACCAGGCCTGACCCACTAAGCCCATTTGCCCATCTTTACATGCCGCTAGGAAATAAAATAACAAAGTGATTGCGAACAAACGACAAAGTAGGAAAACCATCTTTCCATATCCTTTTATAACTTTTTTCAGTCCTTTTATTGTATTAAACTCTACTGATGTGCAAACCTAATTAACCTTGAAATAAACTAACAAGTACGTCAATATTATCTTAACTAGTCAAAAGTATTTTTTTTTTTTTTATACATTGAGTTCAAATAAGTCTAATTGAGTCAAATTTAAGCTTATTAATTGGGGTGAGACACGTATCTACCAACTTTGTAGAAAAAATTACACCAATACAAATTATACACAAATAATTATACAAATAATGATGTAAAATCGCATATTTAACAAACGTTCTACAAATTTACTCATGAAAGGCCATTTGAAGATACGATTCAACCAAAAATCATACAATGTCGAATCGTATCTTCAAAGGGCATTTCATGTTTTTTAAAGATGAATCACATTTTAAAAAGGCGATTAACTTATTTTGTTTGTGAATTCGCATATTTAATATGTGTTTCATATTTTTTAATGAATCGCATCTTTAAGATAAGATTCATGTGCAAATTCATAAATTACCCGTTAAAGATGCAATTTTGCGTTGGTATTTTAGTAATTAATTTTATGTTGTTAGTATTTTAGTATTTTTTATTTAAAGGATTGGTAATCATTCATTTTTATCTCATTAATCGCTACTTCAAATTAAACTCAAGTTCGATAGTCTAAGTTCAAGTCATACTTAAATTTTAAAATTTATGATTGCACTCGAACTCCAAATTGGCATCCTATTATTTCAACTTAATTCACTTACAACTTTTCATTATACAAGTTATCAAGTGATTGACAAAATAAACTCATAAAAAGCCTTGTTTATAACCTCACATTAGAATAAAAAAAAAAAAAAAACACATAAGTAAACTTCTAAGATAGATGGAGTCCACTTGCCCAAATTAACTGCCAACAATGTCTAGCCAAACGCCCATAGAATCACTTTGGTTTTTTTTTTTTCCCCTTTCTATGTGTAGAATTGGAGTTAAAAATTCATAAATAAAAAGGAAATGAGATAATATCTCTTATTATAAAGCAAATACTACCGCTAATTGGACTCTACAATTATATCTTATTTTATAAATTATTTGTAAACATTTTTAAATTGTTCCCTCTCCTAAATTTTAAAACTTTAACTGCCACTTTCGCAAATCCAGAAAAATTGCCTTCTTATTTCTTTTTTCTCCTTTTCGATCTTTATTAAGTAGTTCTCTTACATTTTCATTTGCTTGAAAATTGCAAGCAATGGAACAATATTTATTCTATTTACTTGCCAATTAATTATAATAAAAAAACTTCAAAGACGTCCAAAAAACTATTTTCGTATTTCTTTTTTCTCCTTTTAGACCTTCATTAAGTAGTTCCTCTTTCATTTTCATTTTCTTGAGAATTGCATGCAACGGAACAACATTTATTCTGTCTATTCATTATTTTTCCCAATGAAATCAAGACTATCACAATTACTTCAGTGGACATTTCATTCTTTCTGTTTTCCGTTTTGTTGATTTTTAATATCCGAAACTTCCACGAACTTCTGACTTGATAAGGTTTTATTCGTTGTAAAATATTTTATTAATAGAAGTATTGAATATTAAATTTATGTTACCAATTATTATAAAGTTATACTTTTAGATATATTAAAAATAAAAAATATTTATTTTATTCTAGGTAAAAGCTATGATTTTTTAAATTAGCCACGTAATTATTTCGACTAAATGAGACGACATGAATGGGATAATTAGATTATTTACGACATTATTATTCTTGTTAACATAATAAATATTATATGGTAATGAGAATCTGGCGTTTCTACGACCCGTGATATTATTGAATTGTTGTTCTCTGATTTAAATTGTGTATGGGATGGAATGAGTTAAATCATTTCCCTACAAGTTTCACGAAATGCAAAAGCAAAACCGAGGGTTAAAATTTTGTCAGGACCTTAGGAAGACTAATAAAAAAAAAATTCTTTGAAGTTTTTCTAGACACTTGAATATATAGAATATGATGTCTCTATTTATTTTTTATTCCTTTATGAATTTAATGTCTTAGTTTTGCTAATATTCCATAAAATAATTGAAATTCATCCAATAGTCACTGTGAGGTCCTTATTTTAATA
The DNA here is from genome assembly GCA_024138025.1 of Combretum micranthum. Lineage (NCBI taxonomy): Eukaryota > Viridiplantae > Streptophyta > Magnoliopsida > Myrtales > Combretaceae > Combretum > Combretum micranthum. The sequence continues at coordinate 2,147,168 of JAMXBD010000018.1, forward strand.
ACAATATATAAAAAGGGCTCATGTGATCCAAGAAGCTTTCAGCATACTTAAATGAGTTTCCGCTTTTTATTCTTGTATCATGGCATTTTTGAAAAATTGTATGTATATTTTTTAGTTTTGCCTACAATTTCAATTTCAAGTATAATAGATCTAATTCATTGTAACTCGCAAGTCATAAGATATTCATAAAATAATTTACTTTAAAATTTGATGAAAAATTCTAATAGAAGCTCGTGATCGTTCATTTATCCTAAACTTGCTTGATTAATTATTATTATTATTATTATTATTATTATTATTATTATTATTATTATTATTATATGATGCCTATCCAAATGCCTCTGTTGAAACAATTCAACATGACTTAAGTTGAAGAAGTCAGAAAGAAAGAAAAGGAGTCAGGAAGAAAGAAAAGGAAAGGAAAAGAAATAATACATCACAGGTAGATAATTTAACAAATCAAAATTACCACATAGTTTAAACTAAGAAGAAAGAGAGAGAAGATCAAGCTAGTTACTTTGACATTGGATAAGCAATATGGACAAACAAATTTAATCTATTACATTATTCAATATCCAAATACTAGGAAAAAAAAGAAAAAAAAAATGAAATTTACATATCATTAGTGCAATTGAACTTCATTTCTCTTAACATGATCTATCATTGTGAAATTTATTTAATATGCTACAAAAGATTTTAGCTTCATGTGCCCACATGCCAAAATCACAAGAAACATTAATGAAATCCTCTTCATCAATCCGGTATCTATCCATTTTTTATGTCCTCGTTAGCAACACCACAATTTTCTTGTTTCCTAACATCAAATGTTTTCTTATGGAAATCAAGTATATTTGGTTCAATAATGTTGTTAACTGGCCAAAAATGACGAAGAAATGACTTTATCTTCATCTTACATTCCGTGATACCCTTTGGACCCAATTTCTTTAATAAGTTATTTAGCACCTCCATTCCTAACTCTATAGAACAAGACTCAGAAGAAGAGAGTAATATCACTCCATACAATAATTAGCCTCTTCATGTCCTTTCTCGGCTGCTTTCTGTAGTTTCTCAAAACCCAAGTCAACTTTGAATGTACTGATGAAGTACTCAAATACACCATATCTAAAAAAAGCTTCTAGATTGCCATTTCTTTTGCAAAAAACTTATCCATGGACGCATGCTCTAAGACATAACGATCGTTTGACATTCTTGATAAGTATTTTGAGGTTGTCTTCAAGTTGATGAGGTTTGTAGTTGAGGATGATGCGACTCGAGCAATTACTTCAATGAGCAATTCTTGTGGAAGAGAACAAAAATTGGTGGAGCCATTATTGGATGTGACAGCCAGTTTTGTGTTTTAAGATTTTAGAAGCAACCATTGTGATTGTTTTGTTTTGAGCAACTAAAAATAGGGAGATCTTCGTTAGAAAATTGATCAAAACGTCTACTTTATACTCTATTGTAGAGAGAGAGAGAGAGAAAGAGATAGAATGGATTTTGATATCTTCAATTTTAGTGTAATTTGTGTGTGTGTATATATGATTATGTTTACTAACACATAACATGTTCATTAATTTCATTCCCTATTTATTTTTGGTTTAATAATTTTAACTATTTATAGGATAAAATATAGTCTAACATTCTAGCAAACTAAAAAATTTGATATCTATTGAAAAAAAAATTGATATCTAAAAAGAAGATTCCAATCCTATCATGTCTTAAGGTAACAAATGTTAGATTTTATGGCCCAATATGTAACTTTAATTAAATTGAGTTGTAACTTTTAGTTCAAATGACAAAGATTTTTAGTGTGGACTATTACATTTATTCTATGTAAGGGCCCATGTACAACACCTATATAAAATAGATTAATTTGAGCTCCCAACCACATATAATCTGCAGTATTATATATAAGGTTATTCTAAAAGAAGGGCTTGAAGAATTGTTTGTCTAGATTCTTTATAAGAACAAATGTGAAAGCTATAGATTTTTTTTAACTTCTAAGAAAAACATATATCATTATCATTACATATCATAAAAGACAAAACTTAAATATACATAATTAAGTATATATATTACAAACAAAGGCTAATGACAAACCTTAAACAAAAAATATAAAATATAAACAAAGCTCCATCATTAATACATATTCTTCTAAAAGACAGTCTATTTTAATCTATTACAAAAAGAAATCCACGTAGTCCATGACCAATTTAATCTTCTCAACTATCAAGAAAATCTTCAAAATCAGTCCCATAACCCATGCTAGCATAAAACTCATCGTCTTGGGATCCTGTAAAAATAAAATAACAAGCCAAATGCTTAGTACACAAGTAACAAAAACAAAGGCTAGTGATACACACAAGCTTAACCTGTATGTATATGCAACAATTAATAGGTTATTAGAAAGTCTTTAATTAATCAAACAACACTTGAGTATTCAAACTCCAGGCAACAGGGACATTTTAGGGACCTGAGTAACGACCTTGACGCTTAGGGGGTTGCGATAAGTTGTTGGGGACTCAAATCTCTTAAATGATATATCTGAAAACGAAAAATAGTCTTATTGAAGGTTCTCAGCTGTTTATCATCTTCACTTATCTTAGTCCATAACATCACCCAATTCAAGTCTCGAAACATCGAATTAAATCATGTTACTTCATCCTAAGCTTAAGTAAATGTTATACCAATATTAAAAACCCCATCTACTACCCGCCGTACCACTTATAAAAGTCATTGCATCATGACAAAGGTGGTATAAGCACCTAAAACTAGCATGTCATTGCATCATGACAGGGTGCCGCTCCTCAAACCGGATTCAACAGCGTAATGGACAACCAATTCAAACATAGTTTAAATTTTTTAATTAAAGTAAATTTAATTATGTCTATCATAAGCAAGAAACAAGCATATTACTGCGTACCTGAGATATTCTCAAACAAAGAAGGTGTAACTAGTCCTAAAGGTGACAGAGAATCTGATAAAAGAGATTAAATTAATAAAACTTTAACACTAATTCAAACCAAGAACTCACACTTACACAAAGTTCAATTCTAAACAAAGTTCACACAAAACATAACATGTATTCTCACACACACGTAACTTAACATATACAATAAGTTCATTTAAATCACACTTGATTATATTAATTAATTAGCACAACACATCACTTTTCACTTATTTATCTCAATTCGGCTCAAAAGATTCATTTTTTAAACAATTACACATTTAACAAAGAAATAGAAGTTTTTAACCTTTTTTGAAAATTGTATAAATGAAGTTGGGATATGAATTGTGTTTGATTAGGATTGAAAGTGTGTAAAAACTGCAATTTTCGAATGAAAACAGAGGAATCATGTTTCAAAATTTTCCCAATTGTACACTGCCCCTATACGGGTCGTGTACATGTACTCGTGATTCCACAAAATCAAATTTTTATATACACTACCCCTACACGGGTCATGTACATTTACTAGTGACTCAACAGAATCAAATTTCTATATACACTACCCCTACACGGGTCATATACATTTACTAGTGACTCCACATAATCAAATTTTTACATACACTACCCCTACACGGGTCATGTAGCCTTCCCTTATTTCGCAGCCTATCGTATTTTAACCGTAACTTTTTCATTATATTTCCGATTAAGGTGATTCAAGTTGCGTTGTAAAGCTTTAAATATATATATATATATATATATATATAACTTTTATGTTTTAAGTTTTTACCAATTTTAAAAGTATCAATGCTTAAATTTTCTTTCTACTTCATAACATCACTATCCTACACTTCAATCATACAAACACTTCAAGTTATATATTTAACACATACTACAAGCTCTTTTAGCACGAAAATACTACTCCAACTACCAACAAGACATAAAAACCATCCCATATCATTTTTAGCATACAAACCCTATCCTAATAAAAAGCACACTTTACATATGCTTAAAACAAATGAATACACATACCTTAAGAGCTTTGTGTCTTGATTTAGTAGTTTTATTGCAAGCCTTTAATGGTTTTCTTTGTAAAAGTTAAAGGGGTTAGTATTACATATCCATGGGAGAGCTTTTGGAGAGATAAAAGGAGGTTTTAGGGCTTGTAAAGGGGTGTTTTTGATGTCTGAAATTTTTGGACGAAAATTGTACTTTATGAGATGATATTTATCTTCTTAGTTGACTTTTGGAGCTGCCTTATTTAAGACTTTATATGGGCTTGTTTGTAGTAAATAAATGGGCTTATTTTGGATATTAAATGTGTTTTTGGGCTTGATTAATGTATAAAAAAAAGTCTGCTATGTAGAAAAAAAATATATATATATTTATATTTTGTATGTTTACTTGTTTTAAGCTATTTTATCACACTCTTAACTATATACCCAAATCATGCATAATTGAATTAACACGTTTATAAAACATGACTTAGGAAATTATGGCTATTTCATTCTACAACATAAAGAAATAGAAGATCCTTTTATATTTTCCCATGATTGCTTATATAGATTTAAGAAAACAAAAAAAAAAAAAAATAAGGGAAAGTGAATGTCATGTTCTTCCGCTTTCTTAGCAAGTTTCTCCAGACACACCCATGATTACTTTCCTTCTAATAATTTTTCTTTTGATCCAAACGGCATATTAGCAATTTAGCATAGCACCGCCTACATTTTTTGGCCCTCGTTATATAATAAGTTAGCTGCCCTACGAAAATTAAATCGGATTCCTAAGGATATATATGACATGATAAACATGTTCAAATTGCCTTTGTAATACCAAAAAAGAAAAATAAAAGGAATAGCGATGATCAATTTTTCATGGCCGTAATTTATTACACGTTCTGCTTTCCTTTGTATTTCAAAAACAAATACAGTGATTATGAGTTGACTATAGAAGACAAATAGTCTAATGAGTCCACTGTCTATATAGCATTACCCATTACGTATATATATAGTATGTACATATCAATAAAATTTTAATATATGTAAATCATGAATGATAATCGTCCATTACTGTATAAATATCATTAGTATTTATATATATTATAGATACACCTAATGCATAACTAGCGGATGCGGCACCCCTTTTGCGTGTGCAAATTTAATAATATCAAGTCATAAATGATTACTTACAAAATATAAAAAAATTAAATAAAAAACTCTCATATTTTTTTCATCATAATTAGAAAAATATTTTAGTATGAAAAATCTATTTAGGTTTTGAATTTAATATAAACTATTTAATATATAAGATGTGATGGCAAAAAAAAATTAATATATGATATGTTTTTTTAACTATTTTCATTGTATATTATAATGTGAATTTGTAAAGAGAAAAAAAAGGAATAAGTCTTTTGTTTTTAAGAAAATGAATTATAAGTATTATGAAGGAAGTAGTTTATTTTTTAAAAAGAAGTTAATTAGTTTTTAGGATAAGATAGTTATTAAAAGATAAATATAAAAAGATAATAAGATAAAATAATTAATTATTATACTTTAACTTTTGATTTTTTGATACCAATGAAAAGGATTTGTTCAAAAGTAGTAATAGATAATCGATAACTACTTCGTCTTATTTTTCATATAAAATTAAAAGCCAATGAAACACGTATTCATTAATATCAGGGATATGGTTAAAAAAAAAGGAAAAAAAAATCTTTAGGTAGCCTTTCAAAAAGATGGGGTTTGAAATAATCTCAAGATTTATTTATTCATTTAACCAAATCTCAAGATTTTTTTAATTAAAAAATGTCATGAGGAAATTAGTGTTCGCACACAACCTGTTCAAATTAGCATGATTAAGTATGGCAAAAAAAAAAAAAAAAAAAAGAAATTAGCATGATTAAGGAATAAACCTGTGATTCTTTAGCTTTGCCCCAATTTGAAACGGTTGACTTGAACCAATGGTAACCACGCAGTTGGTGGTTTTACCGTAACGCCGCGTCTACGTGAGCTCGTTTGACGGAAATGGAATGTGTCACCGCCACCTCCTGTCACGTGCAACTTTTTCAAAAGATTTATTGAGTATTAAATATTAGGTGTATTTGCCCGACAGTTTCGCAGCATTAGAGAGAGAGAGAGAGAGGAATAAAAAAAGCAAGGTGTATTTATGAGATATATATATATACATATATATACATTAGTACATAATGGTTTTCTTTAGGTGGTATCTTTTTATTTATATGTTATTTGTATCTTTTCTATAAGATTTATTTATGATTACAAATGTTTTTTAATCTATATATATTGTTAATAAACAGTCAAACTAAAAAAGATGTACGTCTAACCAACAAACTAAACGCACGTGGAATTTATATGTATGAAAAATTCATCAAAATCATCATCATCATAAGGTGGTTTTAGGTCATGACAATAAGATCTTAATTTTGCAATAAAGCCTAGTCCTGTATGTAGAATTGGTTCTTATTTGATGACAAAATTTTATTTTATTTATTTTTTTAAATAATAAACCTTAAAAATAAAGTTGGAATGTCCATAAATGAAAAGTATATATATTCCACAATTTGTTTGCATAAAGTATTCCTAATGTTAAGGTCTTCAATTGAGATTATTGGGATCACATCAACATCTCAAAGATTAATATATATATATATATATATCTTTTAAATTTTTTCAAAGGTCTTTGAAAATTACTTCTCAATATTTATTTATATTATTTAGTGTAAATGTCAAATTTAGTAGTTGAATTTTGCACAAAAACTCAATTTGTTACATAAACTAAAATATCTTGAATTTTACCAAGCTAATTTAGGAAAGTGTGAATACGAGTAATTTTTAACCTTAAATTAAAATTGATTCAATAATTGAACTTATCTAACTTAGACTATTAATTTAAGTGAACTATAGTATATGATAAGGTACTTCGAAATAATTGAACTAGTAATTGAATTAAATTGAAATTAAAGATCCAATCGTAACAAATTTTTGTATTACCAAATTTTCAAAATTTCAAAAAAAAGTCAAAAATATTAAACAACATAAATTAGAATTTGAAAAGCCTCTTGGATGAACACTCTCTAAGAAAATAAAAACAAGGCAATTTATGCACTGTTTTCGCAAAATTATGATTTTACCCCTATCCAAAAACTTACATGAACTAAAATTAAAATTACAGTTAAAATAAATAAATTAAACTTATTTGAATTATTGAGATTATTATTATCCCATAAGATTAATTAAAAGCCCTAGACTAGTTAAAATTAGTTAAGAATTCTACACATATAAAAAGTTTGATGCCTAAGATTGTTTCATGTGGCACAATATGATGAAGGCACCACCTTATCTATCTAAAATCCTAACTTTACTCTCTCTTTTTTTTTTTTTTTTTTCAACTGCCACCTCTCATACTTTTATATGAGTTTGAAATTGTTAATAACTCATACAAAAATGAAAAGAAAGAATACATTGATGGGCCAAATAGGAAAATAGGTAATCCTTAAGAACTAGATGTATATTTTTTTAGGGAAAAGTATTTTAGAGCACCAGATTAGATATATTTCATTCTTTTATTGTATATGCAACATATATATTTATCTCTTTATTATAAAATTGAATATTTGAAACCCTAAATTACTTAAAAACGTTCATATGAAACCCCATATTATTATTTTGTTCTTTTCTAAAACAATTGAAAAAAGCAAAAATTAAAAAAAAAAAAAAGTACACAAGCTAATGGTATAATTATCATATAGAAATTTTAAATGTATGTTGTTTAATAATTAGGGATTCCGATGCTTAATTTTTTTTTTTCCATTTCAGATGCTTAATTTTCAAAGATAGGAAGGTTGAAGGTATCTAAATAAAGGAACATTCCATCCTCTCATTAAATGTTTTAATGGCTATGTTTTATTAAAAAAAATGTTGAAAAGAATTTTCTAGTATATAAAGTTCATTTTATATAAAATATAGTATATTGTGTAGTGTAATATTATTTATTGGAAAGAATAATTAAAAAAAAAAAACAGCTTTCCCTTTTAAAAAGCTCAAGTTGTTTTCCTAAAAAATGTTAAGGTTCAAAAAGGAAAATGTTTTTCCTTATGGGGAAAAATATTTTCCACTTAAATATATTTTTCAAGCCTAACAGACAAAATGAAATTAAGAAATATGTTTTTTGCAAAACAAATAGGAACTAGAGCCCCCATACTTTTACATTTGTCGAATATATTTAAACTTTTTTATTGTAATAATTTTTTTTTTGGCAGTATCTCTGATTGAGCTCAATTTTAGCAAATAGACTTAATAATAATAATAATAATAATAATAATAATAATAATAAATATGACTACTTAGCTTGCTTAGGGCTCCAAAACAAGAAATGAAAGACTCCGTTTACTTAATCTGAACACTTTAAGGGAGTTTTTTTCCCCCTTGGCCCACGGCCATCCATGTCCTACGTAATTTTAACCATCCATTTAGAGGAAGATCACATTTATGATCTGGACAAGCCCGTTTCCTCTTTCCAAACATTTGTTATATATTAATATGGAGATTATTTTTTGTTTAAAAAATCATTTAAAAAATCACATTAATATAATTTAAATAAAAAAATTAGATAATTATCATCATTAGATCGCATGTGCAATTAGAGCTTTAAATATATATATATATATATATATATCACATGTTAAACATACAATACATGTGTAATTATTCAACGTATATTGCATGACTATTTTTATAAGTTTGACTCAATACCATCACTATGTATCTTCTCCAATATACGATACATATACAAACTTTTATATCTTTTTTTCAACATGCGGTATAGAAATGGCAATTTGGTTTTTCCTTCTTCTACGATTTGTATTCTTGTAATTTCTTTTTACAAATAACAGTAGACATGCCTTTCGCCGTTTCTTTAGGGGTGTGTGTGTGTGTGTAATGTGTATTAGTTGATTAAAAAAATAGAAGTCTCAAGTGACACCGCAGAACAGTTGAAAAATCCATGCCTTTAGGTTTCTTTGCAAGTCCTGGATAGGTATTTCCATGACATGTCTAAACACGTAAAGATTCCATGATCAATATTAAGCAACATGACAGAAGGAAAGATGAAATTATGTACATGATGTACCAGATACTCTCATGTCAAATGCCTTGGTCCAGAACCAATCTAGCATGCTACAGAACCACATATGGTCAGTCTTGTAAATAGCAACTTCAACTTTATAAAGACACTATTCCAATCTTCCTATAAGCCTTCTAAGGTGGAAAAAATGGCATTTAGACCCTATAAGCATCTGTTGTATTAAAGATTTTCTGCTGCTTTCTACGTGCAAACTTTGCCAGGATGTTCAGCAAGAAGATACAATAAGAACTCCAGCAAACTTCTGAATCGAACACCGTATTTTATATAACAAGTTTAATTCAATCTTCCTGAAATGAGCTGCTGCCTCTTGCTCTTTAACTTAATCTCCAACACTAAAACCTCTATCAGCAGCATAGTCAACAAAGCTATATAGCGGTATCACCTTGTCCCCGTACTTTTCAAAACCATCCAGTTCCTTCTTGGCCTTTGTTCTAAGTTCCTCTGCTACCTCCAGTGCCTTCTCGACACCATAAATCCGTACATAGCTCTTCCCACCCTTCTTGTTTTCCTCACTTCTTTCAGCTGTCTTCATTTTCTGTTCCAAGATATCATCAACCACTTGATATAGCACCCCTACTGCTCTGCCATAACTCCTCAATCTCTGAATCTCTTCATCATTGGCACCAGCTAGCAACCCTCCACAAGCAGCTGAGCACTCGGCCAATTCACCAAATTTCTTCTCTTGAATGAAGTCGACTGCGTTAGGGCCACCTTCAAGATCCAAGAACTGCCCGGCTGCCATACCTGTTGACCCAACACAGCGGGCAATCTCCGCAATCACTTGAAGGACCCGAGATTCAGGGACAAGTTCTGGGGGTGTGTGGTAGACAATGTGGCGGAAGCCTAGAGGGAACAACGCATCTCCAGCAAGGATTGCCATATCAACACCATATACAGTGTGGTTTGAAGGCTGGCCTCTCCGAAATGGATCATTGTCCATGCAGGGAAGATCATCATGAATGAGAGAAGCAGAATGGACCTGTCAAAATGCAGGACTAATCTGATTAATGTGGTTTTGAGTTAAAAAAATTAGTCAGTCGGTAAGAACTGCTTTGCTAAGCTGGCAATATGTGGGGGCTAATTTGACTCAGCATTATCTAGTCAAGGTGTTGGATTACGAGGAATAAGATGTCCACCCAGAAACTGTTACACAAGCTACTTTTTTATAAAACCTTAATTCCTTTACAGGAAAATGCATTGTTTTTCATGATTTATCAAGAAAGATGTGAATGTTATGCATAATCAAAAAAGTTTCAAATAGCTGTTGAAAGTAAGTTGCATGCTTTTGTCCTCATTCAAGTTGATCCAACTCTTAATGATACAAAAGTTTGAAGTTCTGATGGATATTAAATGTATATCTGTATCCTACTCTAATGGGAAAGATCAACAACAAACAAGACAAGGGAAGCTGATTGGATTACTAGTTTGCATGATAGAAGACTTCAAACAAGCAGCTGTCTTAAATCAATACTCTTCGACACTGCAAATAATTGATCATCTATGCTAATTAGAAGAATAGCAAATTCCCTTGGACCAAGTCTGAATTCCGGTACTTGTAGAAAAAACTCCTTTTCAATGAACAGAATGAGCATCATCATGCATATGTTGTGCAGCCTTTTCCAATCTTTCGGATACTCTTCAATGTAAGTTATCCCTATACATTACAAGCTATAGTTTTGACCAAGGACAATTACATTGGAAGTACTATAATGAGGGTTCCAAATTCAGTTTTAGACTTGAACATTTTAATTCATACGGAATAAGTTCTAAAAATTTACACTACAAAGTGTCGCCAAATGCCCCAAAGGTTTCCATATCAACTCTTTCAGGAATACTTTTTGGTTAGAGAGTTCCGTATTTTTCATTCACTTAGGGTGAAATGTAAATTGAATCCTGCAGTAAATGCATCAAGTTTGCTTACAAAACACTTGAACTTAGTTCAGCCATAGTCTAGTTAAACTCGGGTTTGAGCTACTCAAGTAGTTTACTGAATCAAACTCAAATTTTAGAACGTTTGGCTAGATGGGTTTGCTAGTCTACAGCCAAAATCGATGGGTACAGTGTTGTCAAAACATTGATGAGCTATTTGAACGGACCTCAATCTTGTTCAGAATCATCTCAAGTGAACTTAGGCCAAATTGAAACTTAATCCTATGCGCGCCATCTCAATTGGATTCGATTGGATCCCCAATCCAAAATAGAATAACCTTCATACATCTTTTTTTACTTTTTACCATAATCCTTTAATTTCAAGATACCTTTAGCTAAACACAAACCTAATTAATAAGAAAAAAAATTAAATTACCTTTCACATCAAAATAAACCAAATATTCACATAAAATCACTTCAATAAAGAAAAAAAGGACGAAAAACTGAATGAAAATTTCAAAATTAAAACTTTTTTTACCATCTCAAGAGCACAAGCGGTGGGGAAAGCAGCGAGCCGATCGCCACCGAAGAGCTCGCAAGCTGCGACACACATTACCGGTGGCGCTCTCTTAGCGCCCTTAGCCAAAACAGAGTACCGCATTGCCTCGTAAATCTGTCGAGGGTACTGTACAGGAATGGCTTCATCAAGCTTTTGATCGATCTCCCCAATCAAAGTAGTCCAATACGTCTTTAAATCGAAGTGGGTCGTTTTGGGTTGCGTGGAAACTGAGGAAGAAGAAGAATAACAGAAGAATTTGAGTTGGGTTTTGAGGTTTGGACGAGGTTTGGGGATCGAGAAGGTTGGTGGTGAAAGTACTGAGGAGATTGAAAAAGCCATTGTAAATGTGTGACTTGTTGGAATGGTTTGGTGGGTTGTGATGGGAAGTGGAAGTATGAGTCAAGCTGGGATTTTCATAGTTGAGTTTTGAGAGATTAATGGGTTAGATACATGTAAGTGGGATTGGATTGGATTGGGTGAAGGAAAAAGGAAGAACAGATGAGGTATGGAGAGGGAGACAAGTGGAAATCTAGGCAGATCACAGAGGTATCTGATTCTTTTTATTCTTCATAATCAGATAAAATACAAATAAATCATAAAAATTGACACATATTTATAAGGAAAAAAGAAAAGCTAAATTATAAAATCAATAATACAAATTGACAAATTTTAGAAAGATGATTTAAGAAAATTAATATAAAGAAGCTATCATATCAAGATAGTTATAAAAATTGATACATATTTTATAGAAGCTAGCTAGAAATTGAATTTTCTTTTTTATGTTAATAACAAAAATGTCATGTGCACATATTTAAAAAACGTATAACTACAATAATGATTTTTTTTTTTAATCAAAGAAGAAAGAAAATGGAAAACAAAGTACAGTAAATATAATCCTTCTGTGCTTGTTTATATCCCCGAAAAGGAAAAAAAAATTTTCCCCTTCTTATCCTCTGCCATGCTATATTAGAAATGGTAGTGAGAAAAACTATAAAGTTGCATTTAAAAGAAGTAGTTTAATATCCTCTTGACAAAGTAGAACGTTAAGATGAATAAGAGTCTAAATCTAAATTTGTAATCCAATCCCACATAAAAGTAACTATAAAGATGTTACATATATTGTTTTCAATAAACAGTTATTTAAAAATATATCTATGGAGTCGAATAAAGAGATATTTACGAAGAAATAATTTTTTTATTTAGGATCTTTACTAATAATAATTAGGTCAAATCGAAAATCATTATCAATATACAGCTTAAAAATTACAACTTATACACACGATATACAATAATTATACACCATATGTATATTGGAATCTCAAAATAATAATCGTGATTTACGTGTAAAAAATACTATGTCTTGATTATTAAACGCAATATAGCTACAATATCAAAACATTAAATCGTGGTTTTCAAGTGCAATTTGTATGTAAATTTCAATATTCTATTATACAGGCATGATTTTACAATGGGATTTCGCTAATTAATTTTGTCCAACTTGTATATTGATAATTTTTTTTACAAGGGATAAACTGCTGTTTCACCGATTCTCCTAATACATGTATGATAAATATAAAATTAATCCAAAATTATTGACAACATTAGTATCCATCTATATGAAAAAGAGCACTAGATAGTCATTATTTCTACATGCTATACATATATACTTACAAAGACGTCATGCTTAATACATGTACAAATTTAAAAGGGTAAATAACAAAAATGGTATATGAATTTTTGCAAAATATTCAATCAAATACTTACAGTTTCTTTGAATAATTTTGCACTTGGACAAAGTTTTCATAGACTTTTTCATATATAAAGTTTGCTATTGATAATTTTAATACTTGAATAAAGTTTTCGCCGTATCTAACTGAACTTTTGGCAAAAATTCAGATATCATGTTCGATATTATCTTAAAAAGCATCAATGCAAGACACCCATTTTTGCCTATTAAAGCTTAAAAATATATAAAGGATTTGGCATGAAATGAAATGCTCTATGAAACTCTTGAGAAATCTCCTTCACTGCTGTTGTCAAATGATGAGAACAGACATACAAAAAAGGTCAAAAATAAAAAATTTTCATCGAACAAATGCAATGATAGTCTTATTAAACCAGGCAAGTGATGAGATGGAAGAGGATGACTCGTCAGTCTTTGATGTCGGTGAAGAAGATGCAACCTTTGAAATTAACAGAGATATGCCATTTGTGCGTTTTTTTGATAAAGTGAGAGAGAAACTTAAAAAATCAATAGAAAATACTATCATCATTCGGCTATTGGGTAAACATATTGGATATAGAACCTTATATAATAGAATTATGAGTCTTTGGTGGCGTCAAAAAGATGTCAAAGTTGTGGATCTAGATAAAGGTTATTACATGGTGAGATTGAGATCGATAGATGATTATATGATAGCTCTCCTAAAGGGACCATGGATTGTGCTAGGTCACTATCCATTGTTCAATCTTTGTCCCTTATTTTTAACACCAAGGATGAGAACATCTCTACCATAGCAGCATGGATTAGATTACCAAGAACGCCGATCCATTATTATAAAAAAGGTGTTCTAAGGGTGATTATCTCAATGATTGGCAAATTTATGAAAATTGACTATTACACAGTAGATTCGAAGAGGGGAAAATACAATTGTTTAGTGGTGGAATTGGACTAAACTAAACCACTGGTCTCCAAGATCTGTGTTGATGGTAGAATCCAATCTGTGGAATATGAAGACCTTCCTTTCATTTGCTATAGATGTGGACAATATGGCCATATTAGTGAAATATGCAAACTCTCTGAACCCTAAGATAAAGAACAAATTATTTCTAACCCTACGAGCGAGACTTCGATACTAAACTCCAGCGATCGGAACCTTACAACTGAGGATGTTGATAATCTAGTATGAGGCCCCTAGATTCATGCATGGGGAAAGGAAAATGAAAGGATCACAGCATAATGGCAAATAAAGGAAAATTTAATACTAGATATAATATTCTTGTGAGATAGGGGAGGATATTTGGAAGCTATTCAATCCGAAGCCTTAATTTAATAAGAAACTAGATGGGAGACTTCCAAATTAGAGAAAGGAAAGGTAAAAAGGTTATGGAAGGTGGACTATCTAAGATGCTAAAGCCTAGGCCCGATAAGGTTAATAAGCTGAGTATAAGTAACTTAAAAGCAATCGCAAAATCTCATGCCACATCAAACTCTAAAGAAAATCTTAACCTTAATATAGCACTGTCCAACTCTATTAAGGAAAGCACTAAGGTGAGTCAGCCCATTATCAATATTGCTAATGAGAAAGTGCATAACGAAAATCTAATAAGAAATGTCTATGGAGAGGAAGTAAATACTGTAGTTGTCCTAGACCATCCATCTCAAGCCTTGGAAACTTCATCCCATGTTGCTAATCATCTTACCCCTTCAACTATTCTCTAAAGGTCAAGTCAAGGAGGTCGTCCTCCAGACAAATCAAAGGTAGTGGGTATGAAGAACAAGCTGCGTATTAAAGCTACTGGGACTAAAAAAATTTCCTCTTTGAAATCAAATTAGAAGAGGGAATTTTTCAAGACATTTCAGTGATTGCAGATGATGATGGACAATCATTAAATGTGGAAAATCCTTTAGATGTAGAAGTTACTGATGATGCTTAACCTAGATATGGGACTTTATTTTATTTTACTCATACTAATGAATTTGGCTGTCTGGAACTGTCGAGGTGCTACGAGCAAAGATTTCATTTGAGTGGTAAGATCTTTATCTACTCTTAATTCTATCAAGATTCTGGCTCTATTAGAACCTAGAATCAGTAGTGATCATGCAACTAAAGTTATTATTAGGAAGCTGGGTTTTGAATACTCTCATAGAATAGAAGCAATGGGGTTTTCAGGAGGTATTTGGCTTCTATAGAGGAGTTTAGTGAATGTGCAAGTTTTTCTTAATAATTGGCAATTCATACATGCAAGAGTTAGATTGGATTATGGGAATTTATTTTTGTTGACAATTATCTATGGTAGCCCTTCTTCACTTATTAGAAGACAATTATAGGGGAAACTTCATGATCTTTCTAAAGAGATTAACATGCCATAGCTTTCAATTGATGATTTTAATGCTTTCATACATTCTCATGAGAAATTGCACAATGTTAATGGTGGTTCTATTTCGTGTAAAAAATTCAAAGCTTAGATAGATGAAATTAGAATGGTTGATTTAGGATTCACAAGATCTTGTTTTACTTGGTCAAGAGGCCTTTGCAATGGCAGATTGGATAGAGGATTAGCGAATAGGAAATGGTTTAACCTCTTTACTGGTACCTCTGTCACACATCTTCCCAGAATCAAATCAAACCATAATCCTTTATTTGTTAAGCTCACTACTCAATTAAATTGCAATGATGTCTCCAAATGTTTTCTTTTCTTAAATGCCTAGGTAAGTCATTCATCATGGGATCCTCTCTTAATAAGTGTTGAAATTCTAATGGGAACCTACAAAGTAGTACTTCTGGTTTCTCCTACAATGCTAACATCTAGAATCATAGTGAATTTGGAAACATTTTTCAGAGAAAAAGAATGTTGCTAGCTAAAATCATTGGAATCTAAAAGGCTTTGGAGACAAATTCAACGCCTAATTTGAGAAATTTGAAGGTAGCCTGCATGAGGAATTTGAAGTTGTTTTAACTCAAGAAACCTTCTTTGGCAACAAAGGACAAATTCCAACTAGAATTCTTTTGGTGAATCATTTTTCCATACAAGAGCCAATTATAGAGAAAAAAAGAATAAAGTGGATAAACTCAAAATAAGTGATTAGCAATAGTGTTCAGACAAAACAATCCTTCGCTTCGAAGCTATGATTTTTTCCCAAAAGGTATACTCTGACGAAACCTCCAATGGGAGAGTTATCCCTTTTGAGGTATTTTCTTCAGCTTTCTATTCCATTAGCAAGAAATGTTATGCAAGCGAGTAACAGACATGGAGGTTAAAAAAGCAATGTTCGATATGGGTCCTAACAAGGCTCCCGGAATTGATGGACTTAATGCATACTTTATTAGAGGAACTAGAATACTGTAGGTAAATCTTTGTGTAGAATGGTGAAAGGGACTTTTGATAGAGGGATGATTGATGCCAGTATCATCAAAACTTTTATTTGTCTAATTCACAAGATTGAAAAGTCGGAACACTTCAATAATTTCCAACCCATTAGTCTCTATAATGTATGCTATAAGGTGATTATGAAGGTTATCTCTAATAGAATGAAGACTATTATGCTCTATCATTCTCAAACAACCTTTGCTACTGGCCAAATCATTATAGATAACATAGTTTTGGCTCAAGAAATCATTCATTCAATGAGAATCAATAAGGCAAGACGAGGATAGATGGCAATTAAGATTGATTTAGAGAAAGCCTATGATCGTATCAGTTGGAATTTTATTAAAGATTCAATACAGGATGCCAGTATACCTTCTCTCCTATCTAATGTCATCATGAGCTCCTTTAAGACTTGCTTTTTGCAAATTATTTGGAAAGGTTCTCCAAGTGCTTCTTTCAATTCTAAGAGGGAAGTTCACCAAGGTGATCCCATTTCTTCATACATTTTTGTTCTTTGTATAGAAAGATTATCCCAAACAATACGTAAAGCAATTGAGGCTGGTGTCTAGAAGCCCTTTGGTTTAGAAATGAGGTATGTGTTTCATACTTTTTTTTTTACAAACGACCTTATGCTTTTTTAGAAGTGGATGTTCCTTAGGCTACATTGATGTCCACTATCCTAAATGATTTATGCTCTTATTCTGGACATTCAATCAGTAAGGAGAAAACTCAAATACTTTTTTTCTCTAAATGTCAAATAAGAAATAGCCTTTAACCTTAGCAATATTATCAAATTCAAGAAAACATCTAATTTGGGGCGTTACTTGGGTGTATCGGTACTACATAAAGGAGAGTCTAAAGAAACATGTGGAAAGGTATTAGAAAAGGTCCAATGGTGAGCTAATAATTGGCATCCTCATTAGTTTTCGTTGGCAGGATGTGTATCATGCTGCCAATGGTCCCTTTCTTCTATACCCATTTATACCATGCAATCAACTACAATTCTAAGAGCAGTATGTAACCAATTGGATAAAATAAGAAGACAATTTTTATGAGGATCAACAACATATAATAGAAAGCAAAGCTTAGTTAGGTGGAATAAAATCTGTCAACTAAAAAACCATGGGGGCATAGGTATAAGGGAAATGACTTCCTTAAATGACTCTCTTCTTATGAAAATTGCCTAAGGTCTCCTAACTAAATTAGATTCACTAAGGGTGAGAGTTATGAGAGCTAAATATAATCTATCAGTAGTCAACAATCCAATAGATATTCATTCGAGTAAATCTTCTCACTTATGGTGAAGCCTTAAAAAAGTCTAGGAGTATGTGAAGGAAAGTATTTTTTGGGTTATGGGTAATGGCATCCTTATCTTTTTCTGGATAAATAGATGGATTTCACCAAAGATGCTGCCCTTATGTAACTATTGCTAGAATCTACCTATGGATTTTTCACACAAAGCATGTTGTAGATTATATCACAAACTTAGGCGATTAGGATTGGCAACTTTTATGATAATGTCTTGATATCTCAACACTTATACTAATAGTAGCAATATGACCACTAGATCCTATGCTAAATGTGATCGAATGATTTGGGGACCTTCTCCTTCTGGAATATTCTCATTGAAATCATCCTATGAGCTTATATGTAGGGATACTTAGAATGTTAGAGAGGACAAATGGAAGTTAGCTTGGCACTGGAAAGGACCAGAACATATACGCTATTTTATTTGGTTGATACTTCACAAAGCATTGTTAACAAACACTGAATGTAGGAGAAGATATTTATCTAAGTCAATTTTTGTTAGATTTGTGGGCAATTAGAGGAAGACGTAGATCATGTTCTAAGAAGTGGCGAGAAAGCCTTTGATTTTTGTTGCAAAATTATTCCTCTTCATAATTGGCAAGTTTTCTTTGATTCTAACTTTGATGAGTGGATTTCCAAGAACTTAAAAGATGAGTCTCCTTGTAACAATTGCACATGGTCAACTATCTTTGGTGTAAGCTATTGGATGCTATGGAATAGACGAAACAAATTCATTTTTGTAGGTGAAGATATTGATGATCAATCTCTAGCCATCTAGGTTAAAGCTCGACCAAAGGATGCTTCCCAAGCTTATGCTGAAATAGTCAAACTTTCTAGTAATTCTGCTCAGCGTGCTAATTGTTTAATTAAGTGGGACATTCCACCAACTAATTGTGTAAAAATCTATACTGATGGAGTTGCAAAATCCTTCTTGCTGAACTTTAGGAAGCTTTTTATGGTTTAAATTTAGCTTAGAACCTAGGATATAGAACGAAAATTCCACAGACGGATAGCAAGACAATGGTTGATTGGCTCATTAATCGGAAATTCCAAGACTAGTGCTACTAGAACTTATTAAGACCCGTTGAAGATCTATGTAGTAGAGACTAGATTATTAAGATACAACATACATATAGAGAGAGTAATAGAGGAGCAGACTTGTTGGTTAACCTAAAACTCAACCAATAGATTGGGTATCATGAAATTGATAGGCCTCCAGGTCCTATCTTTGACAAATGTATTCAAGATATCAATGGAGTTTCCATTCCTCGTAGTTATATCATGTAATTCTAAGCTCTCTGCCCCCTTTCAATAGGAAAAAAAAAAAAGAGCACCAATGCATGAGTTCATAATTACAAAAAAAATTTCATGGTAATCATTAGTAGGAGGAATTATTAAATATTTCAAAATAAATAAATAAAGGATTAATGTCACGAATGATACTTAAATTTTGATAAAATATTCAATTATGTACCTAAAATTTAAATTTGATCAATTTAGTACTTAAACTTTGAAATGATTAACTTAGTTCCTAAAAGAACTTTTCGTGTATGCCAACAGTACATATGTCAGATTTTTTTTTTTGGTACAAAATTGATAGATTTCAATGTCTTTAAGTACTAAATTGATCAATTTCAAAGTTCAAATATGAAATTGATCAATTACAAAGTTCAAGTACTTAATAATATATTTGATCAAAGTTTAGGTACCATTTGTGATATTATTCTATAAATAAATGAACATAAAATTAATTCAACAAAAATTGTAAAAAAGAATAATAATAAGAAAGCAATCTTTTTTACAATTAAGCATCATAAATAGAAATATAAAAAGAGGCTAACAGTAAATTTAATAGCTTTTTTTCGTGGGAATTGTTGAGAATCTTATGTTATGAACAAAGGACGAATG
Source organism: Combretum micranthum (assembly GCA_024138025.1). Lineage (NCBI taxonomy): Eukaryota > Viridiplantae > Streptophyta > Magnoliopsida > Myrtales > Combretaceae > Combretum > Combretum micranthum. The sequence continues at coordinate 2,167,009 of JAMXBD010000018.1, forward strand.
ACACTTTGTTGGACTTAAGTATACTTTAGATCACATTAATATTGTACACCCATGTATAAAATCAAAGATTACATCAAGAGTTACATAGCAACCTTAACAGCTTTAACTACTTGGAAAGCAAAAAGGAATAAATAAGAGAGTTGCAGTTCAATTTTAGGTAGCAAGAATATACCCAAACATAATAATCCTTCTTCTTTAACCTCTTTTTCTTGGGGCTCACCAGTAGCTATAATACCAATATATTTCTTTACCTTCTTTAGATCTCCTTTCTATTGAAAACCAAATAAACACAGTATACCCTAGTTAGGTTTTATTCATAATAATTGATGAAAATAGTATTGTCGCATAGATAAGAACTAGTGGAAAACATATATAACACTCTTACGATAATTTGACTAAGATAAAGCATATTGACATGAAACCCTATTTCATACCTTGCAAAGAATAATAAAGAAGAAATAGGAAAACAAGATTAAAGATTATGGAGTATTGAGGTTGTTCCTATTTGTTTGTTTTGATTTTGTAAAAGATTGCATATTATGTCATCGTACTACATTATGTAGTACTTTAGAGTAGAAATAGGCTTAGGTTAGATTCTTTTTGTAATTGGACGTATAGTGGATATTATTGAACCATGGATTTGCAAAGTTTATAATTTGAGCTAAGGAAAGCTATCAATTGGGCGCTTTCATTGAGTTGTTAGGGAGAGAATAAGGGTTTTAGTATTCAAGAAGTTACCAGTAATAGTATTGATAGGATGATAAATGATATGCAAGATGTCAAGAATGACATGAAGACTATGAATGATAACATGAATGCAATTTTACAACAGTTGCATATACTTTCTTAATTGGTGAATTCAAATCAATTGGGGAATGAAATTGGTACACTATCTTCCACTCATAAGGAGTAGCATTATGATTGGGGTAATATGAAATACATTAAGTTAGAATTACCTAAGTTCAGTAAAGGAGATCCAATGCAATGGTTTTTTAAGGCAACTCAATTCTTTGATTTTCATAAAGCTCTTGGAATAGATTGTTTAAAGCTTGCTTCTTTTACATTGGAAAATGATGCATATGATTGGTACCATTGGTGTAAACCCCGGTTTTTCAAGTAGCCAAGATAACCCTAAACCGGAATAGCTCAAGTCTAGAGTGAGAACTAGGAACCCTAATTCCGGCTTTTCCTCGGTTTCCAATTAAGAAACTTTTCTAAGAAAATTTAATTTTGAATATAGTTCTTGATTATATTTCAAACCAAGAAAATATCAAATTTTAAGAAAATTTCAATTCCTGGTCATCCCGAGACCCATTATAGAAAAACGTGCCCCGGAACTAGAATTTCAAAAATTTACTTATGAGTACTCATTTGAACCGAAATAAAATAAGGATTTCAAAAATATATTTTTCATAATTTTCTGGTTTATGAAAAATACAGTTATAGCCTTTTTATTCGTATTTCATTACTACCGGAATTAAATTGTCTTGTCAACTATTCCTCACTATTCATAAAGTACCACCTAGTCTACCTATTAGCACACTCTACAATTCTAACTCTTACCATCACTCAAATCACTCACTTCTCTCTACACTTTTTGTCCCTTAACTTTTATACAAATCATAACAACTTCACTTCAATGTTAAATCAATCAAACAAAGTAAAATTTTTTTTTTCAAACTCCCCCCTTCTCCCACAAGCAAACCGGCGTGATTTTGGCCCCCCTCCCATGCTCCAAACTTCAATTTTTTCTTCTCCATTTAACCTAATCCCATTCCACATATATACTACTTTTCCTCTCTCTCTCTCTTCATTCTTTCATTTCTCAACTTTTACAAAGTGTAAAAGCTCCCAAATCCTCTCCATTTTTCCCTCTTGGCCGAAACTTCCAAGCCCCACACACACTCACATAACTTCCCATTTCCTCTTTATATCTTCTATCCACTTCAAGTAAGAACTTCTACTCCATCCACTCATAGATCTTGTTATGGCTAAGTGATTCTTGGATATTTCAACTAAATGTCCTCATGACCTTTTGGTAGGGACAATGAAATATCAAAACAAGAATACCGAACCATTACAAAGTAGATCTAAACTTTAAAGGAGCTTTCATGCCAAAAGCTTTATGTTTCTCCAACAAAAAGTGTTTTAAACAAAAGATCTTTTATGAAAATATAGTTTTCATGTTTTCAAAACTCATTTGAGCATATGAAATAATAGATCCATCGTTTTTCTACTCATGATCATGTAGGCATTTAAGGTTTCATTACTATTTTGTGTTTATGTGCATTAATAGTCTTTAATGCTTTTGTCTTTAGTAAATAACCTTCCTAGTATATAGATCTATGATTAGATAAGTTAATAAAGTCAAAAAAGGAAAACACTTTTCAAGAAATGGACTTGTGTAAATTCGGATGACTTTGGAAACCTAGGATAAAAACACCTTTATCAACTTCTAAACATATATTTTACAAGAGAAATGGAGTCTATAGGTAATAGATAATGTTTAGCAATATTTTTCATGGATCTAAATGTGTTTTACTAAGGAAAATAGTTGAAACAAGAGATGAAGTCAAAGAAATTTAGGGTTAAAAGTCTCAACAACAAATTCGTAATAATGGATAGATGGCTAGAAAACAAAACACTATTTTTCCAACTTCAAAAATGGTATTTTCTTAAACAAATGAAGTCTTAGGATATAGGTATAATAAATACTTAAAGTTTTAAGTACAAAATATATTTTTCCTAAAGGAATCCACTTGAAAATGGACTTTTGTAAATTCGGATTTTTGGAAACCCCATAGCAAAGACCCACTTAAAAGTTTATAAATGAGATTTTATTAAGAAATAAAGGTCTTAGGATATAACTAATATGAGGGTCAAAATTCTTTAAGCAAAATAGACTTTTCCTAAAGAAAATCCTTGCAATATGTAGGTGTGATAAGTGTAGTAAACTCACTTGTTAAACAATATATGAAATGGTTTTCTAAGAAAAGTTTATTAAATTCTTTAAACCTAAAGAGTTATAAGAACTTAGGCTCATTAAGTTCATATCATGACATTCATGATAGGGAAAATCATTACCATTGCATTTAGTTTCATTTTGTACTTAGGAATCTCAAGTGCATTCATGAAAACCACATTTTTGGAATCAATGTGCCCACTGTACAGATCTGATCCCTCAATTCCGAGGCTTAGATATTTTCAAAACTTGATTTAAACTTCATATTTAGAAAGCTCTTCCGAAGTAGATAGAATCGATATAAAATTTGCGAAATTCCGACTTAAAACGACCAAGTTATGGCCATTTTAAAACGGAACTTCGAAAATGACGCGAATTTCGATTTCACTAAGTTTTCTTAGAGTTTTAGTGTCTTAAGTCGGTAGAATACTTATTAGGGTATTTCTTATATGAATAGGTGAACCGAGGACGTTGAGTCTTTGCCTCCGGATTTATTACTAGAAGAAAGGCGAACCAATGGCGGAGTGAGTTTTTCTTCCCGATTCATTTATTGTATGTGCTTGTAAAGTAGTGCACTAGAATGTAGGACAAATGAATGGAATATGAATAATGGGGAATGATGGGAAATTATATGTTGATGATGATGTGAGAACTCAAATTAAGAATATCGAAACGGGTGATAAACTTTGGTTGTGTAGTTAGCTATGATGGATTGTCTGAAAAATTGTTTGATCGCCTAAGTAAAATGGCTTAATCAACTACTTGGACTAATGCTAAATTGACATGTGCATATCACAAGGGGAAGGAGCATTAGCATTTGTAGGTTAGTCGTGAACCATAAACGACATCGAATAATCGTAGGTTAGTCGTGAACCATAAACGACATCGAATAATCGTAGGTTAGTCGTGAACCATAAACGACATCGAATAATCGTAGGTTAACCGTGAACCATAAACGGCATATTGTTAGTACCGCAGTAGTCGTTAATCTGCTAACCGGGATGGAGGGCGCAATTCCATCCACATATGATTTCCGGTTGGTCATATGTATGTTGAACTCACGTGTTTGATGCATACACTTGCTTGATTAATAACTTGATTGAATTGTTGTGACATAAATGTTTTGTGGAGATTACACTCACTAAGCTAGTTAGCTTACGTCCCTACAGTCCATTCCTTTTGCAGCTTTCCCATTTGTGGCTTAGGCGACGTGACCCGGCTGAACAGGTACAGAAGCTAGGAGTTTCCCCTAGAAGTTGGAATTTATGTTTTAGACTTCCATAGGAAACTTCTAAGACTTGGATGACTGTATAAGACCGTTAATTATTCTTTTGCGGGGGAATGCCCCTTAGATTATGTAATATTTATTTATGTTTCATGAATTATATCCTACTGCTAATGCATGCCAAATTAAGCTTTTATCTCCATTCGGACTTGTACTCTATTGTTGTAAAGGTACGCCTTACTCTATATGAGGCTCTCGAAAGACTAAGGCGGTAATTCGGGAATCTTATATGGTATGTGGCGGACTGTTACGTTTAGGGTACCCTATGGGGCGTGACAGTTTAAGTTGGTATCAGAGCACTAGGTTATTAAGCATGACAATAGAGTTTAAAACCGAACCTAGAATTAAGTAACTAGGATAAAATTGGAGTTAAAGCTAGGCTAATTAATAGTTTTCTTGTTGTAGGTTTCTTTGGGTGAAACCCGTGAAAGAGCTAGAAACTTCACAAAAAGCCTGAATGAGACTATGGTGGAATATCGGCTAAGGTTAAGGGTGTTATGCGAAGACTTTGCATTAGTTCAACGACTAGAACTATAAAAGAGATGTATAAATTGTGGAAAGAAGGTCTAAGGTATACAAGATGGATATCAGTTATAGATCAACTAAGATATGATCCGATTAGAAGAAGGAGATGGACTATAATGGAGACTATCTATACTTTGGAAAGAGTATGGTGGAATATGCTGGAGAACCCATGCTAAGAGAAGCTACATTTATTTAAAGAATGAAGGAGCCCCACCCACCCAGACTTTGGATGTGGCATGGTATAGGACCTCTCTATGTGCATGCCCATGATGACCTTGATGACCATAGGGATTGGAATCTTGCGGATATCAGGAATCACATATTATGGCAAGCTAGATACCTTGATCTTGTACCATTTTTAGGAGGAGCTCCAGCCCCACAAGTAGGAAATGGAGGAGTACATTTGATTAATGCCCCGGTTATGGAAGAAGATGATGCAAATGAAGGAAATAATGTGGAAGTGAACAACAATATGGATGTTTCTGAAGAGGAAGAGGATCCTGAGGAGGACCCGAATTGGCAGGAAGAGGAAATACCTAGATCTCCTACCCACCAGCCATAGCTCCAGAGCAACCAACCCTACCAGAACCAGTTGTATGGGATTTTGATAGGGATCTGGACATACCCGATAGTGGGAGGATAGAACCCGAGTTCGACCCCACCATATGGAAGGACATATACCCGGTAGGCGAGCGTCCCCCTGAGGTTGATGCCATAGCCCCCGAGCCGGTAGTTCCAGACCTTGTAGGGAGAATAAATGAAGTTGACAATATGATGGGTGAATTCAGAGATAGATGGAACAGGATGTGGGAGGAAGCTGGAAGAGAAGTGGATAGAGAAATGGGAAATAGGAGTGAATCCAACAATAGAGTTGATAGAGAGGAAACAAATCAAGAGGGAGATCAAGAGGTGAGAGAAGAAGAAGAGGAAGAGGAAGAAGAAGAGGAAGAAGAAGAAGAGGAGGAACCAGAGCCTCTAGCCCGGCCCGCTAGGAGAAGGAGATTGACTGTAAGGGCCTATCTGAGTCAGTTCATCCGAAAGGATGATGAAGGATCTTCTAGTCGAGGACGACTCCCTAGCCCCACACCAGATGATTCTGAGTGAACCATGGAGGAATAGAGTCGAGTATCCCATAGAGTCCAATAGTATTTCTTTTGTTTTAGTAGGCAATGCGGGATGCCAATTTGCCTTAGGATCTCTTTATGGTTTAGTATGTTGTCTTTCCTTTTCTTGTCTTTTTTTTCCATGTCCTTAGATGTTGTTAGATAGACGTTAACGGCTAGTATCGGAAGATTTGATTTGTGTTGTCTAATTTTGTAAGCTTATTTGAAAACAACTCTTGTACGGCACATCAAATCAATGAAGTATTATGTTGATTCCAAGAATGAAGTTTCACAAACATCATACTTTTGCATTAGTAGTAGACTACATTCATTATACTTAATTGCATAAACATATTCTCATTCATATCATCATTTGATTCAGAAATTCTGGGTTATTATGATTTCTTGATTTGGAATCCCTTTGATTGCTATGATTTCTTTACTCTAAGAGCCTTTTTGTGAACGACTTGGAATTTTAAATTTTCTTTGAGCCTTTGTGAATTCTATATTTCTCTAAATTATTCCTAGAATTTTCGCAAATTCCTTAACCAAAGTTTTATAAGCCGCAAAACTTTGAAGAAGAAATAAAAACTTATTAAGACATTATGTAACAGTCGAAACCGGAGAAACCGAAATAGGGAGCAAGAACCACTCCCAAGCGAGGCTAGTAGCGCGAACCAGCCAGATCAACCCCAAGCTAACCCACCTGAAGCTGCTCAGCCCGATCCCCAAGTAGCGATGATGAATGCAATTGGGAATTTAACAAACATGTTTGCTGCATTCATCCAAAACCAAAATCAAAACCAACCCCGGAATCCCGAACCAAGTACAAGGGATTCGGCACCTCTACCACCACCTCCACCACCCCCGCAGTATAGAGGGATGCAAGCGGAGATTCCCTTACCACCTGAGGAGCAATTTATAATGCTCGTTATCCACCCCTCCACCGCCAAAGAGGATACCAGAGTTCCCTCCCCGATTTTATAAAGAGCAACCGCTACTTTGAAGGGGCATTTGGAAAGCCCGATGAGGCAGAAGATTGGTTAGCTCAAATTGAGCGCTCCTTTGTAGCTTACGAGACTCCACCACATCTCCGTTTGGAGTATGGCACCTACATGTTGAGGTATAATGTACGGGTATGGTGGGAATCGAAGCGAAGGAGTTTGGCACCCCCGATTAGCTGGGAGACCTTTCGTAGAGAGTTCCTAGAGAACTACTTCCCCGCCAGCCTCCGAGTAAGGTACAATGCAGATTTCTTGCATATGAGACAAAGAGGCAGAACGATTGAGCAGTACGAGACGAAATTCAATCACCTGCTGCAGTATGCTCCTGAATCATACAAGAACAGTGAAGAACTACAGAAACAGGTATTCTTGGAAGGTCTCGATGAAGACCTAAGGGTGAAGATACAGGAATCTGGATTGCCGACCTACCTTGAGGTAATTGAGAAGGCCCGGTTGATTGAAGGGGCCAAGAAGAGGAAGTATGTTGAACCAGACAAAAGAGTGTTCGGAAAAAGGCACTTTGACGCCTCCAGCTCAAGCTATAAAGGGAAAAGATTCAAGCCTTACCATGGATTTAAGGATAACCCTGGTGGGAAGTTCAACCAAACCAAGTCCAACATTTCTTGTTGGAAGTGCAAAGGAAGCCACTACCCAAGACAATGCCCACAGCTGAAGGGCAAGTGTTTCTTTTGTGGTGAGGCAGGTCATCTGGTTTATGCTTGCCCAAAGAAGATGGCTATAACCTGCTACCTTTGCAAGGAAAAGGGTCACGTAACCTCGAGTGCCCTCAACGGAAAAGTGGGACTACCCGGCCTTATGGAAATCCGGGAAATGATAACACCCAAGGTCCGGTAGCAAAGTGGAAGTCGTGCAGCCTCGGCCATGCATGGGATGCGGCTGTATAACTTTGAAGGCCAATGGATGATCGAGGATGATGAGGAGGAAGGCATGGAGCTGGCCGCACTGGACCAAGGCGATGATGTAGATGGCGGCTTAGTGACAGGTTAGTAACAAGTTCCTTTTGATAAAGTTCTTTGTTTTCTTAGCAAGTTTTAAAAAGGAAAATTTAAAACTGTGAAAGAGGAAAAGTTGAAATCTGGAAACCTTGGAATAGATAGCTGTTGAGTTAGGACCAAGTAGTGATAAATGTTTATGGTAACAGGACGCATAGGAGTAAATGGGAATGAAGCTTATGTGTTGTTTGATACGGGAGCAACCCACTCCTTTATCACTACCAGCTTGGCTAAGCAGCTTGGACTACCCATAGCCATGACAACCACAACCTTAAGGATTAAGACACCCACAGGTAGTGTTGTGTCGACCCGAGAGATAATAAAGGATTGTTTGCTAGAAATCCAAGGACATATCTCAGCAAGCGATTTGATAGTCTTGGAGATGAGTAAATATGAAGTTATCCTTGGGATGAATTGGCTAAGTAAGGTTAAAGCCATTGTGGACTGTCAAAGAAAGATGATAAGTTTTGATGACCACAGGAAGGAGAGAGTAGACTTCCTTGGAGAGATCATGGTGCGAAGAGATTACGGGTTAAGCTCCTTCGAACTAATGATGGAAGATGAGGAAATTGTGCCAATAGAAGATGCCTGGATTAGAGAGGAGAAAGGAGAAAAGAGAGACATACCCGTGGTGAATGAGTTTGAGGATGTATTTCCTGAAGTCTTACCCGGTTTACCACCAAAAAGAGAATTGATTTTGAAATCACTCTAGCCCCAGGTACAGAGCCGATATCAAAGGCACCATACCGGATGGCCCGGTGGAATTAAAGGAATTAAAAACCCAATTGCAAGAGCTTTTGGATCAAGGATTCATAAGACCCAGCGTGTCGCCATGGGGCGCACCGGTGTTGTTTGTAAAGAAGAAGGACGGGTCTATGAGATTATGTATCGATTACCGGGAGTTGAATAAAGTCACAATCAAAAATCGATACCCCCTTCCAAGAATCGACGACCTCTTTGACCAGCTTCAAGGGGCGAGTGTGTTCTCGCGCATTGATTTGCGCTCGGGTTATCACCAGTTGAGAATAAAGCCGGAAGATGTGCCTAAGACAGCCTTTCGTACACGGTACGGGCACTATGAGTTCTTGGTGATGCCATTTGGGTTAACCAATGCACCGGCTGCATTTATGGACCTTATGAACCGAATTTACAAACCACTCTTGGATAAGTGTGTAATCGTGTTCATAGATGATATTTTGATCTATTCCAAAACTAGAGAACAACATGAGGAGCACCTAAGGATGGCGTTACAAACCTTAAGAGAAAATAAATTGTACGCCAAGCTATCTAAGTGCGATTTTTGGTTGGATAGGATATCTTTCCTTGGACATGTAGTGACGGGAGATGGAATATCGGTTGACCCCGAAAAGATTAAAGCTGTAGTGGATTGGAAACAGCCCGAAACGGTAACCGAAGTGAGAAGCTTCCTAGGTTTGGCTGGTTATTACCGCAAGTTTGTAAAGGATTTCTCCAAGATTGCCAAACCTCTGACTCAACTGACACAAAAGAATGAGAAATTCGAATGGACAGATAAGAGGGAGCAAAGTTTCCAAGAGTTGAAATGGCGCTTAGTGTCAGCCCCAATTTTGGTATTGCCTGACCCTGAAATATCTTACACAGTGCATAGTGACGCCTCCAGGAATGGTCTCGGATGTGTACTGATGCAAGAAGGAAAAGTCATTGCCTATGCCTCCAGGCAATTAAGGCCTCATGAACAGAACTATCCAACACATGATTTGGAGTTGGCCGCTGTGGTTTTTGCCTTGAAGTTATGGAGACATTATTTGTATGGACAAAGGTGTGAAGTGTACACAGATCATAAGAGTCTCAAATACTTGTTCACACAAAAGGAGTTAAACATGAGGCAGAGACGGTGGTTGGAACTCATAAAGGACTATGACTTGGGAATCAATTACTGTCCGGGAAAGGTAAATGCTGTGGCTGATGCCTTGAGCAGAAAGAATTATGGAGAAGTAGCAGGCCTAATCACAGAGCAAAAAGAGCTGATAAAGGAATTCGAAAGGTTAAGAATTGAGTTCGTAGGGCAAGATGTCGAAGTGGAGATAGCAAATTTGGTTATGGAACCCACCTTGATCGACAGGATTAAAGAAGCCCAAAGATATGATGAGGCGATAAGGAAGATCAAAGAAGAAGTGCTCAAAGGGAAGTATAGTGACTTTACCCTGGATGATGAAGAGGTGGTTAGAATGAAAGGAAGATTATGTGTACCGGAAGATGAAGAATTGAGAAAAGAAATCATGAGCGAAGCTCACAACTCCGGTTACACTGTGCATCCGGGAGGTACAAAAATGTATCAGGACATAAAAAGCCACTATTGGTGGAATGGATTGAAGAGGGATGTGGCGGATTATGTTATGAAGTGCGCCGTGTGTCAGCAAGTCAAAGTGGAACATCAACGGCCAGGAGGATTATTAAAGCCACTACCTATCCCCGAATGGAAGTGGGATCAATTTCAATGGACTTTGTGTGTGGATTCCCGAGAACCTCCACTGGATGTGATGCAGTCTGGGTAATAGTGGATCGTTTGACGAAGTCAGCACACTTCCTACCAATTAATATGACCTATTCGTTGGACAAATTGGCTAGGATCTACATCAAGGAATTGTGCGACTCCATGGTATTCCAGCGGGAATCATTTCAGATCGGGATCCAAGGTTTGTTTCGAAGTTCTGGACGAGCCAAAAGAGCCTAGGCACCAAGTTGCATTTCAGTACTGCCTACCATCCTCAGACAGATGGACAGTCTGAGCGAACCATTCAGACCTTAGAGGACATGTTAAGGGCTTGCATATTGGAATTCAAAGGAAGTTGGGATAATCATATACCCCTAATCGAGTTTGCCTATAACAATAGCTACCACTCAACCATTCAGATGCCACCATACGAAGCCTTATATGGACGGCGTTGTAGGTCCCCTCTGTTTTGGGATGATGTGGAAAAGCTAGCTATTGGTCCTGAATTGGTTCAGGAAGCAGCTGATAAAGTCCGGGTTATTCAACAGAAAATGAAAGAAGCTCAAGACAGACAAAAGAGTTGGGCTGATCTGAAGAGAAGAGAACTGGAATTTCAAGTAGGCGATCATGTCTATTTGAAGATAAACCCAATCAAGAGCATAAAGAGGATGCGGGCTCAAGGGAAATTAAGCCCAAGGTATATTGGACCCTTTGAGATCTTGGAAAGAGTGGGAGATTTGGCCTATCGGCTAGCCTTACCGCCGAACTTGTCGGGAGTTCATAATGTGTTCCACGTATCAGTGTTAAGGAAGTATGTACCTGACCCTGAGCGGATAGTGGAGTTGGAACCCATTCGGTTAAAGGAAAATCTCACCTATGAAGAGCATCCAGTAGAAATCTTGGATAAGAAAACTCAGAAGCTTCGGAATAAAGAGATCCGATATGTTAAAGTATTGTGGAAACCACACTTCTGAGGAAGCAACTTGGGAAGCTGAAGAGGAAATCCGAAGGAAATACCCCGAGTTGTTTGAGAATCAAGGTACGTCAGTTCAGTTTTGAGGACAAAACTCTTTTTAAGGTGGGTAGGTTGTAAACCCCGGTTTTTCAAGTAGCCAAGATAACCCTAAACCGGAATAGCTCAAGTCTAGAGTGAGAACTAGGAACCCTAATTCCGGCTTTTCCTCGGTTTCCAATTAAGAAACTTTTCTAAGAAAATTTAATTTTGAATATAGTTCTTGATTATATTTCAAACCAAGAAAATATCAGATTTTAAGAAAATTTCAATTCCGGGTCATCCCGAGACCCATTATAGAAAAACGTGCCCCGGAACTAGAATTTCAAAAATTTACTTATGAGTACTCATTTGAACCGAAATAAAATAAGGATTTCAAAAATATATTTTTCATAATTTTCCGGTTTATGAAAAATACAGTTATAGCCTTTTTATTCGTATTTCATTACTACCGGAAATTAAATTGTCTTGTCAACTATTCCTCACTATTCAAAAGTACCACCTAGTCTACCTATTAGCACACTCTACAATTCTAACTCTTACCATCACTCAAATCACTCACTTTCTCTACACTTTTTGTCCCTTAACTTTTATACAAATCATAACAACTTCACTTCAATGTTAAATCAATCAAACAAAGTAAAATTTTTTTTTCAAACTCCCCCCTTCCTCCCACAAGCAAACCGGCGTGATTTTGGCCCCCCTCCCATGCTCCAAACTTCAATTTTTTCTTCTCCATTTAACCTAATCCCATTCCACAATATACTACTTTTCTCTCTCTCCTCTTCATTCTTTCATTTCTCAACTTTTACAAAGTGTAAAAGCTCCCAAATCCTCTCCATTTTTCCCTCTTGGCCGAAACTTCCAAGCCCCACACACACTCACATAACTTCCCATTTCCTCTTTACATCTTCTTTCCACTTCAAGTAAGTGAACTTCTACTCCATCCACTCATAGATCTTGTTATGGCTAAGTGATTCTTGGATATTTCAACTAAATGTCCTCATGACCTTTTGGTAGGGACAATGAAATATCAAAACAAGAATACCGAACCATTACAAAGTAGATCTAAACTTTAAAGGAGCTTTCATGCCAAAAGCTTTATGTTTCTCCAACAAAAAGTGTTTTAAACAAAAGATCTTTTATGAAAATATAGTTTTTATGTTTTCAAAACTCATTTGAGCATATGAAATAATAGATCCATCGCTTTTCTACTCATGATCATGTAGGCATTTAAGATCTCATCATTATTTTGTGTTTATGTGCATTAATAGTCTTTAATGCTTTTGTCTTTAGTAAATAACCTTCTAGTATATAGATCTATGATTAGATAAGTTAATAAAGTCAAAAAGGAAAACACTTTTCAAGAAATGGACTTGTGTAAATTCGGATGACTTTGGAAACCTAGGATCAAAAACACTTTATCAACTTCTAAACATATATTTTACAAGAGAAATGGAGTCTATAGGTAATAGATAATGTTTAGCAATATTTTTCATGGATCTAAATGTGTTTTACTAAGGAAAATAGTTGAAAACAAGAGATGAAGTCTAAAAAAAATTTAGGGTTAAAAGTCTCAACAACCAAATTCGTAATAATGGATAGATGGCTAGAAAACAAAACACTATTTTTCCAACTTCAAAAATGGTATTTTCTTAAACAAATGAAGTCGTTAGGATATAGGTATAATAAATACTTAAAGTTTTAAGTACAAAATATATTTTTCCTAAAGGAATCCACTTGAAAATGGACTTTTGTAAATTCGGATTTTTGGAAACGCCATAGCAAATGACCCACTTAAAAGTTTATAAATGAAGATTTTATTTAAGAAATAAAGGTCTTAGGATATAACTAATATGAGGGTCAAAATTCTTTAAGCAAAATAGACTTTTCCTAAAAGAAAATCCTTGCAATATGTAGGTGTGACTAAGTGTAGTAAACTCACTTGTTAAACAATAATATGAAATGGTTTTCTAAGAAAAGTTTATGTAAATTCTTTAAACCTAAAGAGTTATAAGAACTTAGGCTCATTAAAGTTCATATCATGACATTCATGATAGGGAAAATCATTACCATTGCATTTAGTTTCATTTTGTACTTAGGAATCTCAAGTGCATTCATGAAAACCACATTTTTGGAATCAATGTGCCCACTGTACATATATGATCCCTCAATTCCGAGGCTTAGATATTTTCAAAACTTGATTTAAACTTCATATTTAGAAAGCTCTTCCGAAGTAGATAGAGATCGATATAAAATTTGCGAAATTCCGACTTAAAACGACCAAGTTATGGCCATTTTAAAACGGAACTTCGAAAATGACGCGAATTTCGATTTCACTAAGTTTTCTTAGAGTTTTAGTGTCTTAAGTCGATAGAATACTCATTAAGGTATTTCTTATATGAATAGGTGAACACGAGGACGTTGAGTCTTTGCCTCCGGATTACTATTACTAGAAGAAAGGCGAACCAATGGCGGAGTGAGTTTTTCTTCCCGATTCATTTATTGTATGTGCTTGTAAAGTAGTGCACTGGAATGTAGGACAAATGAATGAAATATGAATAATGGGGAATGATGGGAAATTATGTGTTGATGATGATGTGAGAACTTAAATTAAGAATATCGAAACTGGGTGATAAACTTTGGTTGTGTAGTTAGCTATGATGGATTGTCTGAAAAATTGTTTGATCGCCTAAGTAAAATGGCTTAATCAACTACTTGGACTAATGCTAAATTGACATGTGCATATCACAAGGGGAAGGAGCATTAGCATTTGTAGGTTAGTCGTGAACCATAAACGATATCGAATAATCGTAGGTTAGTCGTGAACCATAAACGACATCGAATAATTGTAGGTTAACCGTGAACCATAAACGGCATATTGTTAGTACCGCAGTAGTTGTTAATCTGCTAACCCAGGATGGAGGGCGCAATTCCATCCACATATGATTTCCGGTTGGTCATATGTATGTTGAACTCACGTGTTTGATGCATACACTTGCTTGATTAATAACTTGATTGAATTGTTGTGACATAAATGTTTATGTGGGAGATTACACTCACTAAGCTAGTTAGCTTACGTCCCTACAGTCCATTCCTTTTGCAGCTTTCCCATTTGTGGCTTAGGCGACGTGACCCGGCTGAACAGGTACAGAAGCTAGGAGTTTCCCCTAGAAGTTGGAATTTATGTTTTAGACTTCCATAGGAAACTTCTAAGACTTGGATGACTGTATAAGATCGTTAATTATTCTTTTGCGGGGGAATGCCCCTTAGATTATGTAATATTTATTTATGTCTCATGAATTATATCCTACTGCTAATGCATGCCAAATTAAGCTTTTATCTCCATTCGGACTTGTACTCTATTGTTGTAAAGGTACGCCTTACATCTATATGAGGCTCTCGAAAGACTAAGGTGGTAATTCGGGAATCTTATATAGTATGTGGCGGACTGTTACGTTTAGGGTACCTTATGGGGCGTGACAATTGGATGCATAAAAATAACTTGATTTGCATCTAGGACTAGTTTGTACATGCTCTTAAGTGGATATTTGGTCTATTTCAATATGAGGATCTACAAGAGGACAAGTTTTCTCTTGTTGACCATCAAGATAGGAAGAGTGATTATGTTGGAGAAAATAGTGTGAATACTATATAATAGATGTTGTTAAGAAAGGGAACGTAACTAATAATGCTAAAGTGGAATATGAACACGACTTTGCTGGAGTAACGATTAAGAATTTATGCTGTAGTAATATGTTTTTGACGATGTCTTTATAATAGAGGAGCATGTATGTTTTTGATGATGTCTTTATAATAGAGGAGCATGAATCTAATTTGGTAGGAGGAGGAAACATACAATAATGTATCCTAGAAGAACATGCTACTATTGAATCGAAAAAAAGTTTTGAGCTTGTTGAACTCTCTACTAACATTAGGACCGGTTGAATACTTAAGGAAATTATTCATGGAAACAATACAACAATAATAAATGAATCACAATTGAGGACAGAAAAAAAAAAAAAAAGGGCAAGGAAGCATGATAGATATGTTTATGATTCTTCCATGGCTTAGGGCCTTGATTTCATTGCTATCATGCCTACTACCTACATATTTTCTAAAATGGGAAGATGGCATTTCTCAAATGTCCCTTGGTCATCATTGCCAAATTTAGGGAATATTTTCTAAAATTGGGAATTTATGGCATATGAGTCTATCTTTTTGAGTGTTACAACTAGCACATTCAACATGCGCGCAAATGACACTTTCCATTGCCATAGGGGGAGTATTTTATGATATATGACAAACCCACTAGATTGTTGTATTTAGATTCATCAACTAAGCTTTAAACAGTTATGGGGCATGACTTGGAATACAAAACCACCAAATTTGGAGCAAGTAGCAGCAATCGATAATGAATCCAAAGTAACACCTTGAGGATAAGTTGTTCTTCACGATAGGGGAGCAAATGTTATGAATATAGGACAAAGAATATTTTGTTGGACTTAAGTATACTTTAGATAACATTAATATCGCATAACCCATGTGTAAAACCAAGATTACATTAGAAGTTATATAACACCCTTAATAGTTTTAACGACTTGGAAAGAAAAAAAGGAATAAATAAGAGAGTTGCAGTTCAGTTTTAGGCATCAAGAATAAACCTAAACATAATACTCTTTCTTCTTCAACCTCTTTTTCTTGGAGCTCGCTGGTAGCTACAATACCTATATATTTCTTTACCTTCTTTAGATCGCCTTTCCATTGAAAACCTCATAAACACAGGAAACCTTAGTTAGGTTTTTGTTCATAATACTTTATGAAAATAGTACTGTCACATAGATTAGAACTAGTAGAAAACATATATCACACTATTGTAATAATTTGACTAAGATGAAGTATATTGACATGAAACCTTATTTTGTACTTTGTAGAGAATAAGAAAGAAGAAAGGGGAAAGAAGATTACCAGGTATGTAACTAAAGATTTTGGACTATTGATGTTATCCAGTTTTTTTGTTCTTATTTGATAAAAAATTACATATTATGTTATTGTATTGCATTGTGTAGTAGTTTAGAGTAGAAATGGGATTGGGCTAGATTCTTTCTATAATTAGACTTATATTGGACATTGTTAAACCGTGGATTTGCAAAGTTTATAATTTGAGCTAAGCAATTTTAGCCTTTAAATTTTAACCTCCTAAAGCTTTCTATCCCTTTAGATTTCACCAATTTGACAACAAGAAATCAAAACGTTAAATTGTGAAACCCTAGTTTAATCCAATAACATGAATTTGAAATTTGATAAAATTGGAAGCTAAACCCCCTTGGATTGTGATGTTTATGACCTATATATAGTGCTAGGGTTATAAACTTATGCTCAAAGCATGCTAATGTCATCAATTTCAAAATTAGGGTTCTTGAGCTATTTTGAGCACAAAATTTAGGATTTTACCAAATTTAAAAGTGAGTTTCCAATTAAACTAGATACACACTAGTGATGTAGTGTTAAGAAGCTTCCCATATCTTTTAACTTGCTTAAAAAATAGAAATTTGATGTGGGTCATGATTTTTTAGGAAAGTAGAATATTGAGTTTTCTCAATTTTCAAGCTTCAATTTGATCTAGTAGATGTTCATGAAATTCTAGAAATTTGGTATCAATTTAAACTAATCAAACTCTAATTTGCAATTTTCCATTAATTTGTCAAAATTGCAAACAAAAACGAGAAAAAAATGGACGTGAAGTGAACTAATGAGTTGTCTGGTGCGTCCAAATGGGGAAGATGAATGCAAAATGATTTTTAAAAATATCATTTAAGCTTATAATTTAAGATTATTCTAATTTAAATTTAAAAAATGAATCTTAAATTAAAATAAATGATAAAGATTATATAAACTCAAAGAAATTTTAAAGGCTTATAAAAATTGAATTTTTATACCATTTTTATATTTGAAAATATTAAATTATGGAATTTTGAGTTTAATATGATAAATATTCCTGCTTATATAATTTTAAGCTTAGCAAAAATAGGGTGTTTACAATTACCTTAATGATTCTTTAACCAAATTTAGTTGAAAAGGAGAGTTATGAAACAATTTAAGACAGCCAGCAAAAGGGATTAATATGCCTTGGCTTTGCTGAGGTGATTTTAATGCAATTTTGCATGGACATGAGAAAGAAGGGGGAAAGCAAGTAGAGAACCGAGTGTTGCAACGCTTTCGTGTAATGGTGGAAGATACTAATTTTCAAGACTTTAGCTTTAATAGATTAAATGTCACATGTTTTAACAAACATGAAACAAATGTGCTTATTAGGGAAAGACTTAACAAAGGTTTTGCCTCCCTAGATTGGATTGAAAATTTTCCGAACTGTCGTGTAGAGCATATTCCAACGTATGGCTCTGACCATGTTACATTAGCAGTGAACTTAATTGCTTCAGACTCTAAAGGAAGATAGTTGTTTTAGTTATAAAACTCATGGTTGACATCAACAGAGTGTGGTCCAATTATTGAAGCTTGTTGGAAATAGAGCTGGGCATAAGGGCCATGGCTTATGGGCCAACCCGTTTATCTGCTCAAAAAAGCGGGCTGCGACAAAAAATTTTTAGCTTGTTTAAGTGCAGGCCAAATTGGCCAGGCCTGTTTAACCCGTGGGCCAAAGTGGGTTGGCTCATGATGTGCAGGGTCGGGCCGATCCGTGGGCCAAGAGTTAAAAAAAAAAAGAGAGGAAAAATGTAAGAAAAAGAATAATACAATAAGATATTTGTGATTATTTAAGATATATTATGGAAGAAAATAGATTAATACATGAATCATAAGCATTATAACATATTTTTAAGTATATATTTATTGATTTAAATGTAATATGATATCTAATAAATTATTTAAAAAACTTATTTCATTTATAAGTAATCAAAATAGTAACAAAATTAATTTTTAATATATATAAAACCTTATAATATTTAAACACTTTAATTTTTACATAAACTAACATAAAAAAATAACAAAAAAAAATTTCATATGGGCCTGTGGGCTGGGCCTAGGCCAAGAATTTTTGGCCCTGCCCGTTCAAAAGCAGACCAAAATGATCCAGCCTGTTTAACCTACAAGTCAATGCGGGCCGATCCGGCCTGCTAGACCCGTTTGCCCATCTCTAGTTGAAAAGGTGATAATTCATGCACTCCTTGGGAGGATTTGCTGCAGAGTTTGCACCATCGCCGGGAAAATTTACTCGATTAGAGTAGAAAGGCTTTTGCTAATAATAAAAGGAAATTGATAAAGTTCTTGGTGAACTGGCTAAGCTGTAACAAAATAAAAAGGGCTAAATATGGTTGAAGAAGACATATTTTTTGGTGAATTCAACTCTCTTTGGGAGAATAAGGAAATCTATTAACATCAAAGGGCACGTACAAATTGTATATCTCATGGGGATAAGAATGTGGCTTTTTTTTATCATACTACTTTGAGTAAACAGAATCGTAAAAAGTACCTAAGATCCAAGATGTTGCTGGAAATTGATTAAATCAGGAAGATGATAATGTGAATAATATCTTGAAAGGCTATATACATCCTTATGATGTGGTGGTTTGGGATATTGCCTTAACTAGATTGATAGAAGAGTTACTGACAATATGAATGATGTTCTTTGTGGGGAGGTGGTGGATATGGAGGTTAAGGAGGCTATTTTTCAGATTAGATTGTTGGACACTCAATTACAGAGGTGGTAAAGCCATTCTTCAAAATAGGGTCTTTTCCTCTGTCCCTCACTACTACATGTCTCATTCTTATTTTTAAAATTCATTATTTCCAATAGGTTTCTTACCTCGTAAGAGCTCATATGATGTTTTTGATATCATAGGCTGAATATAAACTCTATTGATGATATAACAAGCTGTAGAAACTGCTTCTGCCTAAAAATACTCGGTAATACCACTTCCATTTAATATAGATCTTGTTATTTCTTGTATTGTTCTATTCTTGTATTCTATAACTCCATTTTGTTGAGGTGTGTATGAAGCTGAGAAGTTATGAAATATACCGTGTTTTTTACAAAACTTTATAAAATTTGTACTTTGAAATTGTATTCCATGATCAGTTCGAAGACTAATTATGGAAACCCCTTTTTCGTTTTGTATTTGTTTTGCAAATTTTTTAAAAGAATCAAAGGCATCTCTTTTTTGTTGCAAGACCGTAACCCAAGTATATCTTGAATAATCATCAACAACAACAAATTCATATTTACTACCACCATACTAAGAGTTCTAATAGGACCAAAAAGACCAAGATGCAACAATTCAAGTGGTTTTTTAGTTGAAATTGCGTTTTTACTTTTATGAGAAATAAAAACCATTTTCTTCTTTAAACATGTATCACGTTTCACATCTTGAGTAATATTAATTATAGGCAATCCTCTTATTATATTCTTTTTAGATAACTTTTCTAATTGATTAAAATTTACATGTCCTAAACGTTTATGCCAAGCAAAAATATTATCATTCATAAATAACAAGCAACAAGCAACAAGCATCTTCAACTTCATTAGGTTTTATTAGATATATATTTTTCTTTCTAAAACCATCAAATAATTTTATACCATTAAAAGCAAAACATTTATCCTTTTCAAAAATCATTTTATACCCTTTGTCACATAATTGACTTATTCTTAGTAAATTATGTTTTAGTCCTTTTACAAGATACACATTTCCTATAGTGTAAGGAGGCATAGCAATATCTCCAGTTGCAATAATTTTACCTCTACTGTCATCTTCAAATTTTACATATCCTTTTTCTTCCCATGTTATATTATTGGACAATGAAGCATTTCCTATCATATGTCTAGAACATCTACTGTCTAGATACCATGTTCCTTTGATTTTAGCTTCATGTTTCTGCAAAATTCAAAAGGATTAAACCTTTTTAGGAACCCAAACAAGTTTGGATCCTTTATAAGACAAGCTCGTTTGATTTCTTTGTTTAACTTGTTGATTACTAAGCTTGTTTCTTTTATAATAACAATATTTCTTAATATGATTAAGTTTATTACAAAAGAAACATGTATATGAGATGTTATTCTAGTACCTGTTGTTTACCTGTTTCAAGTTGTTTTGACTTGGTAACTTCTGGAATACCTTCTAGAATTGTATTGATGATATCCATAAAAAGTATAACTTTCAGACTACCTTCTGGTATATCCTTTGGTTTTTCTTATATATTTCCTTTTCACATGATTTAATTTAAAATCTTGCTTTTTAGTGATTGATTCATCATTTGTGCTTGGTTTAGCTTTTACAAACACTGTTTTCTTATATGCATTAGAACTAGATCCATGTTCATATTCTAAACCATGCTTTTTACAAGATAATCTTTAAGACAAAATCAACATTGTTAATTTTTTGTCACTTTCATTAAATTTATTAAAGGTATTCTTTATTGAATTAGATAACTCATCTATTTTTACTTTCAAAACACCGGTTTCTTCTTTTAGCATATTATTATCTTTTCTTAATTTTTCATTATTAATATACAATTTTTCATTATCATGCTTTAAAATATCATTTTCATCAACAAGCAACGAATATGTTTGCTTTAAAAACTCTTTTTCATTCTTAAGCAATTTTATCTCATTATCATTTTTAGCTAACTTTAAATCAGCCTTTTTAAGTGCTTTTAATAACATTTTCATTTTACAAGCATGTCATCTTCACTTACTTCATTATCAGATTCATAATGTACCTCAAAAGTAGCCATAAGACATAGATTTGCTTCTTCCTCTTCTTCATTAGAATCTTCTGGACTACTCTCTGTGTTATCCAAATCACTCTATGTTGCTAACATTGGTTAACTCTTCTTTTTGTATTTCTCCATTTTCTTGATCAATGTAGGACACTCATATTTGATATGTTCTAGCTTTTTACATTCACAACATTGAATCTCTTTCTTTTCCTTTTTCTTCTCCTTTTCTTTATGAGTTTTTCCTACATCATTTTTCTTAAATTCAGTAGTTTTTGTTAAACACACTAAATTTCTTACCTCTTTGCTTTTTGGGAAATTTGGTTAAGTTTTTGAGCTAGAAGGGTTATGTCATCTTCTTCATTAGAATCACTTTCATTGAATTTAGCTTGATTGACCATAACCTCCTTGGCTTTAAAAGATATTCCTTTGTTGTTGCTTTCAGGTTCTTGCATGGTTTTGACATGGGATACATATGCCATGAGCTTCTCTCTCAGTTGGCTAAGTGTTAACTTGTTGAGATCTTGAGCTTCTTCTATGGCAGTCTTCTTAACATCCCATGATTGTGGAAAGATCATTAGTATTTTTCTCACCAAATGTGGATCTACAATCTTCTTCCCAAGTGATGAAAGCTCATTTGTGATTGCTGTAAACTTGTTAAAGGCATCTTTCACAGTTTCATTATATTTAAATTTAAACAATTCATATTGTTGAATCAAAGTGTTTATCTTGGTTTCATTGATTGTATTTGTCCCTTCATATGTCTCACACAATGTGTCCCAGATTTCCTTTGCACTTGTACATGATGAGATTAAGTAAAATTCTGAAGCAGCAATGGTGGCTAATGGCAAATTCTTAGCTTTGTTGTTCTTTTCAATTTGTTTCTTTTCTGCATCTGTTAGAGTTGAAGCTCCATTAAAATTAATCACATGATCACCAATGGATATCACTTACCAAGAATCATAATCATTAGCTTTTATATAAGTTTCCATATGCATTTTCCAATAAGGAAAGTTTGAACCATCAAAGAAAGGAGCATGGATAATTGCAACATTGTTCTCAGCCATTTTATTTGGATCACTCAATTTGATAAAAGAGCCTGCTCTGATACCAATTGTTGGTCCCACTTGAATAATCAAGAAGGAGAGTTGAATTGATTATTAATTAAAATTGTAAAATTTCCCCCTTAAAAAAAATTATTCCCCTTCGGTTTTGAAGTATGAGAACAATATAAACAATTATAAAATTAAATTGAGGAAAATTAAAAAGATAGGGAAAGGAGAATTAGGCATCAATGTATAGTGGTTCCATCTTGTGCATCAGTTTACTCTTCTAGCTTCGAGCCGGAGACCCCGTTGTCCTATAATTTGTTCCACTATATCCAATAAATTCAAATTACAAGATTGTACAATCCTCTCTGCTTGATTCTCACAACTATCTATAAGCTAACAATCGATCTACAGAATCTAATCCTGTAATTGAAGTATCAATTAAGAAGGCAACAATACGTTCGTTCTTTTATAACAGTCAAAGAATAAATTCGTAAGATTGCAATGAAGAAAAGAAATCGCACAAAGTCAACTCGTGAAAGAATTTGTGGACATGAGTGTTTTCTCTTTTTGAAGTAGCATATCACTTTTAGAATAACTAAGTATCAGTTTCATATATTGCAGGAGAGAGAGCAAATTCAATTTCGAAGAGCAGATGAGAGAGATTGCAACTTGCGTGTGTTCTGTACTTCTCTCTATTTTCCAAAAAAATATAATCCCATTCTTTAACATTAAAAACAACCATTGTTGTTTATGGATAAGCTTTCCTGAACATATCTCGGATAACATCTCATCTTCCTTATCTTCTTTTCATATATGAATTCAAATCCTTGCATGTGTATCTTATTTTGTTGATTTTGAAATACCCACCATTTGAATCAAGTAGGTAAGTGATATATTTCCTTTATCTTGTTTTTTATTTTGATAAGCTTGTGGGGGAAATTAGAAGATAAGTTCTGCTAGATTTTCGTGATTCAAATAAATCCAGGATTCTTCTTTTTGAATTCCTTCAATGATCTTATTGTGATGGAGATAAACTTTGAAGATAATCCTTTGCTGATATATATCCGTTGTCATCGTGATCTTCTTCCTTATCCTTTCCAAGATAACGTTTATCCTCTTTTAATCTTCTAGGCAAGATCCATAGAATTAGATAAGAGATATTCTTGTTCTTGACTTAATATTTGTAGATACAAATAATCGACTTGTCTTGAAGAGAATCTCATGTAAATATGTTTGAATAGAATTTGAAATTGTCCTTGAAGATCTTATCATTGATGAGAGAGAACTTTGAAAACACTTTTAAATCCTCTTGGATATTAACCAACTTTAATGGAATAAATAAGTATACTACCTAAATATA
The DNA here is from genome assembly GCA_024138025.1 of Combretum micranthum. Taxonomy (NCBI): domain Eukaryota; kingdom Viridiplantae; phylum Streptophyta; class Magnoliopsida; order Myrtales; family Combretaceae; genus Combretum; species Combretum micranthum. The sequence continues at coordinate 2,190,527 of JAMXBD010000018.1, forward strand.
TTTATTATCTTGGAGCTAGGTCTTCAATATAATCATTTGTATTGAACTGGAACATTTTTTTATCTCATTTAGGAAGATGAACAATAGTTTTCGTGAAAACAGAACCTGTCCAAAATTGATGTAAAGGTTCTATGAAACCTTCTAGATTTCTGTTATAGCTCTTTATCCTTTAAACAAACTTCTGGAAACATTCAGTATAACTTTTTCTTTTGATAATAGCCTTTCAAGACATAATTCCTTGTAAAAGAACTTATGTACACTTTGTTTAGTCTTAGAAACACTTATAGTTCAAAACATGCAACTCATTTATTCACTTATCTTAAACTAATAAAGATTCTGTAAAAAGTTCTGTTTCAAATTTATATTGAATTAAATCTGCACACTAAATAGAATAATTAGCTTTTTGAGTATTTTGTTATCATCAAAACTTTAGTTAATAGAGAATCAATAGGGTTATCATCAGTGGACTAGTCATGAGTGATTATGAGTTTAGGTTATAAGTGATGGCTATGGGGGATGTTGGTTGTTGTTGATGGAGTATTGGTTGGTGTTCACGGTGTTGTTGAATTTGTGGTTTGAATGGTTGTGTTCTTCCTTTAGAGAGATAATGAGAGTTAAAGAGAGAGGGAAATGGGTGGCGATTTAGAGAGAGGGGGAAGAGAAGGAAGTTAATTGGTAGAGACAAGAGAGAGAGAAAGAGAGTGAAATAGAGTTTAAGACTGGTTTTTTTTAGCACAACTGTAGTTGTATTACCATTATTTTTGTAATAATGAACTTTAGATAATAGTTGAATATAAGCAATTCTAAATTTTGGTGGCTGAGCACTTATGGAGTCTTTCTAATGAATGAACTTTGGGTAAATTACACTAGAAACTTTAAAACGTTGGCGAGTAAGTTTATTTGAGGTTGTAAGTCACCATTAGCATATCTCATAATGTGATGAATTTTCCAAGTTTTAATTAAAATTTTCTCCTATTGACATGTATCAATTGTGACCTCAATTGACTCACTTTTCTAAACCTTGTGACCTTAAATAAACAATTTGAAATGTTGTGGCTTTAAATGAACTTAACCCCAAATACTGTGACCTTTCGGTGTAATTTGCCCAATGAACTTTAGATAGTTAAAGCATATCAGTAGTTCACATTTTTCATTTTTATTTTTTTGCTTTATTACTTATTTATCACTTTTTTTTTTGTCTATATACAAATGTCTACACTTAATGACAATGAGATATAAAGCACTGGTGTAGCATGTTAGTGCAAAACCTTGATGATCCCAATGATTTTAGTATTGAAAATCCATTAAGTACTAAAAGACAAAGGTCTAACGTACAAGAACATTTCACAAAAAGGGAGACTAATGGTATATTGAGGGTATATTTTAATCATTATGAAAAAAAATTCTTTTATATGTATCAATAGTACTAGTACCTTGTGTGCTCACTTAGGTAGATGTACTAACTTAAATATAGAGATAAGTTAAAACAGAAAACTCTTTCTAGTATTTTTGACAGTAAAGGGGCTAGTAAAAGTTTGGTTACTAAATTTAAACAAGATCTATGCCGGAGGAGACTTGCTACGTTGTTTGTTGTTGCTAAATTACCATTTAAGTTTGTTAAACTTGAAGAATTGCATTTGTTCTTAGAAGCGGTGCAACTAAAGTTTAGTTTCCTACATGTAGAACATTGACACGTGAGTGCTTGGAATTGTTTATGGAGGAAAGGGGAAAATTGAGAAAATATTTTCAATCATATGCTCATAGAAGTTTGTTTAACCACATAGACTTCTAATCAAAATCTAAACTATATGTGTCTAACATGACACTTCATTAACGATGAGTCGAATTTGCATAAAAGAATTATCATTTTTTGTCAAATTATGGACCATTCTAGTGAGATTATTAGAAAGAATGTAGAGAAATGTCTTGCTAGTTAGGGTCTCATTAGGATGCTTACCATTACTATTGATAATGCCCATTCCAATGATTTGGGCATTTAGTATTTGAAAAGAAAGATTCCATTCTGGAATACACTAATCATGAGAGATGAGTTTCTTTGCATGAGATGCTGTGCTCACATATTGAGTTTAACTAAGAGAGCTTAAAAGATATTGATGATTCTATTTTTAGAATTCAGTCTATTGTTACATATGTGAGGTTATACCTTTGTAGACTGGCTAGGTTTAAGAGTTATGCTACGAAAGAAGGGACTGAAAGAAAAAGCCTTTTACATTTAGATGTTGAGACAAAATGAAATTCCACATACTTGATGTTAGAGACAGCCATCAAATTTTAGAAGGCTTTTGTATTATTAGATATTCAAGATGAAAAGTTTGGTCAAGAACTCCGAAAGGGTAAATTGAAGGGAGTGTCTACTGAAGAAGATTAGGAGCATACACATAACATTTTGCCATTTTTGAAGTATTTTTTTTTATGCTACGATAAATATATCTGGCTTCCTTTATGTCACATGTAATAATTTTGTTGATAAAATTTCATGGGTTGGTTATGAAATCAAGTAAAGATGTAAAAGTGATGATTTATCCATTTGTATGATGGCTGAGAGGATAAAGAAATCGCATGATAAATATTGGAGTAACATTAACAGCACTAATATAGTATTGTTTTATTGCTGGTGTGTTGGACCCTCAACAAAAATTATTTTTTGTTTAATGGATAGTAAAAAATGTTTATGATGATGAAATCAATTCAGGGAAAAATCCATTATGCACTTTATTGTATGTTTGCTTATCACAAGTCTATTGTTGCATCTAAAAGGAAGAAAAACAATTGATAGTATGAAAAAGAAAAGGAAGATCAACCTAAATCATATATAGCTATTTTTATACAACTAGCTGGAGAGCAATCACTAGTTGAAAAGAGTGAATTGGATAGATACTTAGGAGAAGAGTGAGGGGCATTTTTGTAGAATGAGCCATATAATGTGTTGGATTGGTGGAAGAAAAATTCATCTTGATATCCTATTTGAACCTTGATGACAAAAGATGTTTTAGCCATTCAAATATCAACTGTTGCATTAAAGAGTGCTTTTAGCATACGTGCTTGATGTCTTTTCAGAGTTCTTTGACTCTAACCATGGTAGAGGCTCTTGTTAGTGGGTGGGATTGGCTTAAAGCATCTACAATTTTGAAAAAATATGAGGAAGTTTTTGAGGAACTTCAATAAATACAACAAGATATGTGATATGTTTTTTTTTTTTCTTTTTCTTATATTGTTAACTTATAGTTTTAGAATAGGGCTTTGTTCATATTACTAGCATCACTTCAATGGATCCAACTCTTACTACTCTTAGTCTTGATGATTGAGTAAAGGTAATGTAGACACCCAATTTTTGCCCAATTAAAAAATAGGTTTAAGTTTACAATAAATTAATGTCATGTTGAGTTCATCAAAAATATAATAATAATAAAAAAATATAATAATAATAAATAGTATAAGAGAAAACAGAAAAATAAAAAAATAGAGGAATAAAATAAATACAATAAAGTAATTAAATGAATAATAGTAATGTAAATAAAATATATGTAGGAAAAAATTAAAATAAATAATTATTTGAGCTCAATAACATATATTTTATTAGCCTTAAGTACTAGTGGTTTAGCTATATGACCAAGGCACAGGCCAAAGGCCTAACGGTTCAAACCATGGACACAGGAGCAAGGGGACCCGAGTTCGATCCTAGCCCAAGGCAGATTTTGCCTCCTTTTTGTTCAATTTTTTTTCCCAAAAGACACATTGGTTCATCCACTTTGAGACACCATTTGATCAATGAATCTTTGTGTTTTTTCGAAATTAACTGTACAGACACAAACTGGGCATGGGATACATCACATCTGTACATATTTCATGTATTTTTTCATTCCAAAAGGCATCTTAATTAAGGCATGAAAATTGGGAAAAATTCGAATGAACATGTTTCTTCAAATTCGAAAATTTTTGAATTGTATCAATTGATTAAATTAAATACACTTAATCAAAAAGTCATGATGTATAAACATATGTTTTGTGATCAATTCGAACCAACAATCACGAATCGAGTCCTAATTTTCAATCGTTCTTATTCGAAAAAATATAACGATTCGTGATTCGAAAATTGAACAATCATAAAGCTTCAAAACGACAAATTGATTCGAAGTCTATAAATAGGATCACCCCACAAGCAGAAAGCACAAATCAATTGCAAGAAACACACACATTAAGATCAATTCGAAATTTTCGAATTTAGGGTATAGAGTGAGAAATTTCAAATTCGAAGTTATTGGATCAGATTTGATTCAAATTGAGTGTTTTAGAAGTGTTAGAAACTTGTTTTTGGTGTTTTAGTGTGTTTAGATTTGCTCGAATTGATCAAATTACTCTCTGTAATTTTTTTGATTTTTTTCCAACCCTCGCCGCCGAGCACCACCACACGAACCGCCACTTCTGGTGGTTCTGGGAGTGAACCACCACCACCAGCCGCTGCAGCACTCCAATCCACGTCGGGCCGACAAGGTTGTAGGCTTCGAAAACCACCAGGAACTGCCGAGGAACGCTCGAAAAGTAGCGTCATCGTCTTCTTCACCCGTCGGGTATCCGAGATCCGACCCGAAATCCGAAATCCAACTCGGTCGGTTGTCGGTCAACGGTCGTCGGTCAACGGTCGTCGATCAACGGTCAGCCAGATCAACGCTCCAGATCGAAAGTCAGAGGATCAAACGGTCAGGATTTAGCAATCAGATCAAACGCTCCAGATTTCATCCGAGTTAATCCAACGGTCCAGGTTAGTCCGCAATATTTTATTATTTATTTATTATATATTTAATTTCGAAAAATAGGAAAAAATTAATAAAAATTTGTAAAAAATCCAAAAAAATTTAGAAAAATCCAGAAAAATCAGAATAATTATTTTTAATGCAAATTTACAGGTTTTAATAATTTTTGATATTTTTTGGATATTTTGTGAATATGTATTTGTATATAAATTGATATTTGATGCATGAGATGTTTTGTTTTTGTATTTTAATTTTGCTGTGATATATTTTGTATATGTTCTGAACATATGTGATGATTATTGAATTTTGAAAAATAATGAATTATAAATGGATTTTTTTTTAAAAAAAACCAAAATTGTAGTTGAATAAGAAAATGAAAATTGTTTTTGAATAAAATAAAATGATTTTTTTTAAGAAAATTGAATTTGTGGATGACGAAAGAGATGAATAAAGATGAAAGAATTGTTGTTGAATATTTTTGAGAATCATGATCAAGTTTTTATAAAAAATATTTTCATAAATTTGCTATGAAAATAACAAAGTTTTCAATCAAAATTATTTTCATAAATTGTCTATAATCAAAAGTTTCCAAATAAATTATCTTCATAAATTTGCTATGAAGATAATATTCAAAGTTTTCAAAATTATTTTTCATAAATTGACTTTGAAAATAATTAAATTTATTCAAAATTTTTTTCATAAATTTGCTATGAAAATATTCAATATTGTTTAATCAAAATTGATTTTCATGTAGCATTAAATTAGCCATGAATTGTCATAAATTGATTTTTTTAGAAAAATGATTTTTGAACTTAGAAAAATATTTTTTATGAAATGAAAAATCAATTGATTAGATCATAGGATCATCAAAATTGGTTTTCATAAAAATTCAAAATTTAATGAACTTAAAGTAAGAATAGTTCAAAATATAAAATTGATCAACAAACTAAGTTCTTTATAAAAGAACTACGTTTTGTCTGATCTCGATTAGCGAGTACGTAGGCACCTGCGGGACGACATTAAAAAATATAAAATTATTTATTTATTTATTTATTTTTGGTTTATTACGTAGTTAATTAGATATTATAGATTTAAATACTATTATTATTTTTTTTAAGTTTAATATGGTAAAAATGGATTTGATATATTATTTCTTATTAATTAATTTTTCTTTATAAATATTTAACTTTTGCGATTATTTCTGGATGTAATTATAAGTTTTTTTTTTTTTATATAATTTTTGAATGTTTTGCTTTTCTTTGTAAATATTATAAGTTTTCTAAAAATTAAATAGAAAAATAATTAAAAATGATTTTTGACTTATAAATATTTTATTATTTTTTATATCCTCTTTGGAAGTTTTTAGAAAAGGATAAATTCTAAATTTTAAACTTAAAGTGGTAATCGCTTAGGTTTTAATAGGTTAGCCCCCGGACTCAGATATCTGGTATTTTTTTAAAAGTTTGGTTTTAAAATCAAATTTTCCGTAGTCTAATAGCTAAGTTAGGATTAACCGACCCATTAATCCTAACTTTTCATTTTTTTTTCCGATTTTTATAGATTGGCGACTCCAAAATATTTTCAAAATTAAATTTCTTTTAATCCCTAGTCGAGGATTTCATGTTAAATGGGTTAGGGTTTATGTGAATCGGGTTAAAAGAAATGAACCGGATGATTTTCAAAATTCAAGCTCGACAGGTAATGTACTTTTTTATCCTTTTATATTGATTGAAAAGATTTACTGAAATAATGAAGATTTTAAGATAAAGTACTTGATCGCTATTATTTTGCAAATCTATTATAGCTTGAATTATGATAATCATGAATGTGATTGATGATGGTTCATAATCAGACAATAATGTAAGTATTTTTTTAATTGCAATGACATAGTTTGCTTGAAATTTCTAAGGGAATGTTAATTACTTTTCTTATTTTATAGGATTTTGAGAAAGTTTAAGAACCATCCAATGTAATAAAGTGGAAATTGGCATTATACTAACCCCATTTACCATCAACTTGTTATGTTAGTTTTCAATGGTTATATTTGTGAGAAATTTTGTTGTCCGTCTGACATGGTCATTTCATTTGTGTAATTCAGAGTACATCAGCTATAGTACTCATCAAAAGCATTTAGATACAAAATAGACATGAAGATGCAATTCTAGTCTCTTGCAATTTTGTCATCTTGTGTTGGAGTAAATTTAAAGATCTTTGCCTATGAGACTTGATTAATGGTTGTGTTCTGATTCTATTATATCTAGAGTCATTTGATTAGTTTTTGAGATGTGCCTAACAAGTTTATTCCAGTTAAAGTCCCTTTTATCTTACTATGAATTCTATAAATTACTTTTTATAGGTTGAAGTTATTTTGTCAATTTTAGAGAAGTTATGATAGTCTTGTTCCATCTTACTCTTGTTCCATTTTCCTTTAACGTAAATTCTTAAGGATCATGGTTTCTGAGAATGTTTTAATATAAATAAGATGAATTCTATCTTTATTTTATGAATGCAAGAAGATGAGGAAAGGATTCATGAGTCCAGAAATTAATTACTTAAAATGGGAATATAAACACTTGCACGAAATTGATGCATTATCAATTTTACAGGCTAGGAGTACATTTTCTAAAGAAAGTAGAAATTATTGGTTTGGAAAATTTTCAATCAAAACCAAATTGTTAACGACAAGTTTGAGAAAAAAAAAAAACAACCCGTAAATTATAGTTTAGTTTAGTTTTAAGAAAAATTGAATCAAACCAATTTTAGCCCACCCTTAATTAGAAGATTTTTAAAGGAGATGAAAGTGAACAATGCTGATAGTCCTTGTGTTGTAATGTAGAAGAATGAGACTGATGATCTATGGAGGTCTTCATTAGTTCTTGATCTCAAAATCAACATGGATGCTTCAGGGACAAGAGTTGATGATCTAATGGCATGTAATGTGATTCTACGTGATTGCAACAATCTAATGGTTGATGGTCTAACCAAAATGGTACGACCTTTCTTAGTGGAGATAGCAGAGTTGTTGACTCTATTTAAGGGTGTCAAATTAGTTGCTAAAAGAATAAGGCATAAAGTATATTTTGAATCTGATTCTTTGATAGTCATTAAAGTGATTAATTGGACTGAAAAAACTAGTCAGTGGGCTTCATCCTTTTAAGTTGATAAAAATAAAAAACTAATTAAATCTTGTAATAATGGCTTTTTATTTTCTCATGTATCAAGAAATACCAACTATGTGGCAGATTAGGTTATATATAACACTAGAAGAAGAATGTGTCCTCTAGATTGGTGGTTGAATCCCCCATCCCCTCTCCATAAGTTAATACTTACTGATAGTGTTTTGGCCAATAGACTTGATGTGGTAAGTTCCGTTACTTGCCAAATTGATAATGTGTAAGAGGCTTGAATAAAAACTACTAAGCATAATAAAATAGATTTATTAAAAAAATGCAATGTTAAAAGATATTAAAAAAGAACACAAATGACAAAAAATAAAAATAAATTATGGAATTGTGAGAAATGGATTCAGGGAAAAAAACAAATAAATAATTTCAAAAGATGTACGAATATGAAGAATATTAGACTCGTCGAAGATTTAAATATTACATGCCAATACCTTTCTTACCAAATTCAATTTTGATTTCAATAGAAAGAAGAGAGAAATAGAGAGATTTGTTGATAATAATAGGGCAACTTCCTGCTAAAAACCCTATGGGATCACAGGTCGAGCTTAGGAGATGATATCTTAACCCAATAAGGTTTTGGAGCAGATCATGAACCACAATTATGACTTGATGGAAAACTCAAGATGTCAAATTAAATATCATATAAAATAAAACAATAAAACAAAATTTAAATTTATATTAAAAAAAAAAAGAAAAACCCTAATGTAATACTAATGTATTTTCATCTCTTCTTTCTCACTAAATTCTTTTCAATCTAAAACATGGTAAAAACCTATACCCATCACTTCTAGCAGCCACTGATCTACCACCCTCCAACCACCTCCTCTATCAATGACAGTGACAACAACCAATGATATCTCAAGGTGAGGGTTTTCCTTCTTCTTTATTTATATGAGTAAATCCATGTAGCATTTCTAATGGATTCATCATGGTTATTGGTGTTTGGTTGGTGTTTTAGTGTCATTGGTTGTTGAGACTTGAAAGTGGTGAGTTTTCGTTTGGTAGCATAATTGTTGGTGTGTGATGGTCTATCTATGGCTTTGGTATTGGTTTTGGTTTGGCTAATGGTATGAGAAAAGTGTGGGTTTAGCATTTGTGGTGGTGAAACCTAGGCTGTTCTTGCTTATATTGTTCTCCACCTATAGGTGAAAAAAGAATAAAAAGGGAGGAATAAAAGAAAAAGAGAAGAAATGTAATAAGGTCAATGGGATGTGGTATAAGTTAAGATCAAAACCTTATAGGGGCGGGTTTGGGTATTGCCAAAAAAAAAAAAAAAAACTATATGTTACTAAGTCGAGTTTGGCGCGACCTTATAAGGAATTGGGGTAGATTTGGGTATTATGTGACCCATCCTAAACTCGCCCCGATTCGCATCCCAATAGAGGATAGATAAAGAGAGTAATTTGTTGATACTGATAAAGTAACTTCCTTTAGTAGCTGTTGTAAGAGCGGTTGCAATAAAAGTAAAATATGGAAAACTTCCCACTAGCAATAGTTGTTATATGGGTGGTTGAGATTAAAATGGAATATGTTTATAGGTTAAACTTTAATGCCTTTGTAATATCAATCAACAACTAATATATAGCTGTAATAAAGCTAACTTTTTAGTAAGTTTAACCCTTGTTGCACCTAACAGTAGTATGAGGGTAAAAATATGGTGACGCTAAAATAATAAACTTTTTTGTTTATATACACAAACATGCATATACCTATACATAATAAGTTAAAATCTTCTAATAATTTTAAGTGATATTATTGCTTTGCTTTATTCTATATTTAAGATATTGTTATAATTTGTTGTCTTTGCCAAACTCTTATATTTTACCTTTTATTAGGTTCTTACTTCCTATTAACTCGTATATTAAACAAAACCACTCTTTAAGTTCAGTACTTATGACAAATTGAAAGGGCAAAGAAAAAAAGGAAGAAGTACCTTTTCAAGCATACTCTAAAGCTGCTTGAATCTTATGTCATAGGTGCCATAATTATTTTCTATTACCTAATTAGACTCTCAAGGTGGAGAGATATATTCTCCAGCTATGTCATAGGTGTTATGTTTTTTCAATATTGGTTTATTTTATCCTTATCTATCATCAAGGCATGCCCATAATCTTTTAGTCCAAAAAGCTAAGAAGAAGTAGAATGAGACTTAAGAAGAATGAGATATTTAGATTGTTTGAAGTAGATGAGAAGAAGGATGATATGTTCAAAGTATTGTTAGCTAGCTAGACTTATGAATTTAATATAAAGGGGTTCATTAGCTAGCTAGACTCTTACCACACCAAAGAAAATTGTGAGAGGGTAATAAATCTTTAAGATTAAATTCATCAAGAATGGAGTTACAACTACACTAACAAAATTGCCTCCTGTATTTCGTTTCCAACCTACTAGATAAGGAGCTTTTACTTCAATACTTAGAAAGGAAAATCTTTTCACTACCCCTTCTAGCTTACATTATTCTTGAGGTTAATGTTTGATCATATGATCCATGAAACTTACCAGTATGCATTCATTATTTCAATTTATAGTCCTTTTAGAGGACAAATTGTAACTCGAGAATAATATTCACGAATAAAAATAAATAATAAGGGTATGCTCTCATATATATTTAAACTATAATTCTACTAGCAGTTGATGCACACATGCGAAGAATGTGCTATTAAACCAAAAAACTATGACAATAGTAAAAAATTGTTGAGCATAATGCAATAAGTTTAGAAAAGAAAAACAATGTTAAAAAATATATAAAAAAGAAAAAAAATGTAAAATGTTGATGTTGGATTCTATAAGACTTTTGTAGTTTCTCTTTATTCTAATTGTAGTTTGTGTTCTAAAATATTCTTTTATTATAAAGTCTACATAGTAAAACATGTAATACAGTGGATGATATACATTTAAATTCCAAATAGTATAAAACATGATGTTTTACTATTTATAAGATATTTCTTTCATTAAATGTAAAATTTAGTAAGCAATATCATGAAATGCTATGTATAAAATAAAAAAACTTCACCATATGGCTTCCAAATATATACATATACATGCATATATATAAATTAACTATTTACAAACTATTTTGATAAACCACTTTTTATATATATAAGAAATGTTATGATTAGTAAATCAAAAAATCATATTATTTATAATCAGTAACTCTAATATATTAACCAACATACTAACAAATGAAACACTATATGAATTTTTTGAAGAGTAAGGCCCTTGGCCCTAAATAGGTCCATGCAACTTAATATATAAAAACTATATTAATATTGATTAGGTTTTCTTTCTTATCCTAAAAAAAAAGGTTAGATGAATCAAGAATTGTAACTGATGTTAGACAAGAAAAACAAATAGAATAGGAAATAAAATTTTAGTGATCATAGTCTTTCAATTTACTATTGGTATGTTGTAATTAGTAGTAGGATATTGGTTTGATAATCTTCCTTTTAGAACCTATGTGTCAATGGGATCTTACAAAACCTTTTTTAAAATACCTGATGGGATATAGAACTTTCCTTTTACCAATACCATAATTCTCAATTTTCAACAACTACATAAAATTTTAAAAAAATTATGTCTTAGCTTCTAAAGTCTCTACTACTAATATTGTATAATTAATTAACATTAAATACGTGTTAAATAATTCAAAATAGTTGTTTAAAGAATTATAAATCTAATTTATGGCATTTGAAGTTTTATGGATATGAAATTTAAAAATGCTAAAAAAAATTGAACAAAGCTTGTGTAGAAAAAAATTGCTATATTATTAAGAAGCTTTTATAAGATGAAAAAATGCATAAAGGAAAGAAATGTTTTATTTGTTTCCAAATGAGAACTTATCTACACCATTAACATCTTGGTGGATTAAATATTAAATACAACTAAAGAAAAGGAAGGGTAAAAAAAGAAAAGAAAAGAAAAGAAAAGAAGAAGCTAAAAAGGATAATAAATATTATATAATAGAACTAAACTAAAGAAAATGAATAGTAAGAAAAAAGGGGGGGAAAGTGGGCTAAAAGTAGCCTAAAGGGTGTAGCTAAAATGCGGAATCCATGGATCGAGCTAGTGACTTTTAGGACATGAAAGATCACCTTGACTACTACATCACCAAGTATCACATTTCCTTATTTGCTTATGACATTTAAATATTACATAATGTTTTCTCATTGTATATATGACTTTCAAGGAGCTGGGAGGGCTAAGTCCCCCTCAGGCCCTTCAGAGGTTCGTCCCTGAATGAAGAAATAGTGTCTATGTTGAATGAAATTTATAAATATAAAATAATATTTTCAGAGAGAAGTTTAGTGCTAAAATGTAGTAACTGTAATAAGCCTAGCATTTTTTTTTTTTAAAGTTTAGCAATTATTGCATTTGACAAAAATATTTAAGTAATGATATAGGGACACCAAAATAGTAAAACATATATTTACACACACAAATATGTATATACGTAAATGTATATATAAAATATAAATCATATAATAACTTTATATGATATTGCTGCTTTACATTATACTCGACCTATGATATTGTTGTAACTTGTTTTAATTAGGCTCTCATGTGCACTTTTTCTTTTGGTCGAATAATGTGTTCTATAATCTATAACAATAATATTATTTCTTTTCCTTTATTTTCTTTTAAAAAGCTTTCCTTTTCCCCTTTAAGTAAAAGTTATTAAACATGACAATAAACTTTCATTCCATTTCCACTCCAATTTCTCTCCTACATTTGTTTCCTCTCTACCTTCACTTTACCAAAATGGAAAAAGTAATAAAGAATACCATAATAAGACACTCGACCAAAGAATTAAGAATAGTTTTCTTTTAGATCCCTTATTGCCATCTTTTTTACTACTAATTTTTTGAATCTCAAGCTAGTTCTTAAATTTGTGCATAACTTGACAATTTGAAGTCCAAGATCAATGACCTTGTTGCAATTGACAAGTATCCATTGCCATTGGCTATTTATATTTATAAGGGACATATAAGGTATCAATGTTTGTAAATAAATTCATTTAAAGAAAGTCGAATGAGATATCCATTAAAAAAACTTTAAAAATTAATAAAAAACCTATCCAAATGTTGGATTTCTTAAAATTTAATACCTCATTTAACTTACTTTTTAAATGTTGATTCTTATTTTGAAAACACTGCATACACATGCACACTAGCAAATATATGCCACCCTACATGCATAACTTAGTACATCTATATTATTTAGGGTTAACATCATGATTGGTATTGTTGCATGAGATGAATCTGGGTGTAAAGACCTGACAAGCCTAATCCAATAATCAAGCACGTCTAGTTCTCAATCACGTATAAGGTTGCCAAAAAAGAAAATATTTATGTTAAACATTGCTAACCTAGTTTTAAATTATGAAACCTTTTAATTAGATTGTACAAATAGTTTTATTTAGCAGCGGTAAAACAAATATGAAAAACAACCTTATAGCAACATTTCAAGCTTCCACGCATTACAAATGGAAAGAGCTTTCAATTAAATAAAACTTATAAAAAGTTATTATAGAACATTTAGGCTTCCTAACTAACCTTTTACAGAAACTACAACTGTATAAGATAAATTGAGTTCTTTAAAACATAACAAAATGAAATATCATTCAGTCTCAACCCACCTCACTGGTCTCTCATGTCTCTAGGATTGCCCACGCCTAAGATAACCATCATTAATAACATCAAAATCATCATCACTAGCATTATCATCATCATCAACATCAACAATACCTAGAAAGAAAACAATGGCAGCAACAAAAATGAGCCGAAGCCTAGTACATAGTAACACAATCACAAACGAGATGACGCACATTCTTAGCTAAATACAATGCAACAACATCGGGTTATTATCCTTAATTAGAGTAATGATCGTTACCAACCGTAGCTTTAATAAATTAAATACCTATTCCTAGTTCCAACTACGATGCAATAAGCAAGTATACCTATCATCAACGTAATATAGTATTGAGCATCGGGTCATTCCACAGGGAGCCACTAATTACTAGTACTAACTTTGTCCTTATTATCTAACCGTCAAATAAGAATTAATAAGGATCATAAACTTTTAACTAATTGACTATTGAAATATGCTAAACTAATCTAGATTCAAGCTTCAACAAGGAACAAAGATTAAGCCAATTATCAAATAACCTAGATCTCATTCTACACTTCTCTTATCATGTGAATCATTGGACTAAAGACCAGACTTGTTGAGTTCTTAAGCTGCAGAGTTCCAGAATATAAACTAATAACTTTCTCAAGTTAAAAGATAATAAAGCCCTACATTTATCAGCTAGGATCTCTCCTTAACTAATGGCAATCTAGAATCACATTAAACATATGAACTCATCCACTAATTAACCAAGGTACAGAAGATTTTTTGCTATTCTATCTCTAGAAATGCAAGCAAATCTCATCCATTGTATAGATCTCATCATAAAAGCAGCTTCTCAATTAACTTAAATGATATCAACATAAATTCATACTCCGGATACATGAATCTACGATAACAATGAAGAACAAGCAATGGAACATATGAACACGAATAATCTCATTAAGAACAATGCCTCATCACATGACAAGTGGTTCAAATGAGATCTAGATTCGTGGTCTACTCTCTCATGATATTAAAAATGAACATACAAGGAGTAAGAGAGAAACTGGAGTTCATGATTGCAACCCAAAAAGAATTGATCTTGAATGCTTCAAATGATTGGATCTTCTTGGCTTATTGTTGTAAAGAAAAAAATATAAGATCTCTAAAAGAAACAAAACCCTAGCAGACTCTCTCTCTCTCTCTCTCTTTTCTCATAAAGATATATATATTATATGTAGCTACAATACATCAGAGGAGAGAAAAGGTCGGGCAGGTGGAGCTGGCTCACCATGCCCCATGCTAGGGGACGTGGTGGCTTCGACCTTCAAGCTTTATTCTTTGGCATGCCCTTTTGGTGTGGGACGTGGTGGATTCAGTCTTCAATTCTCTTGTTTTCCTTGTTGCTTTGGCTTATTTTTATCATGATTGAATTTGTAGAACTTGAAAGCAACATTTTGGTTGATTAGGAAACAATTCGAGATGATTTCTCATTAAATAACAATTCAAAGACTCCACAATTCATCCTAGAATTAAGGGTATTATGATAATTATCAAGTAACAAATCAACATTAGAGTACTCACACTCCGCTACAATCCATTAGGAATCTAGGGGGCTTAAGTAACAACACGACACTCAGGGAGTTGATATATGCAGCCCGGATACCTATATCTCCTAGATGATATAACTGAAAAGGAATAGAAGCTTCATCTAAGATTTACAGCCATTACACACACTGTACCCATCTTAATCTATAATATAAAGGGTTCAACCGATCCCATAAATGTGAACCCCAATACATCACTTCTCACTGATCAAGATAAACGTTACATCAATATCGTTTGCTCAATTGACTACCCGCTGAGCCACCAACAAATGTCATAACATCATGACGGGGGTAGCCTAAGCACCTAAACTACCATATCTGCTCGAATAAGGTTGCCGCTCCCCGAACTGGATTCAACGGCACATGCACAAAACAACACTCAATACTTAAGCTAGCTTTAAGTTCTTAATCCATTTTAGATACCTATCCTAGCATACAACATGCAAGTTACTGTATACCTTTATATATATGGAATCCAAGTAAAGTCTTAGAAGCCCTTTTTAGAAGATATACCATACATCCATATCTGTGCAAGAATTAATCTCATGTAAGCATTTAAACTAATTATTCACTCATATAAAACTTATTTTATAATCCTATTTGATCAAACACTAAGTAGGAACTCTATCATGGCTGCGAAGATTGCCCTACCAAAATACAGACAGTTCTCCATTGTCTATCAAAGTATTTCTTTTCTCTTGATTTATAGTTGTTTAATTATACAAACACCATTAAAACATTCATATTCAAAAAGATTTATTTCCTAAACAAATATACATTTGAAACAACATTTTTCCCATGTTATTTATGGTTCAACCTAGCATATTAACTAAACCAATTATTGTAAACATAATCAACTTAGGTTCTTCATCATCATTTACTACTTAAGTTGGATCTAGGGTCACCTTACCACTCAAAACTACACAAACAGGGGTCAAGGGTCACTTAGGAAGGGCCGTAGGGTACATACATATGCAAGATAACATGTCACGCCTCAACAAATTGAGTTTGAGTGTTGTTAAAAACATTCATATTTACTGTTAACGATATGTCGAGTGCTCGACCTAAACTTCGACCAGAATTGTGCTCAAAACCTTTAGTTTAAATTTGGCCTCGACAATTCTTAGTGACAATTGCGGGGTACATTGAGGGCTCAATGGTAGACCACGATAACACTGTGCTTTAATACTTTAACAAAATTTAGGTGCGACAACTTTTTAGTGTCTATCACGGGTATGTGGAGCACTCAACTTTAGGCCATGATAGATATTTCTTGTCAAAAACTTTCCCCTCAGCACTTATACTAAGTCTACCTTTGATCCACTACGTGGGCAAACTAGGCTGCAATAGCTTAAAACATATAAAACAACTCCAAAACATTTCTTAACTCCTTCAAAACATATCTAAGCTTGAAAACATGCACAATAACAATCTAAAACACAACATCAATAGCAATACAATAATCTAACAGGAACTCTATCCTTTAATACCTAACTTAGATCCA
Organism: Combretum micranthum; assembly: GCA_024138025.1. Taxonomy (NCBI): domain Eukaryota; kingdom Viridiplantae; phylum Streptophyta; class Magnoliopsida; order Myrtales; family Combretaceae; genus Combretum; species Combretum micranthum. The sequence continues at coordinate 2,207,202 of JAMXBD010000018.1, forward strand.
ATATAAGGCTTGTATGGTAGATTTATTGTCATACTATACGTTCTATTATTCTTTGATTTGGATAAAACTTAGAAAACATTTGTTTCAACATATAATAGATTTATTGAAATCCTAGGCCTCAACAAACTTAGAAAACAAGTTTTGATGCTTTTTAGAAAAACAAGGTTTGTATAACTTGTGTCTAAATGTGTATGATAAACTTTGTTCATTTTTAAGCTTAAATAAACTCAAGAAGTAGGCTTTATCTGTTCTTAACATTTCTTTACAAACCAGACTCGTTTTCTAGTTTTCTAAAATAGATATCAGCTGAAAATGAAGTTTTCCACATGTATGTAAAACGTTAAGAAAAAAGATCCAATCATTTTCCTCTTGCTAAAAGGTGAAAACATGCAATAAACAAAATTGCATAAAGTAAATAACAAACACTAGGATATAATGTGGAAAACCTAACACGGGAAAAACCATGGACCAACAACGCATAGATTCATCTACGTTATATCCTGGTGTTTGTTATATACTTTATGTAATTTTGTTCATTGCATTTTTTCACCTTTTAGCAAGAGGAAAAAGATTGGATCTTTTTTCCTAATAGAAAATAAGATTTGCACACGCATTGGTAAATTTAATAAAAATACTTTTTTGAAATCTTTAAAACAAAGAAAACGAAAATATTTTCTATAACTTCTTGAAAACAGAGTAAAATGAAGTTAGTTATCATGTTGTTGAAGATTGCTTTGTTTTAGATCGTAAAATTCAAAAACATGGTCTTTGGTTTTCAAGCTAAAATCCAAGGGTTTGAAAGAACAGATTTTGTGCAAGTGAAGAGAGTATTTTTAGAAAAGTAGATATTTTAAAAATATCATGATTGTTGTCATTTCAGTATTTAATGAATGAAGCTATGTCCATGCTTTGAAACTTATTATAGCCGACTTGCATTAAATTTTCTAGCACTCTTGGGAAAAGATTTGATTATAGAAAAGGAAACTTTACCATCCATAATGCATAGAAAACTATTATACTTTAAAGCTTTTAAGATATATTAATTAATAAAAACCTCAACCTTATGTATGGAAAACAACACATTTACATTTCCAAAAGAATATTAATTGTTATTCTGTCAAGGTATTTATTATATTATGATATTAAATTAGATTTTAGATTTTTAATTCTTTTAAATTTCTCACTCGTACTACAATAGAAACCTTGGAATACATCATTTATGCATAAACAAATTAGGTTTTCAAAATCGTGATCGTATATCCTTGTTTACTGATTTTATCATTAACCCAACTCATATCTAATTGCTAATTCATCTTATGTATGTATAGAAATCATAAATCAAACAACATATATAGAAACAATGAATTAAACAAAGTAAAACAACTTTGCCTATCTTTTGTCAAACACACGCAATTTTGATCTTCATTTCTTGTTGTTGAATCTACTTCTAACATAATTTCTACTTCCTATCTTCTTTTCTACCTTTGATTTATCTTTTAGTCGTTTTGAAGTTGAGATTCGAGAGTTGATTTGAGAAAAAGACTAGGATAGAGAAGAGGAAGAGAAGAGAGAGAAAGAAACAATAAGAACAAAAGTGAAAAGACAATATAAGAGAAAGACAGAGGAAAGGAAAAGAGAATCAATGGATAAGGTTAAAGATATCTTAAGATAAGAACAAAGGAAAAGTAAAAGAACAAAGTTAAAGATATTTTTAGATAAGCAAATAAACTCAAAATCTATGGGGATTTTGAGATCAAAATTTAAATTAGAATTTAGTGATTTAGAAATTTGCTAAACATTTAAACAATATATTTAGGGGTTTAGAAATTCAAAATCGCAAATTTCAACTTAATTAATTATTAGTCTAATTATGTTAACTTATCTAATTATATCTTATAATTCATTTTAACTCATTTTAATCTATTCAAACTTGATTTCTACCTTAGGTGAAGGTTTAGGGTATTTCATTAGGTCGATAGAGATAGCTCTTGTGAACATAAAAGAAAGGTCAGAGCGGATACTAGGGGTTGCCCAGCACAAGCACTCTGATGCTCAAGTCAATCTGTGGGTATATATAGGGATTTCTAAACATATGTGAGACCTCATTTTCTTTTTCTCTCTCTCCCCCCAAAGAGAAGGTGGGGTATTTATAGCATGTTATGGTCATACCAGAGTAGGTCCCTTCCTAGTAAGTGACCTGATACTTAACACGGTGGAGATACCCAAGCTGAGGAGTTACGGTTCCTTTGAGTATGACTGAACTAGCGGTGTCCCCTTGGTCACGAAGTGTTACCAGGGTGTATGCTTTGGTTGGAGGCCTTGAGGCTTTGAAACCCAGTTGGCGGACTAATTGAGCTTAGTAACTGGATTAGTCTTTCTGATGTAAGGCTTCAAGGGAGGCCTCATACCATGGCGCATAGGGGGGTGTTGATCTTATTAGCTCCTTAAAAGGTCAAGATGTCATAAGCAATGGGCCTCTCTTAAGACTGTAGGTGTTGTAAGGTTTTGGGCCCAAGAGACCGAGTAGGCCAATGACTATATTCCAATGTCAATATTTGCTCCCCCCACTATTATTGTGGGAGAAAAGAGGGTACTTCCCCCACGAGGTCGTTGGCCTTAGGTGATCATTTTAGCGAGGTATGTTTTTCATTTAAGTTGCATCTCCTTCTTACTGATGTTTTGTGGTAAGGACCATTAGATTTCCAGTTAGGTAGTGTACTTAATATGCTTTGGTACAAATTAGGAAGTACGGTTTTCTCTAGGGGCCTTGTGGATTTAAAAGGACTTTGTATTAATTATTACTAGGTCTGACGGCAATTGAGATGTTAGGGTTTCAAGGCTTACTCACACATCTCGAGGGGTTTTGGCTTCTATGTCTCCCTTGTTCTTTTATAAGTACCTGTGTTTCACAAGTATTTCCTCACAACATTTTTCATATTCCATCAAGAGGCTTATTGTGCATTTTCATTGTGCTTGTGGTGTTTTTTATGTACTTAAAGTTTGTTGAGATGTCGAGCTCAGGTACTTCCTACACCCAATCTTTTTCTCATGACTTGGTCGGTAGGGTACAGAGACTCACCGACGAGGCAAAGAGAGAAGAGGGAGAGATGGAGGTGAGGTTGGGAGGCTTAGAATCGGAGGATAGGCATAGAATGGAGAGTAGTGGTTTGACTTCTATTAGTAGTCGTGAGGTAAGGAGGCAGGATGTCTCAAACATGCGTCCTTATGTAGATTTAGCTAACCAAGTCTATTAGTGACCAGTAGATAGGTATCCTTTTGACGGCTTGGAGAGGGGGGGCATCATCCACTTATACACAAAAGCGACCTAAGGTGAAAGTCCTGATGGGATCCACTATTAGCTCTCTAGGGAGGAGTTCGGGGCCATTTTCAAGGAGAAGATACGAGATGCTTCGTAGGACTGGGAGGTCGTTATGCCTAGGAAGTCAGATCGAGTAAGCCTCTTCAGTGGCTGACGGTTTGTCTTGTATAAGAAAGCTTTTGAGTTCGGCTTAAGGATGCCTTGTTCTCCTTTTCAAAAGGAGTTTTTCAAATATCATCGGCTATGTCCCGCCCAGCTACTACCCAATGCTTGGAGCATATTGGTGGCTTTTGAAGCCATCTATCTTAGTGTTATGGTACGGCTTACCCCTATCTTGGTTTACATATGTGATGTTGAATTCTAACAACAACATCTGCCATCTTGAGATCCTTCCATTTAAAGCCGGTTTGTTCGCTAAATACTTTAACTTATCATGCTTTGTGAGTAGTTCAATGGAGTAATATAGAGTGTATTGCTAGAGCCAATGCACTGATCCAGACTAAGGCATTGCATGTCCTTTCTTTTTTAGAGTACCTTTGCTCCCCTTTTGTAAACTTCTTGCTCAAATGATAGATGACTCTCTTTCTCCCATTTCATCTTTTTTCCCCAGCATATAACCCATTGATTCAGGAAGTATGGTCCAAGTACAGGAATAAGGGGCGACCAACTGTAGGAGCCACTAATACAGGAGGGTTCGTTAGGTATCGTTTGATTTGGTCAAAGGCTTCTTCACATTCTTCATCCCAATGTATAAGGGCATTTTTCTTCAACATTTTGAAAAGAGGATGACATTTGTCAATCAATTGTGATATGAATCAAGCAACGTAATTCAATCGGCCTAAAATGACCCCAACCTCTTTGAGTGTTTTTGAAGGGGGTGAATCAAGTATAGCCTTGACCTTATCCGGATCGACCTCTACGCCTTTTTGGTTGATCAAAAACCCAAGTGGTTTGCTAAAGGTTACTCCAAACGTGCATTTCTCCCGGTTCAATTTCATTTGGAATTTCTGTAATCTAGCAAAGAGCTACTTTAAGATAATCACATGATTTGCTCCTTCTTTTGACTTAGCGATCATGTCGTCCACATACACTTTAACTTCCTTGTGCATCATATCATGCAATAATGCTACCATTACCCTTTGATATGTTACTCCAACATTTTTGAGACCAAAAGGTATGACTTTATAGCAGAAGGTACCTTGGGTTGTGATAAAGGTTGTCTTAGTCTTATCCTCTTCTAGTAGCTTGATCTGATTATATACCAAGAAACCATCCATAAATGAGAAGAGATGGCTTCTTGCCGTATTATCCACCAAGACATCTATGTAAGAAAAAGGGAAGTTGTCTTTGGGAGTGGCCTTATTTAGGTCATAGAAATCCATGTATACTCTGACTTTCCCGTTTTTCGTAAGGACAGGCACTATATTAGCTACCCATTTAGGATAATTAGACACTTCAATGGAACTGACATTCAAGAGTTTCTTCACTTCCTCCTTGATCTTTAGTAGGATATCAGGTCTAAAATGTCTTAACTTTTGTTTCCTTAGTTTGATATCTTCTCTAGTGGGTAACTTATGGACTACTATGGAAGTGTCCAAACCAGACATCTCTTCATAAGACCATGTAAATATGTCCAAATGACTGGCCAATAATGACACCAATTCTTCTCTTTGTTCATCAGGTAAAGTAGTCCTTATCCTGAGATTCCTAGGGTTTTCTTTAGTTCCAAAATTGATCACTTCTATCGATTCATCAATTTCAATTCTACCATGTTCATATTTTTACCAACTTCCTTGTATCCCTATATGATCACTAACATCATCCTCGACAGGAGGATCGAAAATGATATCAGTATTTTCATTATCTATTGGCGCAAGATATCCCTTACTTTCATCATTACCATTGGACCTGGATAAATGGAGGAAATAAAGAAAATGAAAAAAAAAGTAAGGGTACAAGATATGTAGGGACAGAAAATAATTGCATTTCATTCATTAAAATGGATCATTAAGTACATATGATTTCTTTATTAAGCAATTAATAAGAAAATGAAACATAGAAACACTTGCTAGGTCAACCCCTACTCAGAGGTTACCTTAGAGCTATATAAAAGAATGGAGAACTAATTGTTCAAGCTTTGGATTGGTCGGGAGTCGCAGGAGGGTCCGCTAGTTCATCATTTGTGGAGTTGATTATTGCTTTTGAGTCTGGCCTCCAAACATAGGCTAGTTTCGGGAATATTTCCTGGATATCGAGAAACTCCATAAGGGTTTCCAACCACTCTTCACCCCTCTTCCTCTTTGCTTTCCTCTTCATCTTTAGCTCCTCTATCCTGGTTGGGCAATATCTTAAATAAAACGTTCCCATGTGTCCTTCTTCCAGATGATCTTGATCTGGCTTGCCTTTGGTCAGCATATTGATCTCCTCAAAGATTTATAGGCCGAAATCTTAAGACCCTTCTTCACCTATATAAGGAATAGCGATATCCTTATAGGTAGCGTGGTCTTGTTCTCCCAAAACTATAACTATCTTCCATAGGTGATAAATTTGACCATTTGATGCAAGCTTGATGGAATTGCCTCAATTGAATGAATCTAAGGTCTCCTGAGCAGTAAGTTGAATGACCTTTGTATATCCAATTCTTGAAAAGGTATAGTGAATGGTTGTAAGCTAATGATAACTTCCAAATCTATTTCACTAGCTATCTTTTGCTTTGACCCGTCAAAGGCCTTTACTATAGTAGAACTTGGCCTTATATCAGACGTGTCTATACCCAATAAATTTAAAGTAGCCAATGGGTAAGCATTCAAAGATGACCCGTTATTAATGAGAACACGGGCTACAATGATACTTGGTGTACCGAGTGCCTTCTTCCCCTAAATCCTCAAGTGAAAAGGAGATTTGATCCATTACAAATACGAAATTAGTCACGTATTCTAGAGCCTCGATAGTAACGCCTTGGGGAACCTTAATCTGTTGAAGTACTTTGAATAGTGCTTCATGGTGTGTTTCATAATTCAACAGAAGGCCCATAAGGGAAACTTGAGTTGGAACCTTAGTCAACTGCTTAGAAACTCTAAATTCACTTGCTTTCATGAGTCTTGCAAGTGCATCTTTTTCATTTGATCATTCCCCTTTTTTCTAGTCTTCCTTCTGAGGGAATAATTCTTTGGTTAGGTCTTTTTCCTTTCCTGGCTCTCGTGTCTTACCAAGCTTTTCTTTAGAAACCTGGTTGGTGGCCCGGTAATCAAATGGGGTAGCTTTATAACTGGAAGGTGTAATGGGCACATGAAAGACATAACTCTTGGGGTTTACTACCATCGGTGTTACCTATGGTTCCTCGTAACAGCTTATAACCACCGGTTTTGGAATACTCCCTATCATATTGATGAAGTGACTCTCAGTGTCGGGTAAGCTCTCATTTTCGTCAAATTTTAGGCCCTATCGTGTTGTTGGTGTACTATTGAAAACTTTTGGCTCGATCTACAAATCAAATAGGTATTAATAACCACAAGCAGACTCTAGGATGCCGACTGTAGGATCCTCTATCTAATGCCTGGCCCTTAACTCTTTTTCAATATTAGGCCTTCAAGGTTTGGGGACAAGCATTTCTTGGATATCCTTCCTCGTAAGTTGTCTAGTTCGAAGCAAATCATATATGGTGGGCCTTATTTTCGCTCTATGTCTTAGGTTCATATTAGCTAAGTATCTTTTTTGGCGAAGGATCCAGGCTATTTGCTCTATGGGAATGGGTAGTCCATCCAAGTCAATGGCTGGCTCAGGCTCCTCTACTATGATCATATTAATGGTGGGTCCATGATTTAGGAGCGGATTTGTGTTAATGTTGGGATTTGGAGACTCTACAAAGTCTAATTGGACTAATTTTATATCAATATTTTGTTCCTCAGCCTTCAGCATTCATTAGTGGAATGACCAATCTACCCCAAATGGTAATCATACTTCAATTCGGGGTTATAATTCTTTGGCTTGTATCCTTCCCTTAAGGTTTTGAAATTGATCAAGTTGTCAACCCTTAACCTTGCAAGTACCTGACTTAGGGGTACTGGGATTTTTGTGTATTCCCTCTTGTTGAACTTATTAAACCATACTTGTTGAGATTGTTGAGGCTGGATAGATGCTGCTTGTCATTAGAGGCTAGTTGAATGGTGAACCTTTGAGTAGGTTTAGAAATCCAGATGAATTGATCACACTAACGTTGGCCTCCTTTACTGTACTGTTGAACCTTGTATTTAGTTGCTTCTTTTCTACTTGCAGCTTCCCCGTAGTGATGTCACTCTCAATCCTACATCCTACCATCACTATCACATAGAAGTTTGTTAATACATGTCCAATCAAATGAGAGAAAAAGGGCTCCTCCACCTTTATAAAAACTAAGTCCTTTTCAAGGATGGGTGTGGTGACCATAGCTGCCAATGCCCTCCATCGCTAAGCATATTCCTTAAAAGTATCATCCTTTTTCCTTTTCATGTTATTAAGGTCCCACATGGATAGGTGACCTCATTATTGAACTTGTATTGATTATAAAATGCTCTAGCCAATTTGTCCTAAGTATTAAGTTCACCTAGGTCTAATTGGGCATACCAAGTTAATGCTGGCCCAATGAGGTTGTCTTGAAAAGTCTGGATCATAAACTATTCATATTAGGCATACTGGCTCATCTTCCTTACATAGAGCCTAGTGTGCAGTTTGGAGCAACTAGTGCCATCATATTCTCAAAATTCGGCACTTTGAATTTTTTGGGGAAATTACCAATTTGAGACACAGGTAGGCTTGTGATTCCTATTTGATCAAACCCAGTAGTTATCTCGAATGCTTTCAATTTTTTTTGGCAAATTGAAGCATAAGCCTTTTCTTCATCTCTTTGCTTTGAGCTTCTAATTCTTTCTTCAATTCATTAGGGTTAGGCTCAGGTGCTTAGGGAACGTAGTGCTCTTCCTCTTGTTCGATGGATTGACCATTGGCCTCCTTTTTAGTTCAAGAATACCCTTCAGTAGGTGGGTGAAGATCCCTTAATAACTCGATGCTTTTAATGAGAAGCTGCATTTGTTCAGCCATTTTGAGCACAGTTTGCTCAAGGGATTAGATTCTTTGGTCAGGGGATGAGTCAGTGTTGTTATTGCTAGTCATTTTGGATTTGGACTTACTGACAATAGGACTTTTGATCGGATCCTTTTGTTTTGAAGCTATCTTTCCAAACCTAGCTGGGCGTAATCTCAACAAGAACAAAAAGAATTCAATAGTCATTTCTTGGAATTTTTTTTTTCAGAAAAAATTAGAATCAAAACAAGCAAATATATACAAAGATAAAAATCAAATGCAAGGATGTAGCACACAGATGCAAGGGGAATGATGACTAAGAGTTTATGGTGAATCGTGAATTTCTTATTAGAATTGTGTTGTGAAAAAGAGTCTACCATTATTACATTTTTAATTTTTTTTTATTTTTTCATTTTTTGAAAGGCAACACAACTCCATATTGTAGATTCACCAATAGTTTATGGTCGTCATCCCGTGAAAGCGAATGCAATATTTGGTAGTTCCAAAAGGTCCCCCAATTTAGTAGATCAAGGATCAATACTAAACCAGGGCGGGAGATTATTTCATGAACCAGAGGATGGAAAAGCTACAGCCCTCGAATCTTACCAGTAACCTCCCTACTTAAGCTCCTAAGATGGTTTGGTTCTGACCATATCTAGCACACATTTTTATCAACTCTCCTTAAAAGAAAAAAAATTGCCCTAATTAGGGCTAATCATAAAAGAATATGCTTTTATCTACATCACTTAGAAAAACATTAGTATAACTATTTACAAATTACATATTATATAGATATACAAAGATTTGAGCATTTAAAAGATAATATTTAATTTAAGAATTTTAATTGGCTAGCCCTCTTATAGAATAAGTGTCCCCAATGGACTCGCCAAGCTATCGAGCCTGAATTTTTCATTTCTAGTTCAATTTCCTTTAATCCGATTCATATTAAATCCTAACCCATTTAATACAAACCGTTGACTAAGAATTAAAGGAAATTTCTAAAATTTGAAACAAATTTGGAGTTAACACCTAATTAAGGTTGGAAAAAAAAAGAATATATTAGGACTAATGGGTAGGTTAGTCCTAATTTTGCTACTGATCAACAAGAAAATAAATTTTTTTTAAAAAAAATGAACTAGAGATATTGAGTTTAGAAGCTATCCTATTAAAACCATTTGGTTACCACCTTAATTTCTAATTTAAAGTTTATCTCTTCTTATGCTCAAAATAAATTAAATATATATATATATATTTTTTATTTTCTAAGTGGCCCCAGAGATGCCTACGTACTTGCTAATCGGGATCATAAAATACGTAGTTCTTTTGAGAAAAAATTAATGTGTTGGTCTTTTTTAATATTTATGAATTCTTTTCAATTAAAGTTCTTTAAATCGTAAAACCTTCTTGTTTTTTATAAAAATAAAATTTTAAGTGTGATCCTATAAACTATCAAATTTATCTATTTATTTACTTATTTTTTTAAAGAAAAAAAATTTCTAGATGATGAAATGTTTTTCGCACTCATTTCACATTTTTTTACTTTTTTTTTATCATTTTTTATTATTTCTGTTTATTAACTATATTAGTAGCAGTAGTAATAATAATAATATAACTTACTTGGGCAAATCAGATTGGAGTTGGGTCAGGTTGGAGCTTAATTGGATCCTGGACGTCTGCAGGTGGTCGGAGTCATTCGAAAACCGCAGTTCTTGTGGTCCTAGGTGGCTGGAAAGTAGTCGGACTTGGAGAATGAAAGGTCGTGAGTGGTCCTGTGGTGGTTGTTTGATCTAAAAACACCTCGATTGGTGGTTTCGAGTTGCTATACGTGGCGACGGTGGTAGTTTTCGAACCAAAGTAGTTGTCGGAGTTCTAAAGGCAAACCAAAGCTCTCAGCAAGTAGATCAGAATCACTCAAAGATTCCTATCACATCCAAATTACTCGAAAAACTCCCTAGATTTATCAAATTAGAAATTTTCGAATTCGACAAACATAACCTAGATTTCGAACTCATACTTGGATTTTGCTTTTTGGATGTTTCTGATGCTTTTTCATGGTTTAGATAAAGAAATTGACCCTTATTTATACTAATAAGAGGTCGAATTAGGTAGAAAACCAATTAGTTCTAAGTATAAAGGTGCACGTGCGAATTTGGGTTTTCGAGTTTAATTGAACCCATTTTGCAGCTTTCAAGTGTAATTGACCTTGGAAATGTATAGGACATGTTGAAACGAGTCTAATTTTGTTATCTCAGAAGTTTAAATTGCTCAAGTACTTCGAATTGGGAATTTCGCACAAAAAACAAGTGTTTTTAAATTTTTTAATCCGAATTCAAGGATCAAAACATGACTTCGAGACAAATTCTTGATTCAAACTTGTAGTATCTCAAGTTTTCTTTAAATCCCCCTCGCCATTTTGGTGGAAATTGAGGCTGAATTGAGCAAAACTGAGCTTGAAAATGGCACTTCATAACACAAAAACTGGGTCGTCTTGAGGAAGGAGACGATGCGCATGCACTGCACGCACGTCACACACGCGGCAGGCCCTATTAAAAAAATTTTACTTTCTCCTTCTGCATTATTCAAACCTAGGTCTCGCGTGTGTTTGTGTGTGTCTTATATCAACAGGCCATTTAGCCTGTGCTTCGATTTCTTTTGCACTGAAATAGTACATAAGGTCCACCAAATAAATCCAATTAATTTAAAATTAGATTTGAAGCAATTTATAATTAAAATTAATATTATATCAAGCCCAAAAAATATATTTATATATTTTATTATATATATGTATATATATTTTTAAGGTTTAATATAATGTTAATTTTTATCATAAATTAATAAGTAAAAAATAGGGTGTCTACAACCGCACTATTGGTTCATATGTTCCGAGGTTAGTTGTGACCACCTTCTTTTGTTTAGATTGGTCTGTTTCATCTTTGTCGCTTTGTCCCTTGGCTAGCTGTAGGTTTTTAGGTATAGTTTTTTTCTTTTTTTGGGCGAATGACATTATTCTATTGAGAAGGTTGCGTGTGTTAGGAAACTTTCCTTTTTGATGCTCGCAGATTCCTAAAGTGCAATCGGATGGTTAGGATGAGCTACTCTTAAGATTCTTAAGATTCAGAGGCATTAAATGTTGAGTTTGTTAGAGCTCTGTCTAGCCTATAAATAGCATTGTTTATTGAATTATCTCTTCATGAACCCTTTTGAGTTCTTTTATTTCACCAACCTGAGGTTTTCGTTGTCATATAATTGTAGAGGGTTTGAGGAATCATGGACGTTATTACTACTGAGCTTGAATGGCTTAAGAGGTTGAGTCCATGGGGTTGCAAGCTGCACCCTGAGAGTCTTGCTATTTTTGTTTAAATGGGTCAGAACCTTGTCGTCCCTATCTATGTGGACTAGTCACTAAGGTCACGTGGTGCATTGGGCATGTTGCTCGGCAACCACTTCCCTCCTTTGCCTTGGTTGTTCGACTTAAGATGATGCTTCTCATTTGCTGTTCTTATGGTCTAAATTGTTGTTGACTATCATTTGGTGGGAAGGCCGTGGTGACTACGATAGCATTGTACATGAGTAAGAGCTTGCTCTTGTTCGAAGGCTTGGGCCTTAGTAGAATTCCATAAGGTTGAGGTTATCATGGAGGGTCCTTTTGACTCCTCTTCATTTCCAACTACTCTGTATTGTTATCTTCAATAGTGAGTGGAGGTCATTGGAGATGGGGTGTGATGATCTCCCCTTGAGCTCCATGTCCTAATGGCTTATAAGCTATGGGCTCACTTAGGGAATGAACTTTGATCTCTGTTCTCTTAGTCATTCTGAGCTTTTGTCCAGCTAGATTCATTGTCGTTTTGAAGATTGATGGATACACTCAGGTTGGAGGTCAAGGAAGTGAAGTCATGTTCAGCCTAAACTCACATTTTTTAGGTGAGGTTGGCTGTATTTAGAAGAACTCTTTTGATTTGAGGTTCAAATCTTCGTGAGAGTCTTCCAACTCAGAGTTGTGTTTAGCCTAAAGGAGTTCGTGCTTATGTAAATTCCTCTTTATATTTGTTGGCTGGAATGCCATTTGAAAACTACCTTGGTTGAGACACCAGTCAAAACTACTGTAATAATTTTCTTCAAATTAATGAATTCAATGGCCACTTGTTTGCTTGTATGCTCATTCATATCAATGTTGAACTGAACTTTGTTTGTCGAGACACTGGCTCCTAATTTTTTATGTGCTTTATTTTCTCGCTATTTTAGTTGTCGAGCATCACTTTTATTAATCTAAAATAAGGGTATGGTTATGAGATCGGCGTCATTAGAGAGGACTATTTGAGCTTATAAGCGAGTTATCAAAGCGCATGAAAGGAGTTACCCTTGAGAGGGAGTTACCTGAGCTCATGAGGGGAGTTACCTTTGAGAGGGAGTTACCTGAGCTTATTTGGCGACATTCCTTTGGACTCTTTAGGCCATATCGAAAATCTTTTCCAATCTCTAAGATGAAAATGTTGTACTCTCTTAATGTAAAATCTTAATTTTATTGATGAGTGCTTCTTATTACATTTTACAAGTAAGACATCCTTAGCTATTTGAAAAACTTCCTTAAGTTGTTCGTATTCCATATCTTGGGAATGAGCTTACCATGTAGTGTTTCAAGTTTATAGGCTCTGTTTCCTAAGACTTCTTTCACCTTAACTGGGTCTTCCCAATTCAGAGTGAGCTTTCCTCAGGCTACTTTAGATCCATTACTTCCAATTTTCTACAAACGAGGTATCCTGGAAGAAAGAATTTGTATCTGATCTTCTTGTCTTAATATCGGGTTACATTTTGTTGGTAGGCATCAACTCTTTTGCTCACATTATCTCAAGTCTCTTCTATTGCATCAAGTTTGGTTTAGAGATCGACCTTATTGATCATCTCATCATACGATTGTACTCGAATGTTTTGTAATTTTAACTTGATAGGTAGAATGACCTTAGAGCCAAAGGCGAGGAGAAAAGGGGTTTCATCAATGGGGATATGTTTGGTGGTGCAGTATCCCCACATAATAGTGGGTAGCTCATCAGCCCATTTGTCGCTTTGTCGATCTACCCTAGCTTTAAGGCTTTGCATGATGTTTTTGTTAATGGCTTCAACCTGGCCATTGGCTTGGGGGTGTGCTATAGAGGTACAACGTAGGGTGATGCCATATTCAACATAGAAATCTTTGATTCTTTTGGATCTAAACTGCCTCACATTATCCATTATTATTGAGTGTAGGACCTTAAACCTAACAATGATGTTGGTGTTGACGAAGTGTTGAATATTTTTATTTGTAACTTTTGCTACTGCCTTGGCTTCTACCCATTTCGTAAAATAATCGCATCCTACTATTATGAACTTTCTTTAACCTGTGGATGGAGGAAATGGTTCGAGTATGTCTAGTCCCCACATGGCAAAGGGCCATGGGCTGGTGAGGCAGAGCAAGTCAACGCTTAGGGTATGGTTTATGGGAGTGATCTTTTGGTAGTAATCACATTGTTGCACAAATTCCTTTGCGTCGACCCTCATTGTCGGCTAGAAGTATCCAGCTCGCACGACTCAGGTGTGTAATGATTGGGCTTTGATGTGGTCACTACATTCGCTGCTATGGAGCTCTTCTAGAGCTCATTGTATGCCCTTTTGTTGTAAACATTAGAGAAGGAGGAAGCCGAAGGCCCTTTTGTATAAGATTCTGTTAATGAGGGTGTAGTTAGCTACTATGTACATTAACTTCTTAGCTTCTCTTCTATTTGAGGGTAGAGTGCCATCCCTAAGATATTTTTCTATTGATGTCATCCAGCTCAGCGATGGGGCCTCCTTTTGTAGGTTCAACACCTCGCGGGCTCTTGTAACATTAGACTTTTCTAGTAGGAATTCAACGAATATTCTTTATTCAATTTTTCCTAGGTCGAAGGCTATCATGGAGGCGATTTTTTAAAGTCTATCGGCTTCAACATTGTTAGTTCTTGGTATTTTGATTATGTCCTATGAGGGCAATTCTTTTGTGAGAGATTAGGCTACCTCCAAATATCCATCCATTTCTTCATTCTTTGCCTTGTATGCACCTTTTACTTGTTGAACCATGAGCTATGAGTTAGAGAAGATTTTTAGGTCCCTCGTTTTATCCCCAACACTCGTAGCGAGCTTGAGTTCAGCTAACAGAGCCTCGTATTCCACTTCATTATTGCTTGCTATGAATCTAAAATTTAATGTATAGCTGATGATGACCCCCATAGGGCCCTTTCAAGATTGGGCCAGCTCCATTACCCTCCTATGTTGATGATCTGTCCACATGGAGGGTCCATGTAGGTTTTTCCTTGTTCTCAGGTTTAAGGGAGCCAGTATATTTGTCTATGAACTCCATCATGACCTGCGCCTTGATGGCGTCATGAGGTTGGTATTATATGCCATAAGCACTAAGCTCGATTGCACACTTTATCATTCTTCCAGAGACATTAGGTTTATGGGAAATTGCCCTTATAAACATGTTGGTGAGTATGATGACCTAGTGTGCTTGAAAATATGGGCATAAGCGACGAGCGGATATTACAATCGCAAGGGAAAACTTCTCTAATTTTGTATATCTTTGCTCAGGGCCTCGGAAGATGTAGCTGATGTAGTATATGGGTTGGTCTTGCTTCCCTTCAGCTCACGTTAGCATTGATGACAGAGCTTAATCGCTTACTGTGAGGTAGGGGTATAAGATGTTGCTCGTGATTGGGGTATTGAGTATTGGTGATGTAGTCAAGAATTCTTTTAGCTCATCAAAGGCTTGTTGAGATTTTTCTGTCCACTTGAACTTATCTAGTTTTTTGAGAACCATAAGAAAATTCCAAGCATTGATCTATATTCCTTGGGAGAAATCTGCTTAGTGCTATCATCCTACCAGCGAGCTGCTGCACTTCTTTCATTGATTTAGGTGGGCTCATTGTCAAAATTGCTTTAATTTTGTAAGGGTTAGCCTCGATTCCTCTTTAGGACACGATGTAACTCAAGAATTTTCTTGTTGAGGCTCCAAATGTGCTCTTTTGTGGGTTGAGCTTCAAATTTTAAAAACAAAGAAGATAAAAGGATTCTTGGATGTCACATAGGTGATCCTTGACATGTTTACTTTTCACAATCATATCATTGACATATGGTATATGTTGGGAATTTTCGATCCAAATCTGAATCGTGCAGCGGAAAATCGTTTTTTTTTTTTTAATTCCCAATTGGATCCAAGCGCTCCAATTAAATCAGAAAGAAAGGGAATTGTGTTATACCTTTTTGTCTTGATGATGGGATCAAAGGAGATGCAGATTACACCAACTCCCTCTACCGGTATCCACACGAATGAGTTGGATCTTCGTGTGTGCTAGCACGTCGAAAAGTTTCGACCTTTTGGGAATCCCTCACACTCTCCTTTTAGGTTACGAAATTTCTTTCTAAATGATGGCCAGCGTCAGATGAATGACAAATTAACCTAGTGGAGAATATATATAGTGATATATATAAAGGTTATGTCTCTTTAAATTACCCTAAACGAATTAGGGTTTATGTAGAAAGACATATATATCCTTATTATCTGAATTTATATATTTGTTAATTTTAATCTAATTAAAATCGACAAATAAATAATTAATCAATTCCCAATACGATTGTCGAAGATCCATTTTATTCATTCTTTGTGTGTGACCCTGTAGGTTCACTTATAATTGGTAGTAGCTCTTAAACATTCTTTTAGGACTACAAGACATAATTGGTCTCTAGCAAGACATTATGTCTACCCAATTTTAGTGAAGATCGATGATCCGACTTTACCTACTAACAGTTAGTTATTCAGTCCTTTTGTTACACGATATCTTATAATCAAACATAAGGTGTGGATCAAAACACTCTTATATTGTCTAATTACTTATTTCTTGAATCTAGAGTTTGACTGACTTAAACAAATGATATTGATAACTCTTTATCAATTCATTCGAGCATGGCCATGCATTTCTCAGTCTTACTCATCAAGAGGCCTAATAGATATCTCTCTCAAATTAATGAGATGAACAAATCCCTTTACTATTAGTATATGCCCCTTCGTAGTCCTCATCGGAAGGAGATTATGGAATCGGTTTTCACCTTCTTAGGCTCTATGTTCATTATTAGCGGAGATGACCTCGAGTGAAATGGTAGCCCTGCCCTTATAGAAGTAATAGGCCTGCCAATGATAGTTTTAATCTCACTATAGTATAGTTAGCAGGGATGTGGTTGATCAAGGTGATTTTGGGTAGTCGTTGTTTTCTTATGTTTGATGACCTTTCTCTGTTTTGTTAGAGTCGTGGCTTGAGGTCATGGTCTATGTATTGTTTCAGCTAACCATGTTGTATAGCATCGTCATGACGCTTTTGAGCTACGAACAATTGCTTATATCATGTCCTTGGTTGCGATAATACTTGCAATATTCCTTCAGATCCTTATATCGCAAGCCTAGCCTCATTAGGGTGGTGGCGGTAGGAGGCTTCAATTTATTATCTCAAGGAGCACGTTGTGTACCGGCAGTTTTAGAAGGATAAGCTCATCATATGTTGGAAAGAGTTTTCACTTGTTGCCATTCCTAAGACCTTGGTACTTGTCGACTCAGCTGAAGTTACAGTGATCTCTTGGTAAGTTCTTCTTTCAAGGTAGATTATCATAAGCTCGGGTGGGCCCCGTCTGGTCTTTAGCCTCTCTTTTGGCATTTCTTATGTCTTCTTGGCGGATGTATTTCTATGTCTTTTCCCTCACTTACTTGAGTATAGTGAGCTGGCATTTAGAAAAGGAGTCAAAGAATGGGTTGTTTGCAAGGACTCCTTGTTTTATGGCCTCCAAAGCTATACTTTGATTGAGGTTTGGTATTTCTTGGTACGTTTTGTTGAATCTCGTTAAATAGTCTCTTGGGGGTTCACGTTGTTTTTACCTATTGTATAAAGATAAGAGGCGTTTTTCTCGGGCGGTTTGCTTGCTATGAAGTGTGCTACGAAGAGGTCGGTTAGCTGAGCGAAGGAACCTACTGTATTAGGTTTGAGCTTATTGAACCAAACCTTGTAGCACCTTGGAAGATGGTAGGAAAAGTTTTACACCATATGGCATCCGAAAAATTGTATCGCCATGGTTGGTTGAAACTAGACGATGTGATCCTTCAGGTCAGTTGTTCCATCATATGATTCTAGAGCGGTAGTTGGGCTTTTGTAAGGAGCATTTCATATTGAACCTCGACTACAAAAGGTGCTTTTCCCAAGGGTGCTTTGGTAGTGGGCTCGCTTGGAAAGCCTTCTTTGATAGTAGATAGTCTCCTCATCATATCTCGTATTTCTTCTAATGTTCATTCCTTATTGGAATAGAGCTGTGTGCCCTTGGGGACGGGAGTGGGGTGTCATTCTCATGATTTTGATTCGAATTGTGATATGCCAGTCTCCCCTTTTTAGGTCGGTCATCATTGACCTAATGTCGCGTGGCAGCTTGAGCAGACTATTATGAGGCTATGTGTCCTTGTGAGGCACTGTAGTTAGCTCTCACTAGGCTCTTGGAGTTATGGGCTCTCTTATTGGTGTTCTGGAGTGGTCTCGAGCTGTAAGACCACTCCTTAGTAGAAGCACTAGCCCATAGTGACTCTACGACACGTTCGTGGTTTCTTTCGATTGGATGCTCATCCCATCTGGGCGATGAATGAATTGGCGAGGTACTCCTTTGTGCATTAGAGGCGCATTCCTCTAGGTGTAGGTCTTTCAAGCCATCTAACTCCGCTATCCTAGCCTGTAGGAAGGTGTTTAATAACTTGTTTTCCACAATTCTATGTATAAGGTGTTTGCATAGGTATTCTAGCTCCAAAATATGGCCTTCATCTAAAAAACTGGTATTTGTGACAACAGTTAGGTGAGGACATGTCATTTTACGGGCCTCGTCATCTACAGGATGGGACGTGCATGGTAGTGGAGTAGAATCAACTTGATTCTTGCTTTGTTGAGGTTTAGGCATTGTGTGAGGGTAAGGTTGTTTACTATGGGTTTTTCTTTTTATGAAGAGAGCTAGGGTTTTTCAATGAAAAGAACTAGGGTTTTTCAATAATTTCCCACAGTTGGCACCAAATGTTGCACGAGCTAAATCTAAGTCGATAGAGATAGCTCCTGCAAACATAAAAGAAAAGTTAGAGGAGGCACTGTCGATTGCCTGGCACGGTCACTCCAATGCCTAAGTTAGTCTGTGGGTATATATAGTGTATTTCTAAATATATGTGAGACTTCTTTTTCTTTTTTTCCCCTAAAGAGAAGGTGGGGGTATTTATAGCGTGTTGAGGTCATACCAAATCGAGTATTAACTCTGTTAGCTGATATGAGTTGCTATATCTTAACTTACATAGCAAGTTATTATTTTTTATTTATATTTTTACTATAAATTATTTTATATTATTATAATTGACAGTATTTTATTTTTTAAAAGAAACTTACACTCATTTTCAAGGCCAAGGCCAAGCCTACCCACGTGAGATAACAAAGCAAGCCTCTAATCCTTTTTCAGTCTCTTCTTTTCAATTATAATGTGGTCTAATTTTATCTTATATGAAAGTCTATTTCTTAAAAATCTTTCCATGTGTGACTAAAAGCACACCCATGCGTTCATTGAAGCCCCGTCGACCATCCCTCTACTGCATATGTTGATCCTTTAAACATACATCATTAAGCTTCGAAACCGACGCCCACCACCGGCCAAGCCATCTATGTTACCTCCATTACAACTCAAACAAATACCAAAGCGAACCACTACACCAACACACCGAGACACATTAGTAAAAAGGTGAGCTTGAGAGGCGATTTTTTTCGCCTCAGTAGGTTGGAATTTCAACTCAGTAGAGTTAATAAGGCAAAAAATTAGCCTCAAAATTTTGCATTTGAAGCTTGGCCATGTTAGGGAAAAGAAGGCCAAATTCGCTGCATTATTTTTCGGATGAGGCGAATTTAGCCTCAGGAAAAAGTAGAGGCGAAATTCACCTCATTTTTGAATATGTATTTAAAAAAAAAAACTTGCAAATTTATTTATGGAAATTTATAATTTATGTATTCAATTTTATCATATTGATATTTTATGAAAAAATTTATAACTAATATTACAAATTTATTAATATAAATATTTTATTTAAAATATTAGGTTGATAATCATAATTAATCTTACTTTTTACTTTAAATATTACAAATAGAAAAAATATTATGATATTATAAATATGTTTATATTGGTATAAATATTGTAAATTAGAAATCATAATATACCTTAAATATAAAATAAATTTTGAGTTCATTACGAACAAACATGCATATGGCAAAAAATAAATAAATAAATAAATGCAGGCATACAATCTATTCATCCGAATCATCATCCCATATGCCACTGCAACCCTCACCCAGATCGGGTAGGTGTGTAAGGTTTCCTAGATAAAAAAATATGCGAACGATTGGAATTGCCCAAGGCCTTTGCATTGTCTGTTGCATTGGCTCCTCTATTGAAGGTGGCTCAACCAATTCACCACCTTTTGTGCTCTCAGATTGGAAGAGAGCACGGGTAAATTTATGATGGTGTACAACTTTCTGTACAATCCTCCAGTTGCCAGATCACTTGCTTGGGTCCTTTAGTTAAAATACTTGTTGCGCTTGGTTCGCAAGGATGTATGGGTCGTCATCGAACCATGACCTTGCGGTGTTGATGGAGATGAGGTCTCCATCGATAATTTCTGATTTATCCTAGTCTGTATCAAACCACCTACATTTGAATAAAAATACTTGCTTTGACCCCACATAATTTAGTTGTATAACTTTTGTGGGAACGCCATAAAATATTATTTGTTGTTCGCCATCTCACCGATGATGTATACACCGCATTATGTGATCTTAATCCCACCTCCTTCACTTTTGTGTTATATCGGACACCATTCACGATACAAGCGTTAAAGCTATATCTATGAATATCAGGGCCCCACGCTAAGGCTTTTAGATCTTCTGCCAACTAATGCCCATGGATAGACGTTTGCTCCATAATCTATAGAGGATGAGAATGATTAAAGTTACATGTAAAGATATAAATGAATTTGTGTTTCTGAAGTTTTAAGTGAGTGCCAACCTTATTTCTAAACCACTCGGTAAAATGCTTACATGCTATTCCTCCTACATTGCATGCTCCACATGCAGTTAGTTCATTCTTGAACTCCCTATAAGTAATTTCATTACTAGTCTACCTTGGAAAATGGTGAAATTATCGTGTTATCAGGTCATAAATGAATGCAAAAGACACGAAATACCTTATAAATGGTTGCACCTCTTCGCAATTATTTAATACTGTCCAATGCATCTTGTTGAGTTCTACGTCCAAGCCTATTATAGTGCATGCACCTATTGAATGTACGCACTGTGCGAATACTCAAAACGATGACGATGGACATTCCTCCAGTAGTTCGTCCCATTGTCGGTAGGGTTTATTTATTCTTGAGTTCATGTTCTTGAAACACAGTGAGCAAAATTGAATGCTCTCCCTCACAACATATGACTCAGTAATTGAACCTTCCTATTTTGCCCTGTTCCGCAAATCTCCCTTCAAAAGTCCCATGTATCTTTCAACAGGATATACCCAATGATACTAGATCGGGCCACACATGCATGCTTCCTTTGGAAGATGCACGGCTAAATGGATTATAATATCAAAAAAAGAAAGAGGAAATATCATCTCTAACTTGCAAAGAGTTAGGATTATTGTTTTCTTCCAAGGACTCCAGTAGATTCACATGGAATTCTTTAGCAGATAATTCCCTGAAAAAATGAGATACATCACATATAACAACGTAAATGTGGTTATCCAGGACCCCACGAATGATTATCAGGAGAATCCGTTGCAGTAAAATATGACAATCGTAGCTCTTCATACCTCTCAAACTGACTTCATTAACACCTAGACAATATGATATATTGGAAGCATAACCATTAGGCATCTTCACATCCCTAATTGAGTTACATACACCTCTCTTTTGTTGAATGGATAGTATATATACAGCTGGTGGCTTGAAAATGCATGTCACGCCCCGCCCCCGCAGGTGGCGGCAACGTGATGCCAGGGCAGGCAAACCCACCTCTGGCCCCCTAGTGGTAATGGCCAACACCCCATTGCATCATGGTGGCCCCAACCAACGCATGCCCAAAGGGGACCACGGCACTATAGGTATTTTTACCTTAGGCAGAGTTGAATCCAGTCTGCAGACTCTAGGATTCGAACCCCAGACCTAAGGCTTTTGCCTGCCCCAAAGGCAGCACCTTTCACCAGTTGATTGGGGCAGGCAAAAGCCTTAGGTCTGGGTTCGAATCCTAGAGTCTGCAGACTGGATTCAACTCTGCCTAAGGGTAACAATACCTATAGTGCCCATGGTACCCGTTGGGGCATGCGTTGGTTGGGGTCACCATGATGCAATGGTGGTGTCGGCCATTACCATTAGGGGGCCAGTGGTGGTTGTCTGCCCTGGCATCGCATCACCGTCGCCTGAGGGGCGGGATGTGACATAAAAAGGCGCCTTTTTATGTCACGCCCCGCCCCCGCAGGTGGCGGCAACGTGATGGCCAGGGCAGGCAAACCCACCTCTGGCCCCCTAGTGGTAATGGCCAACACCACCATTGCATCATGGTGGCCCCAACCAACGCATGCCCAAAGGGTACCACGGGCACTATAGGTATTGTTACCCTTAGGCAGAGTTGAATCCAGTCTGCAGACTCTAGGATTCGAACCCCAGACCTAAGGCTTTTGCCTGCCCCAAAGGCAGCACCTTTCACCAGTTGAGCTGCAGATCAACTGGTGAAAGGTGCTGCCTTTGGGCAGGCAAAAGCCTTAGGTCTGGGGTTCGAATCCTAGAGTCTGCAGACTGGATTCAACTGCCTAAGGGTAACAATACCTATAGTGCCCGTGGTACCCTTTGGGCATGCGTTGGTTGGGGGCCACCATGATGCAATGGTGGTGTTGGCCATTACCACTAGGGGCCAGAGGTGGGTTTGCCTGCCCTGGCATCACGTTGCCGCCACCTGCGGGGGCGGGGCGTGACATAAAAATCAACTGGTGAAAGGTGCTGCCTTTGGGGCAGGCAAAAGCCTTAGGTTTGGGGTTCGAATCCTAGAGTCTGCAGACTGGATTCAACTCTGCCTAAGGGTAACAATACCTGTCACACCCGCCCCGCAGGCGACGGCGATGCGATGCCAGGGCAGACAACTGCCACAGGCCCCCTAGTGATAATGGCCGACACCACCATTGCATCATGGTGGCCCCAACCAACGCATGCCCCGTAGGGTATCACGGGCACTATAGGTATTGTTACCCTTAGGCAGAGTTGAATCCAGTCTGCAGACTCTAGGATTCGAACCCAGACCTAAGGCTTTTGCCTGCCCCAAAGGCAGCACCTTTCACCAGTTGAGATCAACTGGTGAAAGGTGCTGCCTTTGGGCAGGCAAAAGCCTTAGGTCTGGGGTTCGAATCCTAGAGTCTGCAGACTGGATTCAACTCTGCCTAAGGGTAACAATACCTATAGTGCCCGTGGTACCCTTTGGGCATGCGTTGGTTGGGGCCACATGATGCAATGGTGTGTCGGCCATTATCACTAGGGGGCCAGCGGTGGTTGTCTGCCCTGGCATCACGTTGCCGCCACCTGCGGGGGCGGGGCGTGACATAAAAAAGGCGCCTTTTTATGTCACGCCCCGCCCCCGCAGGTGGCGGCAACGTGATGCCAGGCAGACAACCACCGCTGGCCCCCTAGTGATAATGGCCGACACCACCATTGCATCATGGTGGCCCCAACCAACGCATGCCCAAAGGGTACCACGGGCACTATAGGTATTGTTACCCTTAGGCAGAGTTGAATCCAGTCTGCAGACTCTAGGATTCGAACCCCAGACCTAAGGCTTTTGCCTGCCCCAAAGGCAGCACCTTTCACCAGTTGAGCTGCAGATCAACTGGTGAAAGGTGCTGCCTTTGGGGCAGGCAAAAGCCTTAGGTCTGGGGTTCGAATCCTAGAGTCTGCAGACTGGATTCAACTCTGCCTAAGGGTAACAATACCTATAGTGCCCGTGGTACCCTTTGGGCATGCGTTGGTTGGGGCCACCATGATGCAATGGTGGTGTCGGCCATTATCACTAGGGGGCCAGCGGTGGTTGTCTGCCCTGGCATCACGTTGCCGCCACCTGCGGGGGCGGGGCGTGACAATACCTATAGTGCCCATGGTACCCGTTGGGGCATGCGTTGGTTGGGGTCACCATGATGCAATGGTGGTGTCGGCCATTACCATTAGGGGGCCAGTGGTGGTTGTCTGCCCTGGCATCGCATCACCGTCGCCTGAGGGGGCGGGATGTGACATAAAAAAGGCGCCTTCAACTGGTGAAAGGTGCTGCCTTTGGGGCAGGCAAAAGCCTTAGGTCTGGGGTTCGAATCCTAGAGTCTGCAGACTGGATTCAACTCTGCCTAAGGGTAACAATACCTATAGTGCCCATGGTACCCGTTGGGCATGCGTTGGTTGGGGTCACCATGATGCAATGGTGGTGTCGGCCATTACCACTAGGGGGCCAGCGGTGGTTGTCTGCCCTGGCATCACGTTGCCGCCACCTGCGGGGGCGGGGCGTGACATAAAAAGGCGCCTTTTTATGTCACGCCCCGCCCCCGCAGGTGGCGGCAACGTGATGCCAGGGCAGACAACCACCGCTGGCCCCCTAGTGATAATGGCCGACACCACCATTGCATCATGGTGGCCCCAACCAACGCATGCCCAAAGGGTACCACGGGCACTATAGGTATTGTTACCCTTAGGCAGAGTTGAATCCAGTCTGCAGACTCTAGGATTCGAACCCCAGACCTAAGGCTTTTGCCTGCCCCAAAGGCAGCACCTTTCACCAGTTGAGCTGCAGATCAACTGGTGAAAGGTGCTGCCTTTGGGGCAGGCAAAAGCCTTAGGTCTGGGGTTCGAATCCTAGAGTCTGCAGACTGGATTCAACTCTGCCTAAGGGTAACAATACCTATAGTGCCCGTGGTACCCTTTGGGCATGCGTTGGTTGGGGCCACCATGATGCAATGGTGGTGTCGGCCATTATCACTAGGGGGCCAGCGGTGGTTGTCTGCCCTGGCATCACGTTGCCGCCACCTGCGGGGGCGGGGCGTGACAATGCATCCACCACATTGCTACAGGTATAGCTCGGAACGAATACCCATTTCCTGGAGGGTGACTCTCACCTTATCTGTGTCTTTTGACTTGCCCTTAAGACCAAAAATTGTCCCCACTAGGTTGTCACATATATTCTTTTCGATGTGCATCATATTTAGGTTATATCGTATGTGTAGTTCACTCTAATATGGCAATCGGAAGCGTAAACTCTTCTTGCACCAGTTTGTACCATCTTCATTCCTTCAACTGCAAAGTCGCTCTTCCAGTTTTCCTAAAATGACATGCTCATACCAACTCAATTGATCGACAATGTTTGACCTGGTGAAATCCTTTGGCAGGGCTTTTGTTTCTAAGGTGCCGTCAAAACCTATACTGTTGTGACGCCATCTATGACCCATATAGTGAAACTTACTATTTGAATGTCCACTCATGTAGTCGATGTTACATATAGGACATGCTTTATAACCCTTAGTCGTCCAGCCTAAAATGTCACTGTAAGTCGGGCAATCGTTAATAGTCCATAATAATGCAACATGCATTTGAAATATTTGTCCTTCTACCACATCCAGTGTTTTCACCCCACTTGTCGAAAGTTCTTTTATCTCTTCTATAAGGGGTTGTAAGTACACATCAATGTCTTTACCTGGTGATTTCAGCTTCGGTATTGAAAGAGACATCATCATATATGGCTTCTTCATATATCCCCATGGTGGAACATTGTATACAAACATAATAATTGACCACACTCTGTGTGTTGTGCTCATGTTTGTGTAGGGATTAAACCCATCAGTGGCAAGTCCTAATCGCACACTTCAAGGGTCTGACGCAAACCAAGGATATTTGCCATCCAATCCCTTCCACTATTTGGAATTTATAGGATACCTCAACACACCCTCCGCCGATATATACTTTTCTTTGTACCATCTCATCTCTAGAGCCATCTTCCGCCATAGTAATCTTGGAATTAATGGAAAATATCGTAAAACCTTAATCGATATTGTTTTCTGTTTTCTTGAATGAAGCTTCCACCTTCTTTCCCCACACAGGGCAGTTATCAAGATTTTCGAATTCCTTTTGAAACAACACACAATCATTTTTGCAAGCATGGATCATGTTTGCATCCATGCTTAACTGCTTCAAAAACTTCTGTGCTTCGTAGTATGATGTAGGTAACAAATTGCTGATAGGTAACAAACTTTTTAGTAACTCAAGCCAATTGTTAAATGACTCCATTGACTGCTTATTGTCAACCTTTAGATTTATCATTTGAAGTACTGCTGATAATAAAGAGAACTTTGTATAGCTCGGATACACTAGACTCTTTGCTTTTTTAAACATTATAGTCCACCCCTCTCCATCAAAACCACTACTTTCATCTTCGCTATCAACATCATCTCCATCAGGATCACTTATGTTAGCGGCAATGTCTTCCAAAAATTCTTGATCTGCTTCATCTTCAAAGTGCGTATATTCTAGTGGATTACTCCCTTCATCCATGACAATATTATCATTTACCTCGTATTCATCTACATCATCGCCATGAAAAATCCAATGGGAGTAGGTCCAAGCCATTCCCCTCCTAAGGAGGTGATACTCAATAATCTGAACAGATTGCTATGAACTATTAAGACAATCTCTATAAGGCAATCTAATCAATCATCCGCTCTCTTATGGTTTACAACAGCTTCTAAAAATTCTCTAACCCCATTTCTTTATCACGTAGTTGTCAAATCATGTGTCATATGCCAAGTTGTGCAGGCATCCTAAATTGGCATTTAATTAATTACCACATCTTAGTCACATCAGATAACTCTCCTATAAGTATCTGAGCATCTAATATTGGAACACTACATGTTCATTTAACATATTATTAAACTCTATGCATGTCATTCAATTAACACAATATGTATGTGTTACATAATAATATATATTTGGTAGATCCTAAATATATATATATATATATATATATTTTTGAATCATTAACAGGAAATACATGACTATAAATTCAACAAAAATTAATTGATAAACATACAAATAGGAGCATTTAAGTAGCTGCATTTAATCTACGTGTCATGAAGTTATACGCATTACGCATGTATTACATAATAATATATAGTTGTTAGATTTTAACTATATATAATTTTTTTGAACATACAAATAATAGTGTTTAAATAATTATATTTAATCTATGTTTCATAAAGATAAACACAATACACATGTATTAGATAATAATATGTCATTACTAGATCCTAAATACATATAAATACATATAATTTTTTCAGATTACTAATAATAAATATATAAATATAAATAAAATATACATTAATTACTAAATATATAAGTACTAGCAATTCAATACTTACACTTATTCTATGTGTCATTAAGCTAAACATATTAAACAAGTTCCAAATAATATATAATTTCTTGATCCTAAATATATATATATATATATATAATTTTTTCAATTACTAATAAAAAATACATAACTATAAATTCAACATACATTAATTAATAAACATATAAATATTAACATCTCAATATTTATATTTAATCCATGTGTCATGCTATTAAACATAATAAACATAGATTGAATAATAATATGTAATTACTAAATCCTAAAAATATATAATTTTTTAAGTACAAACAAATGCACATTAATAAATAAGTATATTACTACTAGTATTTAAATAGATGAATTAAAAATTTCATAACAATTGAACTAACCTTTTAGTAATTGCAGTAGTCCAAATATCCAATCGAATCAACACAATTTATTAGATTCCTATACGAAAATCAAAATATAATTCAAAGACCAATTTTATTATAAAATTTTATTTTCATATAAAATATAATAGGATAAAAATTAATAAAGAGAGATAGATTTACTGTATGATTGAGTTTGACAAATTAAAATGATTTTTTTTCTAGTGTGTTTTGTGTGTGTGCTCATGGGTGGGTGTATGCGTGTAGGTGGGGGGTATGTGTGTGTATGCGAGTGGGGTGTGTGTGTGTGCGCGCATGCGAGAGTAAGAGAGTGGAGTGATCTGTGTGTGTGTGTGGAGAGAAGAGAGAGAGAGAGAGAGAGAGAGTACCAAATGATTCAGAGTTACACTACGGTTTTGGTTTGTCTTGATTTAATGTTTGCTAATGAACCAAACTATTATTTCAAGAAGGTATTGAATTGCATGAGATTAATAGAAGGATCAAGATTTAGAGTCATCAATTTCTGTAAGTACATGCATTTTTAGTCTCATGTAAAAACATCTTTGAGAAATAGACTTCTATATAAGATCAAATTAGAGCATATTATATGTAAAGACCGGACCTACTAATCCTAGGATTAAGTAAGTCAAGTCCTCAACCACATATAATATTTTCATATCATATGTAAGATTGTCCTAAATCTAACTATTTATGTGAATTGTTTGTTTAAAACCATTACAACTTGATACAAGACTTTTTACAAAAGGATTACTCACCTGAGTAATCTATTCATATAGAACATTTAAGGAAATAATTTACAACTTGGTGTCAAGTCCATGACACAACAAAACTTAC
This sequence comes from Combretum micranthum, assembly GCA_024138025.1. Taxonomy (NCBI): domain Eukaryota; kingdom Viridiplantae; phylum Streptophyta; class Magnoliopsida; order Myrtales; family Combretaceae; genus Combretum; species Combretum micranthum. The sequence goes on from JAMXBD010000018.1 coordinate 2,235,311, forward strand.
ATAAGTTTTTACAAAATAAGAAAAGTAGACTTTAAGTCTTTATATACAAACAAGGCTTAACTAACAAGCCTCAGTTTAGAATACAAAATACATATTTAAACCAAACAACTTGTTTAAAAACTTTCTTCCTTGTTATCTTGTACTCGGTTCCTAGTCGCCCCACTCATCCATAAATTTTTCCCAATCTAACCCATAGCCTATATCATCATAACAGTCATCATCACCTGAAAAATAGCAACAGTGAGCCAAAGGCCCAGTACACAGCAACAACACCCAAAAGTGTAGTGACAATCATATCTAGACTAATGCAATGCAACACTAATGTTTCATTTATCTTTCTTTTGTATTCATTGATCAAATCATCATTGGAGTATTCAAACTCCGGGACAAGCCATGGGATTCTGGGGATCTTGAGTAACGCTCACGATGCTCAATGGGTTGATATAGATAGCCCGAATACCTATATCTCCTAGATAACGTTACACTGAAAAGAATAATTTATATAGGTTATACAGCCATTACTCAACTTCACTTAACTTAATCCATAATATAAATTAATTCACATGCTCCCATAAACATTGAATTCAATTATATTACTTCTTTTCAAGAATAAGTAAATGTTACTCAGTTACTACATTTCCTATTGATTATCCGCCGAACCTAGTCATTGCATCATGACTAATGGCCTAAGCACATACACTAACATATCATTGCATCATGATAAGTTACCGCTCCTCGGACCGGATTCAACGGTGAAAACACAAGCAATTCAAGCAATACTTAAGTCATTTAGAACTTATATCAAATTTAAGTATGCCTATCCTAACAAGCATACAAGCAAGTTACTACGTACCTTTATTAGCTCGAGAATCAATGGGAATAATCGAAAGGGGATCAATTACTGTAAAAAGAAGTAATTACAAACTCACACTTAGTTCAAGTATATATATTCATCAAATCTCAAATATAATCATCCAAAGAAATTCAAATAAATCATTACAACATCATCACATAGCATTTAGATATCATATATTATCATACAATACTCAACAAATACTTAAATGATCATTTATCAAGCTTGGGAGAACTTTTAACAATCAATAATAAGTTTTAAACTTTGTTTGGAAAGTATATCAGTTGAAAAGAAATAAAATTTAAGCATTATTACTTTTAAAATCTGTGAAAACTTAAAACATGAAAGTTTTAGATCTCTTTTTAAGCTTTCTAACGCAACTTGAATCACCTCAAACGAAGGTCGGATGAAAAAGTTATGGTTAAATTACAAACAGGCTGTGAAACAAAGGAAGGCTACACGACCGAGTGCATGGCCGTGCTCAAGGCCGTGCTGGGCATGAAAAAATGACTCGAGACGAAATTTTAAGGCTTTTAAGGCTACACGGGCAAGTGTACGCCCATGCATCAGGTTGTGCACACTGGAATGAGAAAATGACGAAATCCTTTGTTCTTTAAATGCATTTTACACTTTTTAAAGTTCTTTAAACTCATTCCAAAGTTTCCCAAAACTTGTTATATGATCAATATAACATTCAAAAAATATAAACTTCAACTTTAAACATCAAACACTCCACCATCCACATCATTCACTAATCATACTTGAGACCCCAAATCCACAACACTCATCATCTAATCATTCAACCACATGTGTTTCCAACACTTCTAAACTCATAACTACACATATACTAACTTCACTATCCCCATAACACTTCTCATACAATAATCACAACATAAAAATTATCAAACACAAATCCAAGTTCAACCTTACCATCAAGAACTTCACACATGCATAAATTCAAAACAAGAAAACATACTTACCTAGTGAGCTTTAGGCATTGGTTTAATGATTATTGAGCAAGTTTTTGGGTAGAAATGGTGAAAAATAAAGTGCTTAACTCTATACTACCATGAGAGAGCTTTTGGGAGGAATAAGAGAGTGTTTTGAGCTTTAAAAGAGGGTTTTTTTTTTTTTTTTTGGGGGGGGAAATTTTTGGCCGAAATTTGCATTATTTGGGGTTGATAATATCCCTTGTTTGACTTTTGAGGCATGTAAGATTACGGAGTTAATGACTTAACTTTTGGCTAATTAATGAAGTTGTCTTAAGGCATTAATGGTAGTTTAAAAGCTTGAACCAAATGCATGCATTTATCTACTTATTTTAACACATTTCAAACATAATTCATGCATGTTAATGCAATTTAAATTTTATGAACTAAATATTTAATAAATTATAGAGTATTTCAATATTTTAACACAATAATAAAACACATAATTCATCATAAAAATAAATCATATTCATCACATATCAAAAGCATGTATAAATTCAATAACACATATATAAAATATAAATTGAGAATTTCATGATTATTTCATTATAATTGAATAAAAGTGACTGTAAAGTGATTATAGGCTTGCTTTGTTATCTCATGTGGATGGGCTTGGGCTTTGGCTTGAAGTTCAGACTAAGTCTCTTTTAAAATATAAAATACTATCCATTATAATGAAAATATAAATAAAAAATAATAAATTGCCATGTAACTTGACGCATGGCAACCTATTATAGGTTATAAATGTGCTAGTTAACACCGTTAGCCTTGGTTGTATTATATTTCATCCCACCTCCATAACTCATGTCCTTAGATAGTTCATCCTCAGCTAGTTCATTTTTTCCTCTTGTCCTCAGGTAGTTAAAAAGCTCATGAAATAACTAGTAATAAACTACACTCTCTTGTCTTCTCAACTTCACATACTCACTCACACATGCGATGACATAAAATTGTTTTCTTACATCCTGAAGAAGCTCACATTCTTATTTAACAACTGTTCAATAAGCTGCAGTAAATTATACTGTTTTGTCGCATCATCTTGTAGTTCAATATCTCATGAATTAGCTATCATTAATCTGCAATATAAGTTGCAACTTTTCCCAAAGAGTTTTTGACTTTCCATTAATCGATGTTCTCCGTTCTCTCATTTAGCATCTCCAAAGCAATTCTACACCTCCCAATAAAAACACGCATAAGCTTTGCGGATGAATCTTCATTAGCTTCCAGTAACTCAATATGGGTTTGTTTTTATATTTTCCTTTTCATTTTTTTCTTCTTTCCTTACCAGTTTATAATAGCCTTACAAATTTTCATTATATTGTATTTATAAATGTTATTTTAGTTCCATGAGGGATTATCTCAAGATTTTTTGTTCCAATCTACGAAAGCTCTTATGTAAAGAAAATATGTTGCGTTATAGTGATGGGTATAAAAAAGTTTATATGTGGCTTGTATATGCCAATAAATTAACAATAAACATATATCAAATTTATCCATCATGATACTCTAGCAAAACAAGACATGTAATAAATATTTAAAAGATAGATTGTAAAGACCCCCTTATCTCTACTTTTGTATGTACGACTCCCCTTCCTTTCAAAATGTGCAAAAACCATCTTATGTTCTTTGAAAAAAATGGGCCTTTTACCTTCTTGTTTATTTTCTATCAATACATTGAAACATGTGAGAGTTGGCATACATGAACAAGGCCTACCATATGAAATACTAAGTACGCCTCATTGATAGAAAAGTAACCAAAACAAAATCCTCACTATGAAGTCATGAGATCTTCTACGATCTCATCAATGCAACTATCTAGTCATCATCTTACATTAAAATAAATAAAATAAGTGATATATTAAGTATTGCAATGGTATGATCACATATAGGTATGAATATGAGTTCTTAAATAATTGATGGGACCGATCTTGCTAAAAAACGTGATGGGACCAAAAAATTTTCCTTAGGAACTTTTTACGATTCCACTAATAAAGCTATTCAATCAATCATCTAATCATTAAAATAAATATAATACGTGATATATTAAATATTTCAATGATGCGAGTACGATTGGGTATATCTAAATCTTTAAATAGTTGGTGAGACTGGTCTTGTTAAAAACACGATAGGACCACAGAATTTTCTAGATTATTAACATAAATAAATAATATATATATATATATATATATATATGGTGGCGGTCCTCAAGTTATATGTGCTACTCATTACATCCAATCATCAAAGTAAAAAGAGAGACAAAATCTCTAAAGAGTCCAAATTGACTTAGAAGATCATCCATCTAAATAGGATATATTTTGCATCTTTCATCTATAATTTCAATCATGTTTCCACATATATTTATTGAGATTTGTTTGTGGCTGAATATTGTATATGAGTTGCTCCCATTTGTTCAGTTTAAGGATTTATAATTCAACATTGTAATGTCAAAGTACTATGTGGCTTAGAGTAGAAAAATTTCGGTAATCTTAAAGCATGTAAACTTATTATTTATATGGAAAACATTGTTTTTGGTTTTGGGTATGCAACATTTTGTTGTGATTTAATTTCTACTAATGGTTCTTAGTTAATTAAATGTGGAATGAATATGTAGTTCGCATTTCAAACAAATGCAATACTGTGAAGGATTAAGTAAAGTTACAAATTATAAAGTTGGCTTTTGTAATTCCAAATGGCCATTTCTCATCCTCATTACTCATATGAGAAGACATGTGGAAATTCTTGGTGTCCATACTTTTGTTTGTAACTACAAACAAGAATAAAATTGAAATGAATTTGCAAAACAACCAACATATCTTTTCCTTGGAAAAATTGAGCTTGACTAAGTTTAGTTTTGAACAAATTATCGTTGGATTCTCCAAGCAAGTTGAAATAAGTAAAAACCCTCTAAGTTTGCAATCTTATTTTGATTCAGATAATATATGATGTCAACCTTGCCAATTTACACCCATAAAGTAAAAGAATTGTTAACTCACCAAATTGCATGCTACTCCCTCCATCAATTTATCTCTCTTTACATAAAATCGACATGTGCAAACTATAATTCTTGTACTGATTCTTTGTACATCTAAAAATCTAATCAAATATCTAAAGCTTGTTTACATGTTCATCTTGAACTAGTATGACCTTTCTTGTCTCAAAGTCATTACTTTAAAAACTAAATGCTCATCAATGTTAGAGTTATATAAACTGTAAAGTTGCTCAAGGCACTAGGTTTTCTACTAAGATGGATTACATGCTAGTGCATACACTAGCTAGATGCGGCCGTGTGATAGCCATTTATTGACACAGGTTTAAGTTATCCTTAATTATATAACAATATCGACCCAAAATGTTGTATATCATACATAATTACAAAAGGTACAATTCAATCTCATATTTATAGAAGTCTTGCAAACAGACATCATAGAGAGAGAGAGAGAGAGAGAGAGAGAGAGAGAGAGAGAGAGAGAGGGTATGTAGTAGTATAGCTCCAATTAGGGGTATAATCAAGTCAAGTCAACCCAGTATAGGATTAACCTTGAGCCCAAGTTTGGATAAAAATATATCTAGCAAGCTTCAATTTGACTCCATTAGCTTGATTAGGCTAAAATTCTTTTATAAAAGAGATAAGTTTCTTATTAATTCATTTCCCCTAACCATTTTCAAGATCAAGCTCAATTTCAAACTTGATAAATTATAAGCTGAAGCTTAATAATCTAAATTATAATTTAATAAATTTGAATTCATGAAACAATAAGAGTTTTCTTGCATTTTACTTGAATAAAATATAATAAGACAGACAATGCATTTATATTTAAGATGAATAATAGAGAAAAGAAAAAGCATGTCATAATATTTAATATTGGAAAGATGAAATATATTTTATTACACCTTTAAAAAAAATTTCTAGAAACACAACATTGCAAATTTTGAAAAGCGAAATTAATCAAAATTCTTCTTGGATCACTATTTTCTATTTCATTTTACTCTAAAACAATAAAAAAGCTACATATTTCTAATCACTTAAAAACAATGTAAGAATAAAAAATAAAATAAAAATATAACTACAAAAATTGCAATAGAAAATTAAAAATGTCTTGAAAAATTACATATTATAACAAAGAAAATAATATATTGTAAAACTAAATTATAAAACCCTCATAAAAATTAATCGAAGACTCATTGTATTAAATTAGTGGAAACAACATCTACTATGGCTCACATTTAGAGGGGAAAGTAATATAATTACTAGAAAGAAATTTGCCATTTTATATAAAGTTGTGTTTGAGTGCAATATGACCTACTTGTAAAAGGAACTAAATAAAGACCTAAGTGAAGATTAGAAATCAATTAAAAAAAATGACACAGCTTGTGATGATTTAATATAATACATTGCTTTTAATATACAAACTACAAGCTATTTTAACTATTTTTTTTTTATCAAATACTAATTTACTAAATATATGGTATTTTCCTTCATGAAGGACCACATATAGTAACATGCAGTTATTCTAGTGGAAAAAGAAAATGCATTTTTCGTACAAAGTTTGCACCTTTTAACAAGATAACTCTGATAATGCGGGTCACTAAGGATTCAACATGTAAATGCAAAAAGGAAGAAAAAAAAATCACTTTCCCAAAAAGATTAAAAAAATCCTATGTACATACGAATAAGGCTACTAAAACCTCATCAAAACATATTTAGTTTATCATGATAGTTATAGAAACACACACACAACCAAACCACACCCACCCCCCCCCCCCCCCCAAAAGAGAAAAAAAAAGGACTTATAAAATACCTCAAATCAAAACTTGTCAAAACTATTCCACCATGTGTGTGAAGTGTGAAGCTTTTTACATTTAATTTTTGTAATGCTTTCTTATTTTGGGAAAATTCTTCTTACGAAACTCAAGGGTTTAGTAAGATGCAACTTCAAAGTGTAATATGAGTTTATGGAAATTTTATGGTCCGATTATATTTTGTAAAGAGACCGGTCCATTGATTATTTTATAACTTGGATTCATATCTAATCGTACATACCTATTTATTTTATTGGTTCTAGTTCAATACAATATAAAATTAGAAATAATATATTCAGTCTCTACACATATAATCAAATACTTAATTTGATGCATTAAAATCGATAACCTTATTAAATCATTTTATTTAAACTTTATACCTTGTTATAACTTTATTACACAATTATTTAATAACTCATGTAAACCAATGTATTTTATTAAAAATAAACATGATATACTACTACTGTTTCAAGCTTCTTTCATGCATAAGAACCAACAATATTACAATAAAAATATACCAACTCGTAGAAACTACACTTATCACTTCTTTTCCCTTACTATTACTTGTTCCAACTCTTTGGCACTCCTTTTATCCATTTCCATCGTCTTCCTCACTACCCTTTTACCATGTGTGCTTATCTTATTATCATACTAGTCAAATTATCCACAACTTTTTCCAACCTACAAGATGGAAATTTTTTTAATTTTTTTTTAACATAAAATTATAATTCATACAATACAAGTAGACAAAATTAAAAAAAATTGAAAATGAACAAAAAAATTATATTTATATAAAGTATTGACACATAAAAACACAAACCTCATATTTGTATAAAAATCTATACAAACATAGATATTTTATTTTGCATACTTTTTTAAGGTTGTATTTATTATTATTTTTCCTATACAAAGTATTAACAAATTAAGAAATGAAACATTGAAAATCAACCTACCAAGAAGTAAGAAGTTTGAAACTTTAAATCAAGTGGTTAGATTATAGCCAATAAGATGACATTTCATTACCCGTTAGGAAAAAATCAACCAATAACCAAGAAGTGAAAACATTTTTTTTCTCTTGCTGATGCGATAACAACAATCAAAACAACAAACAAAATCAAAGAAAAATAGTAACATTAAGATTTACATTGAAAACCCTAATTTAGGAAAAAGCTGTAGCACTGTCGCACAAATTTCCTCTGCTATCAACAATAATGGGATGTATAGATTGTTCTTTACTAGATAACACTAGTAGATTACATGGATCTTCACCACAACCGATGGATTTCAATCAACAATAGGTCTCTCTCTCGTTCTATAATCTCTCTCTAGGATTTAGAATAGCCTCCACTCACGCTCCAAAAAACCTTAAGACCAAAAATAAGAAGAATATATTGCAACAACAAAGGGAAAACTCGCAGCAACGTATGCTGATACATTTTAAAAAGGTTGGCATCGTTTAAACTGGTGTTTGAAAATCGACGTTCCTACGCCAGCGACGTAGACCACCTAGGTCGGCGGCTTTGAAACCGGCCTAGCTTAATGTGAACTCTCGGAAAAATTTCTAATTTCAACATTGGTGTTGTGATGTATGAAAGTCAGTAGTGTACAATCTTGTATTGCTAGCTTACATGTTTCAACTCCTTTATTTTGCAAAAAATCTCCTTATTTCCAAGTCTTCTTCCAAGTATATGCAATATACATAGGATATCCTTGATTATAGACCCATATATATTAGATCTATAACCCAACAACTCTTCCTCCAACTCATATGGAGGGCTCCATCACACTTGTTACTTGTCTACAACTAATAAGTTTGTCTTTGGATAGAGCCATGGTCATCATATCTGAAGCATTCTCATCAGTATGGATCTTCTCAAGCTTCAAAAGCTTTGATTCCAATACATCTTGAATCCAACGATACCCCACATCAATGTATTTGAATCTAGAATGAAACATTAGATTCTTACTGAGATGTATAGCACTTTGGCTTTCACAAAAAACTCTTAAGTCTTCCTACTCTTAGCCTAGTTCTTTCAAAAACTTCATCCACAGGATCTCCTTATAGGCTTTAGTTACAGCTATATATTCTACTTCAGTAGTGGAAAGTGCAACACGTTTTTGCAACTTTGATTATTAGGACACTACTCCCCTTACATAAGTAATCAGATAACCTGAAGTGGACTTTTTGGAATCAAGATCCAGCCATAATTTGAAAACCCTTCCAATACAAGCTTACTACTACCAAACTATAGACTTAACCTTGAAGAGCTCCTAAGATACCTGAGAATCCATTTAATAGCGGTCAAATGATCTTTACCTAGATTCGAGAGATAGTGGCTAATCACACCAATAGCATGAGCAATATTTGGTCCAGTGCACACCATAACATACATTAGACTCCCAATGACAGAAGCATGAAGCCTCACTTTTAGGAAACTCTTGAGAACTGACGTTGAAGTGACCTGTAAGTGGAGAATAATCATATTTTCCCGTGCTCATGTTGAATCTCTCAAGCACCTTTTCTAGGTATCTCTCCTATGATGACCACAATTTCTGGCTCTTCCTATCATGAATGATTCTCATATCGAGAATTTAACGCGTAGGTCCTAAGTCTTTCATGGTGAAAGACTTATTCAATGCAATCTTCAGATTCTGAATCTACTTGGCATCATGGCCAACAATCAACGTATCATCTACATATAGTAGGAGAATAAGAAACTCACGACTAGCAAACTTCTTAATAAAAACATAATGGTTTGATGCAGTCCTTGTATAACCCTGATCAAACATGAAGTAGTCAAACTTCTTGTACCACTGCCTTGGAGCCTATTTTAGCCCATACAAGCTTTTCTTCAATTTACAAACAAGCTGCTCCTTCCTCTTGACCTTAAATCCTTTAGGTTGCTCCATGTAGATTTCTTCCTCTAAATCACCATGAAGGAATGTTGTCTTCACATCCATCTGCTCAATCTCTAGGTTTAAACTGGCTGCTATACCTACTATGTAAGAACCCGATATCACTCCTATAATTAAAATAGGTGATAACAGCTCTCCAATCACATATAACCTGCAAAATTATATGTAAGGTTATCCTAGAATAATTTTTTGAAGAATTGTTTGTCTAAATCCTCAAAATCAACTAATTTGAAAACTATTGATTTTTAAAACTTTAAATAAAAAATACAACATCACCATCATCATATATCACAAGAGAAATAAGTTCAAGATATTCATATAGCTAAGTTTAGATATTACAAACAAAGGCTTCTTACAAGCCTTATATAAAAGCCACAAAAGATAATTCAATCTATAACATCAAATACAAACATCAAAAGATACCATAACTAATTTATTACAAAATAGGAATTTCATCAAGGTCCATGGTCATATCTAGTCATCCAGGTTATTTAACAAATCCTCAAAGTCGGTACCATATCTTATATGCACATAAAACTCATCTTGATCATCACCTGAAATTGTTAAAATATGAGTCAAAGTTCTAGTACACAAGTAACGAATACAAATGCGAAGTGATACATAAATGCTTAAGGTAAATGAAAATGTAACAGTCATTAGATTATTAATTAATCTTTAATTAGCCAAACATTACTAAAGTATTAAAATTCTGGACAACAAGGATTTCTAGGGGAACCTGAGTAACGATCATGACGCTCAGGAGTTTGATATAAGTAACTTGGATACTCATATCTCCTAGAAAATTTTATCCAAAACGAAAAAGTAATCTTATCTAGGGTTCTCAGCCGTTTCTCGACTTTACTTAACTCAATCCATAATATCACTTAATACAAGTGTTCCCATAAACATTTAATTAAATCATTTTACATCCTTTCAAGAATAGAGAAGTGTTATACCGATGTTGAATACCTTATCAATTACCTGCTAAACCATTTATGAAAGTCATTTCAAAATGATAGGAGTGGTCTAAGCGCCTAAAACTACCATGCCCCCAATCTGAGCAAGGTACCGCTCTCCATACCAAATTCAACAATATAAAAGATACTCATTCAAGCAATTATTAAATTTTCTTAATTTAAAGTAATTTTAACGAATGTCTATCCTAAGAAAAGAATCAAGCATGTTACCGCATACGTAAAATAGCTTGGGAACTAATAGGGTTAGCTGAGTGAGGATCTATCACTGTACAAAGAAATTATTGAAATTCTCACTTAGTTCAAGCATAACTCAACTAATTTCAATCATAATCAGTCAAAGAAATTCAAATAAATTATCACAAGATTATAACATAGCATTTAGACTTTATATAACATCATATAATACTCAACAAATATTCAAATGATCATATATCAAGCTTTGGAGAATATTTGAATCAATATACTCCTCATGCTATTCAAATATCATTATAACAAGTTAATCTAATCCAATTATTTATTAAATATATAAACATACTTAATTATACTTAAATATATCACTCTATCATTATTACACATCAAATATCATATATCTATCTCACTTTAGTCCAAAAAGATCAATTTGCCAAAGCAAACACACATAAAACAAACAAAAACAAGTTTTTAATTTTGTTTGGAAAATGCAACAACTGAAAAGAAGTAAAATTTAAGCATTGACACTTTTAGAATTTGCAAAAACTTAAAACATAAAAGTTGTAAATCTCTTTTCAACTTTGTATAGCAACTTGAATCACCTCAATCAAAGGTTAGATGAAAAAGTTTTTCTAATTTATAAAACAGTGTCGCAACAGGGAAGAAATCAGAAACCACAACACCTTTAGTAACAGGGCCATTTCGAAAGCCATTTCAACTCAAGGAAAAATGAGATTTTTGATCCGAGAGTGCAACACTCCTCCCAATAGGGCCGTTGCCAAGGCCGTTTAATAGAGTTTTTGATAGTTTTTGTACTCCCCCTGTTTTGAACAAAAATTTGTTTACAACTTTAACGCTTTTGAGTCTTCTTCCAACACATTTTCAATTTCATACAACATCCTACTTATATCCTATCATTCTCTAACATTCATAAACTTCATTTCCAACTCAAATACAAATTCAACACAATATGCCACCAAATCCACTTCTCAAAACCACTCCAATACTTCTCATAATCAACTTCAATTACACTAACACTTCTAGTTGTATGTTTTATCACATACAACAGTTCTTTTATCATCAATATACTACTTAAACTACCACTAAAACATAGAACTCATCCAACACATATATTTAGCATTAAAACCTTATTCACATAAGAAAATCTACTAACAAAATACGTAAAACAAACAACACACATGTCTTAAGAGCTTTATGTCTTGAATTTGTGGTCTTGTTGCGAGCCTCTAATGGTTTAATTTGTGGAGGATGAAGAGACTAACTATATATGGCCATGGGAGAACTTTTGGGAGTGTAAAAATGAGGTTTTGAAGCTTTTTAGAGTGTGTTTTGTTGGTATGAAAATTGTGCACGAAAATTGCACTTTTAGAGTTGATAGTTATCCATTTGTTGACTTTCATGGCTGCCTTAATTAAGGCTTTTAATGGGCTTGTAATTAGTTAATAAATGGGCTTGTTTTTAGCTAATTAAAGGTGGGCCTTGAGCTTTGTTTTGTGACTAAAAATTTCTCTAAGTGTAGGCTTATTTACATGCATAATTTAACTTGTTCTAATCATATTTCATACATTCTAATATACTTAAAAATTTATGAACTCAATATTTAACCATTATAAGGTATTTAATTATTTTTAACACAACAACACAACTCATATTTCATGCATCAACATGAATCATATTCATCACACTTCAAAATTATATATAATTTCAATCACATTTATAAAATATAAATTAGGAAATTCATGGCTATTTCATAGTACAACCCGAATGGAAGACATGGTGAGAAGATCTCATAAAAATCAACCCCTTTCTTCTGATTGAACCTCTTTACAACTTGTCTTGCCTTGTACCTTATTTGTGAGTTTTTTTCATCACTCTTCAATCTATATATCCATTTGTTTTTCAGAGGTCTCTTGCCTTTAGGTAGTTCCACCAAGTCATAAGTCTTATTCTCATGCAAAGATTTGTTCTCTTCTTGCAAAGCTTTGACCCATTCCTTTTTGTTCATGTACTATGCCTTTTTGATAACATTCAGGTTCTCTCTCATCAATCAGCATCACATATTCATCTGGACTGTATCCCACTAGTAGTCTTCTATCTCTTGAAGATCTCTTAAACTCAACCTGCTGATAAGGCTCCTGAGCCTCACCATTTGAGTCTCCTACATCTCCCCCATCATTAGATTCTTCAAGTGAGGGCACTGAATCTAATGTTTGTAGGGAACTTGCTTGAGGATTTTGTCTTTCCTAGCTTTTTTTATATCTTCAATAGATTAGTCTTCTAGAAAAACCACATCTCTGCTTCTAACAATCTTCTTCTTAGCTGGTTCCAACAACATGTATCCATATTCATGTGCAAACCTAGAAAAATGCACTGCTTTGAGTTTGCATCAAGTTCAGCTCTTTCATCCTTAGGAATATGCACAAAAGCCCTGCAAACAAACATATGTAAGTGATGATAAGAAATTTCTTTACCTATTCAAATTTTTCTTTGGGGTATCTCCATCCAAAATATAAGAGGGAGACAAATTTATCAAGTCGACTGCTATCCTCATAGCTTCACCCCAAAACGATTTAGGCAACTTACCATGAGATAGCATGCACTTCATTCTCTTTGTGATAATGCGATTCATTTTCTTGGCGATACCATTTTACTGTAGGGTCTTTGGAACTTTCTTTTCCAATTTAATTCCTGATCTCTGCAACACTCTTCAAATGGTCCTCTATACTCACCCCATTGTTTGCACTGACACATATCAATTTCCTTGCTGCTTTTCTTTCAACTCTAGTATGGAAATGCTTAAACACATCCATCACTTGATCCTTGGACTTCAAAGCAAAAGTTCACAATTTTCCTAAAGACATCATCATTGAAAGTGACAGAATAAAGAGCACCACCTACTATCCTGTCTTTCATATAACACACATATGTGTGAACCAAACCCCCAAAATATGGGATTTCCTAACATGTTGATTTTTCTGAAATGTGACCTTGTGTTGTTTACTAGCAAGACAATCACTGCAAGTTTTCAGAGGAGTACATTTTACATTTGGTAGAAGTTGCTTCTTGACAAGCATTTCAAGTCCTTTCCCACTCATGTGATTGTAAGCCTTGAGATTTCATGTTATGTTTTATACTTAAACCCTAAAATCGGAAGTCAATCGGAAATCCTAAAATCAATAAAACCATAACAAACTCTAGTGAATTTAGATCCGGCAATCCTGAGCTTTAACCCTTGAACAATAAAATTAAGTTAATCTTATATAGTCCGTAATAATATAATGAAGCTTAAAAATATCATATTCGTCAATATTTAGCTTTTTTTAAATCCAAACAGGATCAGATTTCGAAAATCATGCCCTAATGCATTGAACGGTAAAAATATATGGATAACAATATTAAACTCGTAATAATATAAAGAATCCAAAAATATAAGTTTTAGAATTTTTTGGCATTTAAAAATATCATATTTAACTTATTTACGCATATTTTCTTTACTACCGATATTAATCTGTCTTGTCTACTATTTATGTCATTATTCATTACTATTCATCTATTTCTACTTTTCTTGCTACTTATTCTTATACTCTACCATACTTATTTGTTATAATTTACCTTCCCATAAAAATTTATTCACATCATACCTTACACATTATTACTTTTTATTACGAAAAATAAAAAACAATAAAAATCAACATTCTCTCTCCCCTCTCTTCATAACCGATGCCATCCCCCGACACACACATCTAATTCTTTTCTTTTTTTTTTATTTAATGACATCTAATTTCCATCCTCATTTTATAAATACCCCTTATCCTTCTATTTCTTTTCACACTTCTCAAACATAACAAAACTCTCTCAAAATTACTTCTCTAATAGTCTCTTGTAATTTCTTTCCACCTTTCCATATTCTCATTATCTCCATACCACAACAGCCCTTTTTTTCTATCACCCATTTCTCTACCTTAGGTAAATATTCCTACAATTATTCATATATTCATGTAACTTAACATAACCATAGTATATATTTTCTAGAGTCATGAGAGTTAAGAAAGTAATAATATATCCATATTTTGTTCTTGTTTATGCAATTTTGTTATTGTATTATTGTTATGTGATGTTTTATTATTCATGTTTCTAATTTAACTCCTACATGTTAGTAAATATATTTATGTATGTATATATATATATATATATTTCTTAAAGCATATAAGCTTACTAACATAACTTTTATTTATGTTCATGCAATTTATTTATTTCTTTCTCGTAATTTATTTATTTATTTCATGCTTTTATATTAAGACTAGTCATTTCTTCTTAGACGTGTCCTCATCAAGTCAAAATAAATTTTCTTATTTTCTTTTCGGACTTGCCCATGTCTAAGTCTAGGAAGCTTTGATACAAGCTAAGACTTCCAATACTTGAAATTTATTTTGTGCTTATTTCATTTCCATATTTCCCATCTTTCATATTAATTATTTTTGTCTTGTTACGTATTTATAAACTCATATTCATGCATAATCATGTTGTTGCAGTCTTAATAAAAGAAAAATAAAAGAAGTCCTTTCCTTTAATAAAGAAAATAAGCTAAACTCACTATAAAAATGTAGCTTTGTCACTTAGGAAAAGTTCTACTAAAATTTAGAATTTTCTTTCAACAAAAATTCATTTTAAAAATTTTAGACAAATTTATCATAGATTTTAGTGGTATCGCTATGCAAAGACTTTTTCAAAATTTAACTAAGTAATTCTTGACTCGCTTTTCAAACTACCAAAATAAAATTATCATTTAAAACCTTAAGGTTGATAATTATTTGTCATACAAATTTTTCTTAAAAACTTATTTATAAGACTCACACTAACATTTTAATAAGTACAAAGATCAAGACAAGCTTTTCAAACCAAGCTAAAATCAACTCGCCAAGTAAAGTCTACTTAAGGAAAGAAATTGGTAGATAACTTAAAAGGACTAAAATTTTAGTACTTAAATTATCTTTTAAGAGTTAAGGAAATATAGTAATATTTACAAATCATTCACTTAATGACTCAAAATTTTTTAGTTTTATCTCCAAAAAGTTAAAATAAATTTGTCAAACTTCACTTTTTTAAACTGTTAAGACAAGTTGTTTTATAAAAAATCATTGATTAATACAACATCATGAGAATCATGTGTATAATATGAGTTTACACATGTGTTAAAAGGATTTTTCAACTATATAAATATCTATAATATAAAGGAAAATATTTTATAATGAAGGGTAGTAGTGTCATTTGTTATAAAAATGAGAGGGTTTTATGGTCCATCCTCATAAGTTTTATTTATGTGTATTATATGGCATACATATAATACATGAGGTGTCTTTATGTTTCCTATGTTGTTACAAGAATTGAAGGGTTTCGTGTCTTTGCGTTTCCTGTGCTGTTACAAGAATTGAAGGATTTCTTGTTTTTTCGTTTCCAATGTACTATTATATAAACTAAAGGGTCATAAAAGTTCATTTATATCTTTACCCATTCCTTTTCTTTCTAAACCTAGAAACCTCTCTAAAAAGATCTGTTGTGAGTTTTTCATTAATAGGAGATCAAGATTTTGGTTCAGATCTAATCATGATTTTTCAAGGATTCAATAAATCTACATCTTTCTTAGGATTCTGTTTATGGTTTTTGAAGGAGCTTTTTGGGGAAGAACCCTATTCTAATTCAAGATATGGTTTTTTGAGATCTAAGAGAATATATGATCAATTACATGTAATATTTATCTTAAAATTTGTAATTTCTTAAGATTAGAAAATTATAGGATTATGATAGTAGTTTATTATTTGTTTGAATTAAGGTTTCGTTCAACCGAGATCTGCACATTCTAGGTAAGTTTGGATCTAGACAAATCTTTGTGGTTCTAAAATTTTAATCTTTTCTAGTAATTATTTTATTAATTGAGAATCAGTATATTGAAGGAATTGTGGAGATAACTAAGAATTTTGGTGAAAGCTATGTTTGAAGGTTTTACTAAATTATGAACAAAAGGAACAAGTGTGTTGATATTTTATAGATAATTGATTAGGAGTAAAATTTATGGTATTTAGGGTTAAGATTTTATTATGTGCATGAAATCAAAATTGATAGAGATATGTTGTGGATAAGGAATTCTTGTGAGATTAGGAATTCTTTTCTAATAGAAGTTCTGTTGGTGAAATTGGAGTTGAAGCGAATCCATGTACGACCTTATCTTGTTTGTTGTATGTACTTGTAGGCTTAGATTTTTTTGCTATATGATATCTATGATCAGAATTCTAAACTGACTTAATTCTATATGATAAGAAGAAATCATGTTTGTTGCTTGTGTTTGGCTTTGGTTAGTAAAGACTACGCAATGTGTGATACTAACGAGGTACCCTAATGATCTATGTGTGAGGTTATCCCTAGTGGACTCGTGCATAGAAATGATTCTGGTAGATTAGGTTTTGGCAGAGGCCGCGATGTGTGGACAATTCTCCAACACCAATATATGTATAATTATTCATATTCTATATGCTTGTTTTTATAGAGTCATGAGTTACTCCAAGTTTTGGATTAGATTGTAAATAGTTCTAAACTGTGCTTGTATGTTGCCAATTAAAAAGATAATAATTTGTGTTTATTGCATTTGAATATATATGTTGTGTGTGCACATGCACTTGTATGTGGTTTGGTATACTAGGTATTTTGCTCATTCCATTCATTTTTCAGGAACAGGAGAAGATAAAAGTGATTTATGATCATACTGGTCTTTGTAGATCATGAGGATGGTGATAGTGAACTTGACTTTCCTGCTAAGGATCAATAAGGTAGATTTTGGATACCTACAGATAGGAAGCGATTTGATAATCTATGAAGTTTAAGTTGAAATTATTATTAGTTTAAAAGATTTTATTTACTTTATGAGTTTAAGATTTTTTTGTGAGACTTTTCAGTTAAGTTATAAGTCAGAATGATGTTGGCTTTGATTTAAGCCAACAAATTAATTCAAGAGTATTATTTATATGATGAATTGTTTAACAAATACCTCTATATATGAGTATTGGAGTAGTATTTTTGATATTATATGTGGATTAGTATTTCATAGCCTTGGCGTGTCCTTATAAAGAGAAGGACATGTGGCGGGTTGTAATGTCCTTATTTTAGGGCGTTACAATATCAATATAATTGCTATGGGATTTTTAGTTGATATAAAGTTTGGAAAAATTATGTTTTAAGAGAAAGGAAATTCGTAAGTATTCTATACCATACCATTTTGGAACCCAAATGACTTTGATGATAAAAATAACCTTATTAATAGATAGATCTTTTTGAATAGATAGAAAACGATATATGATATGCGAAATTTTGAGTTAAAATGAGATCGTTTCAAGTTGGAATTTCACCTCATATGAATTTTGACGAACTTAATAAAATAAAATAGGCAAGTTTAAGTAGAACTTCTAAGAAATACTTATTTTTGTATTTTTGTTATTTAGGCAATATGGATGGAGACTTTTCCTACCTGAAAGATTACTTTGACTAGTGAGTACCACAATGGTCGAGTGAGTTTATTTTCTACATTCTTGTACTTATGTTTTTGCTTATAGAATAGTAGCACTAGAATTAGGAAAAGATAAAATGGGAAAATGCATGCTTTACTTATATGGGTGAATTTATATTAAGCATATCGAGGTGGAAATTGTTATAATCAATGTTTGATTTAGTATGTAAATGATATGTCTGCAAATTCTATGGTCACCCTTAAAATATTAACATTATGCCATGAGTACTTAATTAAATTGATTCATGGATATCACGTAGTGAGCACATTGCATTCATTACTATACTTAGTGGGATAAGGGCATAGTAATGAGGTCTGTAGAGCCTGAAACTCTACATAACGATGGATGGTCGCCCGAACTAATTTAGTGATGAGTAGACACCCAATTAACTTCATTTTTAGTAGCTAGTAGTTGCTTGCATAAAACTACAAAAAAACCTTATTTGCGAAGAGTAGTTTATATGGCTTGGAACACCTAATCCTAAATGGAGGGTGTAAATCCATTTGACATATGATTCCCGAAAATCATATGTATTGTATGCTCACATGCTTTTTACATTGTATATGCTTGTCTAAATATTGGTTATTCAAGTACTTTATTGTGGAAATAATTCTCATTAAGTAAGTAAGCTTACCCCCTCTTAGATACCTTTTGCAACACCCGTATTTATGGTTGAAGCCTCGAGGTTATTTCTCCCATGTACTACCCTTTTGGATTCAGGAGCTTTTAGATGAAGTGAAGGACTAGAAGTAGACTTAGCTAAGTAAAACTCCGGTGTAATTATTTTGATTAGACTAGGATGGACTTATGATATTTTGATAGGAGAATGCTTCGTTGATAATTGTAAGACTCCTTATATTTTATATTTAAGATGCTTTTGTTGTGATTTTCATTCTTAATTGCTATTATAAATATATTCTTAATTAACTTGTTTCAAAGTTTGGTCTTCTATGATCATGAAGATACGCCTTACACTTGGTATCGAAGTTATTGGGATAACTAAGGTTGTCATACTTAAGCTTTAATATTGAGTGAGACGGATTGTTGCGTTTAGGGTTTCCTTTGGGTGTGACAATTTAAGTTGGTATCAAAGTATGATTAAGATTTAAAATCTTAACAATAGAACATGGACTTAAGAAGAAATTAGTATAATGGAAATAAGAAAGACTTAGATAGGTTTTCCATGGGTAGAATAAGTTTGTTGACTCCCTTTTGTTTTGTGAATAGATGACCTTAGGAGAAGCCTGTCTAGAGGCCCAACAATTTCGTAAGAGACATGATGAGACCTTTACCAATTACCATTTGAGACTTAGAGTTTTGTGCGAGGAATTACCCTAGCTGGAAGGCTAAAGTCGTTGAAGGAAATGTTTGTTTTGTGGAAAAAGGGACTAAAGCATACCAAATGGGAAAGGATTGTGAAAAATATCAAATACTACCCCTTAAGGAAGAAGTATTGGTTTGAGATGGAAGTAATTTAAGCTATAAGTATTGCAGCATATGCGTACAACAATGCTATGTTATAGGAAGGTACATTTATGTTTCTAAGGGAAGGAGATCTTACCTTTCCAAACTTTTAAACTTGGAGGAAAATCGAATCTTTTTCATCTATGCTCACAATAAACTCAAAGATCACAGTGACTCGTTAAGGGCCGATTATGAAGGATCGTTCTATTGGCAAGGTGTTTATTAGAACATTCTTAAGGCACCTAAAGATGTGCCAACCTAACCACTAACATTGACTGGAATTCAACTTGATGATGATGAAATGTTCGTAGATGTTGGAGCGAATCCAATAGGAGAAGTGGAACCAGAAGAGGAGGAAGATCCAGAGGAAGAAGAACCAGCTAGACTTGAGTCTACCATGCCTTGGGAATGCCAAATATGGACAAATGAAGAGAATGACCCTCATGGGAATATTCCATGCTATGAAGAATGGCAAGCTCAATTGTCACCAAGGAATCGTGCAACTACTCCAACAATGGATGTGGATGCATTACGCCCAAATCCCTGGTGGTAAATGTGGATTCGGCAACGAAGCCTTGGATCCTCATCTATGGAGCAATGTTTTATGAACAAAGTGAGTACTCTGCCGGTCACTGAAGTGTATCCTAGGAGCCTACATCACAACTTATGGCTGAGGAAAAATCTAAACTCAATTGTGTTTTTTTCTCTAAAAATGATGGAATTTATGAAGAAAATGCGATTGCAGATTTTCCGAAAAGAGCCAAAGAATTGGCTAGGAAAAGGAGGATGACCGTGAATCAATACCTAAGATAGCTCATGCGCAAGAAACACAAAGGATCATCAAGTTGCAATTCGGGTGATATGCCATCCCTATAGATTAGGAAAGAAGAAAGAAGGAAGGAAGGAAGGAAGGAGCCAAGTAGGAAGAAATGAGCACATTCCACCTAGTCCAATTAGAAATTTTGTAATAGAACCTAAAATGTTGGGTCGGGTAGTTTAGATTTTATGTTTTGTGGAAAGGTATTGTTTTGTGTTTTCTTTATGTAATGTTGTTGTATGTGATTATGTTGTCTTTTGATTTCAATTTGTAAGGGTCTTGTACCCATTATCGTTTTCCTATTTTAATGAAGATGTTATGATTATGCGAATTTCAATTTTTGCAGAATTTCCTTATCTATTTCATGAATTCTTATTTCAAGATTATGTTGTTTATATGAGATAAAATTTCCATGATTTTTGCAAATTTCTACTTAAAGACTCAATAATCCATTGAAAAAATTACAAGCTTACATAAATAAAATTTAAAACAGTCGAGGCAGAAGAAGAAGACGATAAGAACAAAGTGAATCTAATCAACCTATGGAAGAAGCTAATGAACCTTGCTGTACCTCCTCAAAATCCTCAAGCTACCGACCCACAAGTGAATCTACAAGCCACATTTGGACAATTAGCTCAAGTACTTGAAGCTTTGAGACAGAACATTGCAGCACCGCACCAACTCCACCTTAACTCGCACCACAAGCATCAGTGGAAGTGCCTGCCCTAGGAAGTGCACAATCTCGTATCGTGCCTCTACCATCGCCACTGCCACTCAGGTCGTATAAAAACTCTTTCCTAAGTTCATTAAAAGCAATGATATTTCGTGGAGCTTTCGAAAAGCCAATGAAGCCAAAGACTGGCTAGCATAGATGAGAGGTCTTTTGACGCCTTTGAGTGCCACATCACTTAAGAATCACCTTTGGCACTTACATGCTCCACTTCAATACTTGTGTTTGGTGGGATTCCGAGAGATGAGAATCGATGCCTCCAGTCACATGAGATGTTTTCCATGAGTTCTTAGAGAACTACTTCCCTAAAAGTCTATGAGTGCAATAAAGCGTTGATTTCTTATATATTGTTCAAAGAGGTAGAACTATGGAGCAATATGAAACCAATTTCAACCAGTTGCTGCAGTATGCATCAGATTCATACAAGTATAGTGATGAACTTAAGAGGAAAGTTTTTCTGAGTGGTCTGGATGAGGAATTGTGAGTCAAGTTGGAAGAGTTCAATATAAGATCTTTCCGAGAGTTAATGGAGAAGGCTCGGATTGTTAAAGGAGCCAAGAAGAGGAAAGCAAGGACCATGGAGAAGAAAACCCTGTTTTTGAAGAAGGTTTTAGGAAGGATCAAGTTTTGCACACTCGCAAAAAAGGTTCAGACCCTTAGCAACTCCAAAAGTAATGCAAATAGTAGGAAGTTTACACCCAAGCCCATAATTTGTTGGAAGTGCAATGGGACACACTACCCTAGGGGTGACCCCAATTGCAAGGAAAATGCTATTTCTATGGAGACTCGAGCCATAAGATGTCGGGGTGCCTAAAGAAAGCAACTAATACCTGTTATGTTTGCAAACAAGTTGGCATTTTGCCAATGAGTGCCCACAAAGGAAGAGTGCCTCGACTAGATCATTTGGAGGATATGCCTTAGCAAAATTCGAAAATGGAAATGGGAACGAGAATCAAGCTGGATCATCGATGCCCAGATTCGAATCTACAATATGAAGGGACAATGGATGTGTAAGGAGACGGAAGAGGAAGGAGTGGAGTTAGCGGCTCTTAAAGAAGAAGAGACTATAGCTATGATCTAGTTATAGGTTAGCTTAAAATCCTCAAGTTGTTTGTTCCTTTATTTCAGGTGATATACGAAAAGATATGTATAAGTTGCAGATTACTAATTAAATACGATCTTGGAGTAGGAAATTAGTAATCCCCTGTGTTAAAAATGTAGGAAACATACGAGTAGCTCACAAAAATGCTTTTTCCCTTTTTGTTGTGAAGCAACTAATTCTTTTATCATGCCTAGTTTAGCTAAAGAAACCGGATTACCCATAATAGCACCACCTCTTGCTTTAAGATAAAACCCACATGAGAAGTGTTGTTATGAAGAAAGAGATATTAAGAAATTGTGCATCGATGATACAAGGGTATCTTTCCACTTGTGATTTCATAGTGATGGAAATGAATAAGTATGAAGTGATCCTTAGTATAAGCTGGCTATCTCTTGCCAATGCTAAGATAGATTGTTGAAACAAGAAAGTGAAATTTTTGGAGCAAGGAGAGAAAGAGAAATGCTTGTTGGAGAGTCTACGATCTCAAAAGGAAAGGAGTTATACTCGTTTGAGTTGTTAGAGGAAGTTGAAGATGGAATTGATAGTTATGATGGTAACACAAAAGTGGAAAAGGAAGAGCCTATCCTAGAAAATATCCCAATTGTTAACGAATTCCTGGATGTCTTTCCGGATGAATTGCCTGGGTAACCCCAAAGAAGAAATCAATTTTGAAATCGAATTGATGGCCAACACGGAACCAATATCAAAGGTACCACACCATATGGACCCATTGAACTCAAGGAACTTAAGAAGCAGCTATAAGAGTTACTAGACCAAGGGTTCATTAGACCAAATGTTCACCTTAGAGAGCTCCGGTGTTGTTTGTGAAGAAGAAGAATGGATCAATAAGACTTTGCATCAACTACCGAGAACTTAACAAAGTCAGCATCAAGAACCAGTACCCATTACCGAGGATTGACGATCTCTTTGATTAGTTGCAAGAAGTAAGTTTGTTCTCATGCATTAATTTACGTTCAAGATATCACCACTAAGGATTAAACCTAATGATGTGCCAAAGGCAGCATTTTAGAAAAGATACGAGCATTAGGAATTTTTGGTGATGTCCTTTGGACTAACAAACGCACTAGCTGCTTTTATTGATCTATTGAACCGAGTATACAAGCCTTTGTTAGATAAGTGCATTATAGTGTTCATCGATGATATCTTTGTCTACTCGAAGATGCATGAGCAACATGAGGAGCATCTACGGACGACACTACAGATATTTAGAGAGCATAAGTTGTATGCCAAGTTGACAAAGTGTGATTTTTGGTTGGATCAAATTTCTTTCTTGGGTCATGTTCTGTCAAAGGAAGGAATACCTGTAGATCTTAAGAAGATAAAAGTAGTAGTAGATTGGAAGCCGCCAAGGACCGTAATGGAAGTAAGGAGTTTCTTGGGCCTAGCTGGTTATTATTGGAAGTTTGTGAAAGACTTTTCCAAAATGGCCAGACTGTTGACTCAACTAACTAAAAAGAATGAAAAGTCATATGGACGAATAAAAGAGAGCAAAGCTTCCAAGACCTAAGCAACGGCTAGTTTCCGCATTGACCTTGGTATTACTGAACTTGGAAAAGCCTTACACAGTACATGGTGATGCTTCAAGAAATGGTCTTGGATGCGTCTTGATGCAAGACGTGAAGGTAATTGCCTATGCTTCACGCTAATTGCGACCACACGAGCAGAATTGTCCAACCCATGATCTCAATCTAATTGCTATAATGTTTGCACTCAAGCTGTAGATACTATCTCTATGGACAAAGATGTGAGAGCTATATCAACCACAAGAGTCTTAAGTACTTGTTCATGTAGAAGAAGTTGAACATGCGATAGAGAAGATGGTTATAACTTATAAAAGATTATGATCTTGGCATAAATTATTACCCAGGGAGAATAAATGCCATAGCCGACACATTAAGTTGAAAGAACCATGGAGAAGTCGCTACGTTACTTACTGACATGAACTAGTTAATAAAAGAGTTTGAAAGGTTAAGCATTGAATTCATCGAGCAAGATGTGGAAATGGAGATTTCTAACTTGATTATGGAACCGAATTTGATGGAAATGATCAAGGAAGCCCAATGATATGATGATGTAATCCAAAGGATAAAACAAGAAGTTCAAGAGGGAAAGTATACTAATGAAGATGTAGTAAAGATGAAGGGAATTTTATGCGTTCCAGACGATAAAGAAATAAGAAAGGAAATTATGGGAGAAGCTCAAAATTCTAGATATACAATGCATCCCGGTGGAAGTAAAATTTATCAAGATCTCAAAAGCCACTATTGATGGAATGGTATGAAAAGAGTATGGTAGATTTTGTGATGAAGTGCCCTATATGCCAGCAAGTGAAAGTGGAACATTAAAGGCCGGGGTATTGTTGAAACCATTGACCATACCAGAATGAAAATGGGATCAGATTACGATGGATGTCATATGTGGTTTACCCCAAACATCAACCGGATGTGATGCCATATGGGTCATAGTGGATCGACTTATCAAGTCGGCACACTTCATTCCAATTAATATGACATATTCAATGGATAAGTAGGTGAAGTAGTATATAAGGGAGATTGTGAGGGCACATGGAGTTCCAGCAGGGGTAGTATCCAATAGAGACTTGAGATTTGTATCAAAATTCGGGACAAGTTTGTAGAAGTGTTTTAAAACTAAGTTGCATTTCAACACTTCATACCATTCTCAGATGGATGGACAATCGGAACAGACGATTCAAACTTTAGAAGATATTGTTCAAGCTTATGTTATGGAATTCAAAGGAAACTGGGAAGCACACTTGCCTTTGGTGGAATTCGCTTATTACGATAGCTACCATTAGACCATCAAGATGCCACCCTATGAAGCCCACCCTATAGCCTTATATGGACGGAAGTGTAGATCACCCTTATTTTGGGATGATGTAGAAAAATTGGTCATTGGACCTAATCTCATCCAAGATACAGCAAGCAAAGTCTAAATTATTAATAAAGGATGAAAGAATCTTAAGACTGATAAAAGAGTTGGGCGGATTAGAAGTAGATAGCTCGAGTTTGAAGTCGGAGATCATGTGTATCTAAAGGTTAATCTCATAAAGAGTATACACTGAGTTCGAGCACAAGGAAAGATAAGCCTAAGGTATATTGGACCATTTGAAGTGCTTGAAAAGATTAGTGATTTGGCCTATCGCTTAGCATTACCACCAACTTTGTCAGGTATACATAATGTGTTCCATGTCTCAATGTTAAAGAAACATATACCAGATCCCGACCGAATCATGGAGCTAGAGCCAGTACGATTGAAAGAGAACCTTACTTATGAAGAGCATCTTATTTAGATTTTGGATAAAAAAGTGTAGAATCTCAGGAACAATGAGATATGGTATGTTAAAGTTTTGTAGAGAAATCAGTCTCACGAGAAAGCCATTTTGGAGACTGTAGATGAAATTCGATAGAAATATCCGAGTTTATTCAAAGAATTGGGCATGAAAGTTAAGTTTTGAGGAAAAAATTTGTTTTAAGAGGGGTACGTTGTAAGCCCCTAGATTTAATGCGTTTTATGCTTAAACCCTAGAATCGAAAGTCAACCGAAAACCCTAAAGTAAATAAACCTATAACAAACTTTATTGAATATAGATTCGACAATCCCGCACTCTTAAACCTTTAACAATAAAATTGAGTTAATCGTAGATTATAGTTCGTAAAAACATAGTGAAGATTAAAAATATCAAATTCATCAAAATTTAATTTGTTTCGAACTTAAACGGGATCAGAATTCAAAAATCATGCTAGATGCACTGAACGGCAAAATTATTTCGATAACATCATTAAACTCTTAATAATATAATGATTCCAAAAATATTAGTTTTAGAATTTTTCGGTATCTAAAATTATCAGATTTACCTTATTTACGCATATTTTCTTTACTACCGATATTAATTTGTCTTGTCTGCAATTCATGTCACTATTCTACACTATTCATCTTTTTACTTTTCTTACCATCTATTCTTACACTCTACTATACCTATTTCTTACAATTTACCTTCCTCATAAAACTTTATTTATATCATACTTTATACATTATTACTTTTTATTACAAAAAATATAAATCAATAAAAATCTACGCGCCCCAACTACCACCACCACCACACACACACATCTAATTTTTTTTCTTTTTTATTTTATTTAATTACATCTAATTTCCTTCCTCAAACATCGCAAAACTCTTCCAAAATCACTTCTCAAATATTCTCACTACAGTTTCTTTCCATCATTCCATATTCTTATTATCTCTATACTACAACAACCCCTCTTTTTCTACTACCCATTTCTCTACCTTAGGTAAATATTTCCACAATTATTCTTATGTTCATGTAACTTAACATGATCATAGTGTATGTTTTGTAGACTCATGGAAGTTAAGAAAGCAATAATATTCATATTTTATTCTTGTTCATGCAAAATTTTGTTATTGTGTTGTTCTTATGTTATGTTTTATTATTTATGTTTTTAATCTAACTCCTATATGCTAGTAAATAAATTTATGTACATATATATTTCTTAGATTATCTAAGCTTACTAACATTAATTTTATTTATGTTGATGCAATTTATTTATTTCTTTCTAGCAATTTATTTATTTATTTCATGCTTTTATATTAAGACTACTCTTTCTAGTCTTATACCTATCATTATCAAGTCAAAACACATTTTATTATTTTTCTTTTTGGACTTACCCATTTCTAAGTTCAAGAAGCCTTGATAAAAGCTTAGACTTCCAATACTTGAGATGTATTATGTGTTTATTTCATTTCCATATTTTCCATCTTTTAATTATTTTTGTCTTGTTACATAATTATAAACTCATGTTAATGCATAATCATGTTGTCACTGTCTTAATAAAAATAAAAGAAGTCTTTTCCTGCAATAAAGAAAATAAGCTAAACCCACTATAAAAATGTAGTTTTGTCACGTAGGAAAAGTTCTACTAAAATTTAGAATTTTGTTTCAACAAAAATTCATTTTAAAAATTTTAAACAAATTCATCGTAGATTTTAGTGGTGTTGCTATGCAAAGACTTTTTCAAAATTTAACTAAGTAATTCTTGACTCGCTTTTCAAACTACCAAAATAAAATTATCATTTAAAACCTTAAGGTTGATAATTATTTGTCATACAAATTTTTCTTAAAAACTTATTTATAAGACTCACACTAACATTTTAATAAGTACAAAGATCAAGACAAGCTTTTCAAATCAAGCTAAAATCAACTCGCCAAGTAAAGTCTACTTAAGCAAAGAAATTGGTAGATAACTTAAAAGGACTAAAATTTTAGTACTTAAATTATCTTTTAAGAGTTAAGGAAATATAATAATATTTAGAAATCACCCACTTAATGACTCAAAAGTTTTTAGTTTTATCTTCAAAAAATTAAACTAAATTTATCAAACTTCACTTTTTCAAACTGTTAAGACAAGTTGTGTTATGAAAAATCATTGATTAAGACAACATCATTAGAATCATGTGTATAATACGAGTTTGCATATGTGTTAAAAGGATTTTTCAACTATATAAATATCTATATAATTGCTATGTGATTTTTAGTTGATATAAAGTTTGGAAAAATTATGTTTTAAGGGCTAGGAAATTCGTGACTATTCTCTACCATACCATTTTGGAACCTAAATGACCTTTGATGATAAAAATAACCTTATTAATATATAGATCTTTTTGAATAGATAGAGAACGACATATGATATGTGAAATTCCAAGTTAAAATGAGTAAGTTATGGCGGTTTCAAGTTGGAATTTCACCTCATACGAATTTTGATGAACTTAGTAAAATAAAATAGGCAAGTTTAAGTAGAACTTCTAAGAAATACTTATTTTTTGTATTTTTGTTATTTAGGCAACATGGATGGAGACTTTTCCTACCTGAAAGATTACTTTAACTAATGGAGTACCACAATGGTCGAGTGAGTTTATTTTGCTACATTCTTGTACTTATGTTTTTGCTTATAGAATAGTGGCACTAGAATTAGGAAAAGACAAAATGGGAAAATGCATGTGCTTTACTTATATGGGTAAATTTATATTAAGCATATTGAGGTAGGAATTTTCTATAATCAATGTTTGATTTAGTATATAAATGATATGTTTGCAAATTCTATGGTCACCTTTAAAATATATAATATTATGCCATAACTACTTAATTAAATTGATTTATGTATATCACGTAGTGTGCACATTGCATTCATTACTTTTTTAGTGGGATAAGGGCATAGTAATGAGGTCCGTAGAGCCCGAAACTCTACATAACTGTGAATGGTCGCCCGAACTAATTTAGCAGTGAGTAGACACCTAAATTAACTACATTTTTAGTGGCTAGTAGTAGCTTGCATAAAAAAAAAAAAAAAAAAAAAAACCTTATTTGCGAAGAGTAGTCTATATGGCTTGGAACACCTAATCTTGAATGGTGGGTGTAAATCAATTCGACATATGATTCCCGAAAAATCATATGTATTGTATGCTCACGTGTTTGTTACATTTTATTTGCTTGTCTAAATAACTTATTTGATTTTTGGTTGTTCAAGTACTTTATTATAAAAATAATTCTCACTAAGCAAGTAAGCTTACCCCCTCTTAGATACCTTTTGCAGCAACCGTATTTATGGTTGAAACCCCAAGGTTATTTCTCCCAGGTACTGCCCTTTTGGATTCAGGAGCTTTTGGATGAAGTCAAAGACTAGAAGTAGACTTAGAATTCTAAGTAAAACTATGGTGTAATTATTTTGATTAGACTATGATGAACTCATGATATTTTGATAGGGGAATGCATTGTTGATAATTGTAAAACTCCTTATATTTTGTATTTAAGATGCTTTTGTTATGATTTCCATTCTTAATTACTATTATGAATTATCTTCTTAAACAACTTGTTTCAAAGTTTGGTATTCTATGATCGTGAAAGTATGCTTACACTCGGTATCGAAGCTTTTGGGATGACTAAGGTTGTCATACTTGAGCTTTAATATTGAGTGTGGTGTGTTGTTGCGTTTAGGGTACCCTTTGGGGTGTGACAATGACTAAGCCGCTTATGCCACAATTCTATTGAAGTGTCATAAGTCAAATTCAAATCTCCTTTGCTTAGTTTTGCTAACATTAAGTAACGTGTATTATTCTTCTTCCCTTCAGCTACAATGAGAGAACCATTTGTGAGCTTCCATCTACCTTCACCAAAATGACTATGGTAGCCTTCATCATCTAATTTCCTTGCGGATAAAAGTTTCAAGTGGATATTTGAAACATGTCTCACATCTCTGAGAATGAGCCTGCATCTAATGTTAGATATTTCATTGTTTCCCATCTTAACATTGCCATAATCACCAGCAACATAAGATGAGAAAAAATCACCATGTGCTGTCACATGAAAGGAGGCACTAGAACTATAACCCAGTCACTATCATGGCCTACAAGACTAACACAATCCCCATCCTAGGTAACAACAATTTCACTACATGCTGCTGCAGCAGTAGTGTCTTCATCTTTTGTTTGCCCTTATCTTTATCCTGCTCTCTCTTACACAGTCTGCATTCTCTCTTGAAATGACTTAGCTTGTCATAATAAAAGCATTTGGAATTTTTCCTTCCTCTTGATTTAGATCTTCCCTTGGATTTATGATATCTATCGGATTTATCATTAGAGCCTTTGTGCCTACTTATACCACGCCTTTCATACTTGTCAGTAACAAGTGCCCTTGTCTCTAAACTTGTACCCATATCTTTCCTTCTGGCCTCTTATTCATCAAGCTGTCTTTCACCATTACAAGGGTGAGCTTTCCATCTGGAGCTGAATTACTAATAGATACCACAAGTGTCTCCCAACTTTTAAGCAGTGAACTTAACAACAAAAGTGCCCAAATCTCATCATCAAGCACAAACTTCATAGCAGTTAATTGATTTACAAGCCCTTGAAAATCATTTAAGTGCTCATTAATACTAGATCCATCCTTGTATTTCAGATTCACCACTCTCCTAATCAAGGCGATTTTATTCAAGGCAGTTTATCTCTTATATATGGACTCCAATTTTCTCTATAGAATATCAGCTCTGGTTTCCTTAGCAATATGATGATATAAGCTTTAATCAACCCATTACTGGATATATCCCACATTCTTTCTATGCATGATTACTCGATCTACAATAGATTTATCTATTGACTTCACAAAATCATGCCCAAAGGCAAATGCAAATCTTTGCAATACAATAGATCTTCCATCATAGACTTCCAGATAGAGTAATTTGACGAATTCAATTTAATTATCATACCTAATGATTTAGCCATTTCTGCAACTCAGATGAAAAACCCTAATTTCCTTTTTCTTAAACCTAGCACTATGATACCATTTTGTTAGGAAAAAAATCAACCAATAACCTGGAAGCAAAAACAAATTTTTCCTCTTGCCGACGCGATAATAACAATCAAAACAACAAATAGAATAAAAAAAATAATAACACTACGATTTATGTTGAAAACCCTGATTAGGGAAAAACCATGGGACCGCTGCACAAATTTCCTTCACTATCAATAATAATGAGATTTACAAATTGTTCTTCACCATAACTGGTGGATTTCAATCAACAATAGGCTTCTCTCTCTCTAGAATCTCTCTCTAAGATTTAGGATAGCCTCCACTCACCTCAAAATAACCCTAAGACCAAAAATAAAAATTATATATATGCAACAACAAAAGGAAAACTCGCAGTAACATAGGTTGCTACATTTTAAAAGAAGGATAGCAACATTTACACTGGCGTTCGAAAATTGGCGTTCCTACGTTGGCTATATGCAAGCAGCGTAGGCTACCTAGGCTAGTGGCCTTGAAGCCAGCCTAGCCTAATGAGAGCTCTCAGAAAAAAATTTCCAATTCCAACGCTGGTGTTATGATGTATGAAAGCCTGCAGTGTACTATCTTGTATTGCCAGCTTACATGTTTCAATTCCTTTGTTTTGTAAAAGATCTCCTTATTTCTAAGTCCTCTTCTAAGTGTATGCAATATGTCACGCCCCAATGGGTACATTAAACGTGACAGTCCGCCACACTCAATATTAAAACTTAAGTATGACAACCTTAGCCATTCCCAAAACTTTTATATTAAGTGTGAGGCGTACTTTCACAACTTTAGAGGACTATATATGGAATTATGAAGCTTAAGGAGATATAAAAACATATTAAAAAGAGGATTCACAATAAATATTCATTCATAGCAAAGACTTTACAAACTTAGGGACATTTCATTTGATAACTATTCTAATACAGGGATATTTGCATATTAATGCTAATGCTACACTTTTATCTAAATTTCTATTGACCAAAAAGAGATTACCTGACCGCAGGGTCCACGTGGCCTTAACCATAAGTACGGGAATTGCAAAAGATATCTATTGCGGTATAAGCTAATAGGCTTAGTGAGAACTATTTCCATAAATAACTTCTTGTAACAAGATTCAATCAAGTTGATTTAATCAAACAAATGTAATGCACAAGCACGTGGGCAAACAATCATATAGCTTTCCGGGAACTATATGTTGAATGGATTTACGCCCTCCATTCAGGGTTTGGTGATACATAACCTCAATTCAAGTAGTTTTAAATAAAAAGTTTTCTTGCTCACGAGCACTCATCGTCGAGCCTTCCAAATCTACTTGATTGACCTTGCTTTCGGATCTACCGCCAAGCATATTCCATTAAGCCGCCAAGCAATCGCTTTCGGATCTCTCGCCAAGTGTTGCTTTCGACATGAGCTTACTATCCTTCTCACCCAAGGATAATAACCCAAAATGCAATGTGATTCACTTCGTGGTATGCATGAGATCATTTATTTATAAAGTCATAGCATAATTCTTAAATTTAAGGTGATCAAGGAATCTCATACAAATCAATACTATACTAAAAACCAACCAATTTAAAACAATTCTGACTTTGATATTCTTAAAAATTCTAATTAATATACATACATATCAGTTTATCTTTTTCCTAACTCTAATGCAACTAAGTTACAAGCACAACAAGTATAACATTTAATGGAAATAAACTCACGATGCCATTGTCGTCTATTCCTCTAAGCGGATGAGTCGTTCACACACTCCACTTAATCATAATAATTCTCGAGGTAAAGGAATCCTTCCTCGGGGTCACCTAGCCAAAGAAAATACCCACAATGAGTTTTCCTTGATGATTTTTTTGAATTTTGACAAAACAATGTCAAAAGAACGTCAAAGTTCGTATAAAAGAATGTTCCAACTTAAAATGGCCATAACTTGGTCATTTTAACTCGGAATCGCGCATATAATATATCGATTTCTACCTACTCGAAAAGATCTACCCATTTCCAAAATTATTTTCAACAAACAAAGCCATATAGGCTCCGAAACAGTAGTAACAAAATTCACCACGGATTTTTCAAGTAAAAACAAATTTGGTTCAAGAAATCAAAATTTGTTTGATAAATACTTAGTTATCTATATAGTTGAAAAATTCTCTTTTGATGACTACTTAGCCCATATTCATGCTCAAGTGTTTTGTTGTCCATTTATTTTTCTTAAGAAAAAATCATGTTGGCTTTGAAGTTGTTTTTAGTCTACAAAAATTCCATGTTGGTAAACTTTTTGAAATGATCATGTTGTTTCTTTTTATTTACGAAAACGTTTTATTAGCTTATCTATGTATATCTAAGTAACTTTTTTGGAAGTAAATTTTCTAAGTTTTCTATACAATTACTAATTTGGAGTTTTAGAAAATGCACTATTATTCCTATTTATTTTTCTTGTACAATCTTCTTTATCTATTTGTTTTACAAAAATCTTTGTTTGAAATTTCTCATTCTTTTCTCATGCTTCATAGAAATAATCCATTCATAAGAGTTTATTATCTTGGTAAAAACAAGTGAATCGATATGTGACTTAAGAAATCTTTTCTAAAAATTTCCATGGCTCCTTTTGTAACTTGAAAAGAATAACTTTTATTTTTGTTTTCAGACCATAGATTTTCTTTGCCTATTTGTTTGTAAAGGTCTTTTGCTTGAAATTTCCTCAGCCATTTATCTTTTATAAAAAGAACCATTTTTTGTATCAACAATTATTTTCTTTTGGAAAACAAGGTGGAATAACAAAGATTTAAGTAGCTTTTTAAGTAAAAATAGTTTCTAAATTCATAGTGAATTCTTTTTGTAACTTGAAAATGAATGAGTTTATTTTTGTTATCTTATATATTTTTATGCTTCACATAAACTTATTCCTAAGTGATAAAAAGCCTTCTTTTATTTAATTATCTTTAGAAAATAAAATTTTTGGACAACAATCTAAATGAACATAATGATGAGAATACTAATAAACAAAATAACATAAAGCATAAATAATAAAGTCAAGTATTGGAGTCTTAGCTTTTTCAAGGCTCCCGGGACTAAGAAGTAAACTAGTCCCATAATAAAACAAAATGAAAGAAGAAAAAACTTGTTTTGACTTGATGAGGACAAGTCTAAGACTAGAGACTAGTCTTAAGAACAACTTGGAATAAATAAATTGCATTGAAGTAAATAAATTGCATGAAAGGTAAATAAATTGCAAGATTATGAGCTTATACGCTCTAAATAATATATATGGCTATATAGATCTAGTAGATAGTTATGAACATAAAAGAAACATAAATGAACATAAAAGAAATATGAACATAAAGGAATTATGATTATAGACAAAAACAAAGTATGAACCTATTGTTGCTTTCTTAACCTTCATGGTTTTAGAAAACACACATTAAGTTCATACTAAGTAGATGAACATGGAAACTTCTTGAAGAATTTTTACCTAAAGGAGATGAGCTAAAGAGAACTTCTTGAAAGAACTTCTTGGAGAGAAATTCTTGAGAGATTTTGAGAGAGTAATTTTAGTGTAGAAGTGGTGTGAAAGAAGTGAAAGAGAAGGGGGATATTTATAGGAATTTGAGGAGTGATTTTTGTGTGATTAAAATAAAGTGAAATTAAAACAAATTGAGGGCATTGAGAGGGGGGGGCGCCCGCCATGCATGGGGGAGGGGCATTTGTTTTATTTTTTTGACTTTTTGGAAAAATAAAATATGTAATATGTAAAGTAGATGTGATATAAAATTATTGGAAAGGTAAAAAGTTAAGATTATAGGTTATGTAGAGTGTAAGAATAGGTGTAAGAAAAAGTAGAGATGAAAGAATAGTGTAGAATAATAATGAATAGTGTAATGTAAAGTAGATGTGACAATTAAAGTACCGATAGTAAGAAAATACGCGTATAATAGCTATATCTGTTATTTTTACTTACCGAAAAATCATGAAACTGATAATTTTGGAAAACTTATATTTTTACGAGTCTAACGGTGTATTCGGAATATTTTTACTATTCCGGGCTTCCGGACACGTTTTTCGAGAACTGTGTCCGATCAGGTTCGAAGGACACCCGAATTTCACGAAACTGAAACTTTTATAAAACCTATGGTTATTACGAACTATTCTAGCTAATTATTTCAACTTCGTTTTTCAGGACCAAAGAAAACGGCAATGCCGGATTTTGTTTGATACGGTAAACTAGGGTTTTGTTGACCTTTAGGGTTCTGTTTGACGTCCGGTTTAGGGTTTTATGCTAAACCGATTCCGAAAATTTAGGGGTTTACAATATACTTAGGATATCCTTGATTATAAACCCATATAAGTTGGATCTATAACCCAATGTTACCTTATAATGCGTGCATGTGTGGAATTGCCTAATAAATTTATCCTTGTGCACAAACTTTCATTGGTGATTATACACACCAAAATAATGGTATCACGCTCTAACACTTGTATTGCTACTTGAAACCTTCAACAAATGAGATTGGAGTGATATACTCAATTTTCACATATTGATGGTTTTAAAGGAGGAAGATAAAAATAGTTATTTTTGCTTCAAGTGGTTCTTTTTAGTTTATGTGTTGTTTTGATTTGTTATTGTGCCTTTTATTGAAAGGCAAAAGAAATAGGTAAGATGGGAATTTTGACACCTGCAACATCCACAAATGAGTAAATTAATAGAAAAATTATCAGAAGAATAATGATATTTTTAAGCTTAAGGCATATTTTTGCACATTTTGAGAAAAGAAAAAGGGCTACGGGCATTGAGTAAAGATAAAACGGACCACTAGGTCGATTGGATCAAGATCAAAAATCCAAAAACCAAGGGAGACCTTGGGATCAAAATGGCATGGAGAATAGAAACTAGAAAGTCCTGTTGGACACCATTGCTTGCAAAACATGTTGAAAGGCCTGGAAATAGTACTACTAGACAAAGCAAATCCCCCCTAATGAAGGAAATAGGCAAAGCAATGGAGTTCCTAAACAAAAATGCCTTCCTTTCACCATCCAATGGGAGGAATATTTCATTCTGGGGAGACAAATGGAATTGCAAGGGAAAGACCAACACTTGGATGTACGACCCCCTCACCCAAAATGCATACAATATCACCCATAGAGATGCTTGGATTGGAATTGGAACGTGAAACGAAGAAGCAATCGAATACCAAGTGGATGAGGACATCCGCAACAGACTAAGTAACATCATATTAAGGGACGCTATTGATTAGCATTGAAGATAAATGAGACTTTGGGGACAAAACAAAAATGGAAATCAAAGGCATATACATGACTCTCACAAGCAAAGAGGGGAGAGATGACGGGGACCAAGAATGGATCTAGAGAATTCTTGGACTTCCTAAATTTAAAACATTCATACGACGACTAGTAAATAATTCCCTCCCTACTAGGGATAACCTCAGAATCCACGGCACGGCTACGGAACAATCTTGTCCCTTTGCTAAGCAGAGGATGAGACCGCATAGCATATTTTCAAACATTGATTTGTAATAGCCCAATGGTGGAAGAAATTAAGAGATGACCAAAAATTTTGTTATACCTTCCATCAAGACCTAAATAGCTTAATCATGTCCAATACAAGCACTAGACGAGATATGTGGAGGGCTATTGAGACCCCTTAGCCTTACACTTATATTTTCTCTCTTTGGAGGATATGGACAAAATAGAACAATAGAATTTTCGCCAATCCTAACCCAACCTGGTTAGCTTTATTAGGAGTCAAAGCCGTTAAAATGGTGGGCAACGTCCACAAGAAAGAAAAAATGAACCTCCTGCCTAAAGCAAGTCATCCAGATTCTAACACACCCCCACCCCACCCCCCCTCTTACTTCTTACGAATATGATATTTGAATGTGATGCGACTGTCTCAAGGATAGGGATGCAATCGGAGCGGGTTCAGGACGGGTTTTTTGAAATTCAAACCCGACTCAAGTCCTTAATGGGTGTCCTAGAACCCGAGAAAATCCTATCGGGTTTTTTTATCATTCCCAAAATCCAATCTGCTAGGATTTAAGGAACTCATAACCCGACCCGACCCGATTTTAAGATTTTTAATTTTTTTCTTTAAAAAAAAAAAAAAAAAGAATTTTGCTTTAAGTTATTAATGATATAAATATTTTTATTGAAAGAATGAATTTTAGATAATAATATCATATAAAATGATGCAAACACTTCATTTCCACTTACTTTCATATACATATAATATAAATGGGATCCTAGCTTTAATAACTTAATATTTTTAATTTTTTAATATTTTGAATTTATGTCGGATCGGGTTTTCCCAACGGGTTACATAATAAACACAAAACCCGATCCAATAACTTATCGGGTTTTTTTTTAATCCAAAAACCCGTCTTTTAGCTGGTTGGACAGTCAGATACCTTATAATGACCTGCCCCGCTTGCATCCCGACTCAAGGAAAGAGCATCGAGCAGCAATTGGAGTCATCTGTGTTTAACAAGAACAACACGATTATAACAAGTTACTGTAAAAAAAATAGCTTGGACATCCCCTCCAGAAGCAGAAATAATTAGCATTCTCGAGGCTTTATCTATCCGTGTAAACAAAGGTCTACACCACACCACTTTTTATACTGATTCTCTTTTAGCTTCTAAGTTTATTAATGATCAAATGCAAAATCCTATACCTTTTGCTAACTTGGTTGCGTCCTGCAAGGATAAACTCAAATGTCTTGGTGGTGGAAAGCTTTTTTATGCAGCAAGAGAACTCAATCTCCGAGCTAACACCATTACAAAAATGGGACTAGAAGTTATCCAAGCGGATTTAGTTTCTCTTGCTAGCTCAAATTCCTCTTTGTTTTTTAACAGCTTTTATATGTTAAGAGGACCTTTTGTTTCGGCCTCTGTTAGTGATCTACTCCAGACGTCCTCTTAAACATCTGAGCCGGGCTCCATCCTGAATGATGGCAATTACAAAGGGGCCTTTTGGCTTTTCTGTGTTTTTTTTTTTTCCTTTCTTTTAGTTTTCTGCTCGCACTTGTCATCCTCTCCTTTTAAGTCCTCTTGGTTTTAATGGATATTTTATCTATCCTCTCCCCCCCCCCCCCCAAAAAAAAACAAAGTTTAAAACAGAGTTCTTTTTGCAATTTATCCATATTTAAATAATAGCTTAGAAATTATTTTAATTTTCACCTTTTTTCTTTAAGAGTGAAACACATGTATACCAACCCTAGAAGAGAAAAAAAAATTATACAAATACAACTTATACCAAAATAATTACTAAATTATAAACGATAAATCGTATATAGTATATGCAGTTTTATTTTAACAAAGAAATCACATATACTAGAAAGTACTTTTATGCTTTCAATAGTGTAGACAAAAACACATAAATTACATGCCATATATGTAATTATATGCAAGTACATAAATCGCATGTATGATATACGATTCAAGTGTGTGCACAAGAGTTACATGCTTCGCAAGCAACTAATATATAAATTTATAAAATTATGTCTGCTAGACGTTATTTTGTAACGGTAATTTGGTATTTGTTTTGGCGTTATTTTAATTTGGTGGGTTTGTGATTAGATGATTCCCTCTTTTGCTTTTTTATCATTATATATACCTTAATTATAATTAAAATATATATGGCATATACAAACATTTAAGTTTTGACACGAAAACAGATCAAATAGATACCACATGCATATTAAACTTTAAACATACATGGGTCAATAAGATACTGGCATTCTAATCAGAATATAAAAGAACAAAAAAGCTCATCTTCTTCTTCTTTTTAGGGAAATGCCTCAATTATAGATTGTTGTACCGAAGTGGGCTTGATAGTGTAACTGCTGAAACCAGCCTCCCTAAGAACATAAGCCCACTCCTCAGCTGTCCTTTCTTTGCCTCCATTTGTGTGTGCCAACATAACCATGTCCACGAGCAGCTTCACATTAGTGAGCTTGTCTTCAGTTTGCTCATCAATCACATCTTCTGCTATTATAACCTTTCGCGAAATGGCCTCTCTACAATTTCTTAGGATCTGAATGCACTCATCATCTGACCAATCATGTAGAACCTTCTGCAAAAATTTTCAAAATGTATGATCTATTATAAGGTAATGGATCGAACTAGTTCCTTAAAGGTCCAATATATAGGGATGGGATCATCATTAAATTTTTTTCCGTGTCAAGCAAACTTAGCAAATGTCATCTCAGGAGTGTGTCTAATTTTTCTAGACAACATTATTCGTGGTGTTCCTTGTTGATGTAATTTTAACTTTTTATTAAGTATAATCATAGCAAAATTAGAAAGTTATGGCTATTAATGACTTCGAATATGAAATAATAGCAATAGATAGCAGTTTAGCTTCGATGATGCTAGTTAATAATGATGCAAATACAAGTAAATGAAAAGAAAAATGATATACTAGATGAGGTTTAACAATCCTAATGGCCAGTTTACTTAAAGGAATAGAATAGAGGAGGAATGAAAAAGTTATGTCTTGGGAATGATATTATCGGTAATAGATTAAGAATCATGTATTACCTTATTTACCTCATCTAGAGTTTTATTACCAAAAATGCATATTCCAATGCTTACTTTAATTTATTGATTATAGTGTTAAACTGGAAATAAAATTAAAATTACACTTATTTGGACAAAAAAGTAAAAAAATATATAAATATACTTATATATCCATACCTATACCCATACTCACACACATATACTATTTATAACAAATACATTATATATAAATATATAATTTATATATGATACATACACACACACACATATATATAGATTATGTGTTAGTCCATATGTTATACATGCACATATATATAACATATACCTTATAAAATGTAATATATATGTATATATAACTTATACATACAACTTATATATTTTAT
Organism: Combretum micranthum; assembly: GCA_024138025.1. Taxonomy (NCBI): domain Eukaryota; kingdom Viridiplantae; phylum Streptophyta; class Magnoliopsida; order Myrtales; family Combretaceae; genus Combretum; species Combretum micranthum. Next base: position 2,275,022 of record JAMXBD010000018.1, read on the forward strand.
CAATGTCTTATTTATTTGACATTTATACAATATTATAATCAACATATGAATAATAATTTACAAATAAAGATGATATATTATATAACTTACATATATAAATTATAGCTTATATATATAACTTGTAATTTATAAAACATAATACATATATGACTTATATACATAAAAAATAACTTATAACATATTTGTACAACTTATATTTTTTGTCAATGTCATATTTTTTTTATATATATTACATATATAATACATAACATTTATATTTAAATCTATAGATTATATATTTGTACTTTTTATATATGTACAACATATAACCTATTGCTTATAAATAAATTATAATGCATACATATAAACTATTACTTATAATTTATACTTATGAAGTATAGCTTATATATTAATATATATAAACTTGTAACTTATATAACATAAAACATATATTACTTGTAACTTATATAACATAAAACATATATTACTTATAACTTATATATATATGTATGTTATATGTTATAACTTATAAATATTTATAGATATAATCTAACTTATAAAATACAACTTACATGTATGACTCTTAACTTATATCTAACCTATGTGTTTTATTAATACACTATTCATTTGTTATATATATAACATACATAATACATAGCTAATGAATTAATAATCTCTAGATTATTTATTTATATTTTTTAGATCTAGTAATATATATAATTAACCACTTATACGTATAATTAATATATTATATAACATATATACAACTTGTAAATCATAACTTATATATTAATGAAATATAGCTTAATATATATAATTTTTATATATTACATATATACAAGTCATGAATTATAACTTATATCTATTATTCAACTTATAAAATATAACATATGTGTATAACTTATAATTTATATATACAAATTATATATTTGATCAATACTTTATAATTTTCCATTTATATAATATTCATAATCACTAGATTATGTACTTATATTTTTTAGGTATTTATATATATAAATGTATATAAATCATAGATTATAAATAAAAATGATGTATTATATAATTTATAAATTATATATATAACTTATACATATATAACGTTATGTATAACTTTATATATATTAATTACAACTTCTATATATAACTTATACCTTATAAAACATAAAACATATATAACTTATACACATAAAATATTATTTTTATTTATAACTTATAAATTATATATACAACTTGCATATTTTATATAACATATATAATACATAGCATTTGTATTTAAAATCTCTAGATTATATATTTATATATATATTTTTTATAACTTATTTTTATATAATTGATATACTATATATTTTTATAACTTGTATATATAACTATTGCTTATTACTTATACATATGAAATATAGCTTATATGTATATATAAAACTTGTAACTTATAAAACATAAAACATATATAACTTGTAACTTATATATACAAGTTATAACTTATATGTATGTATATAATTTAACTTACATGTATAAATTAGATATATAACCTATCTATTTCATCAATACACTATTCATTAGTCATATATATAACGTATATAATACATATATAGCTCCTATATTCATAATCTCCCTAGATTATTTATGTAATATTCTATATTGTATTATTGCACACTATTTTTTCATATATAATTCTATAATCCATAAATATAACATATATAGTCCACATATTTTACTTATAAGTTTTATATACAAGTTATAACTTGTAAGGGTCATTATAGAATATAAATTATGTGTGTTAATGTATATGTTATATATAATCTGCATTGTAGATTTGCATATGATTTGCTAAATCTTAACAATAAAATAAATAAAGAATGACACAATTATATCTGAAAAAGAGGGTTTTGCGTATTATTATGGTATATTTGTCAATGACTAAATTTACTAAGGGTACAATAGTAACATTTTTGAATTTTGGTAGATGTTTTTTTATTCCCTCGTACGAATAGAAAGACTATTAGTAATAAATATGCCCAATTTATTTGTGTTACTAAACAAAGTAATAAATTGATTTCTAGTAATAATTATTCTATTCTCCTTCTATTATATACAAGTAAATGGTCCGTAAGCGTTTGATTATCACAAGCATTGAGTAACTCATGTATCTTCATTCGTACTCTATTAATTATTACATGAAAATATTCTATGAATAAGAATACCTCTAAGATATCATTCAAAGATTTAGAAACCTTGCCCATTAATTTTTCCTATTGCTTTGTTTATTTTTTATCAGTTTGATATATATTTGTCCAAAAACAAATGAAAAAAAAAAAAGGAATCGAATTACTCAAATACAGGATAGACAATCCAAACATACTCTTCGTGTATTAATAAAATCTTTCATATTCCAAATTGTATTTCTTAGATGGATTATTGCTTTAAAAATAATATATTTAGCATATTTAGTTCCTGTTTGTGTTCCAAGAGTAGAACGAGGGAAAGTGTTTTGACGTCTATATTCTTTTGTGTGATTTCACATCTATAAGAGAAGACAAGATCATAATTGAACAAAATCGTTTGGTTTAACAGTGATAGACATAGTTTAATATAGGGATGAGCAGGTAACTTTACCATAAACTACTCATTTAGACCCTACTCGACCAAGTAGGGTTTGGATAGTTATTAAGGATTAAAGGGTATAGAAGAACTTACTCTTACAAGATAGAGTACGCGTATGAGGTCTTCCTACCACGTACCCACCCTAGAACCTTTACTTTAATAGATAGAGGATATATGTTCCTAGTTATCATGTATTTTTCTTATTTAATATTAAAAAATCATATTAATATGTAAGATATAAATAACAATTCTCCAATTTTTTTTTATTTTTTAATTACTTTTGCTTAAGATTATTAGTTAAATACTATCTTATGGAAATTTTTACTATTGAAGAACTTGCATAAGTTTATTTTGAAGAGCTTATTAGTTTTATTTTAGAAAAATTATTATTGTATATATGTACTTGAACTTTGAGATTATATATTGTTTATCTTTAAAAATTGATTAAATATAGAAGTTGTTTTAAAATTTTTAATTTTGAAATTTGCTACAAGTTGTACAATTTTTTTTAATAGCACATAAATAAATTTTACATCAATTTGTTACAGGTTTAAAATTTTTACACATAGACAAATTTTGTGGAGAACTTGAGGTATTAATAAATTAGATTCAAAATTCCTTTTCACATGTTATATAGCAAATGGATATTATTTATAGTGATTGTATGAAAATAATACATTTTATGTATTACATTAAATTGTATATAATGCTATAAACTTTAATTTTAAGAAAGAAAGAAAAAACTATATATATAAATATTTCATGGAAACATTTATAGGTATTATATATCATGTAGGTTTAATTGAATATATGGAAAAAGGTGGGTATGAAATGTCATACGGTAAGTTCCGGGTACAAATTTTAATAACATGTACCTTACAGGGTAGGGGTATAAGTAATGTTTTATACTCTATCCATCTTGTACCCGCTCATCCCTAGTATATTATGCCATTAATTATTATTAGGCTTAATAAGTTAAATCGGTTAAATAACACATATCTATCCTTTAATATGTTGTTATTATAATTCTTCCTCTTAGTTTGTAAAAATCTAACGGGGTGATCATAAAAAAAAAAAGGGTGGTCGCTAAGGCACTCATAAATAAATAGTTCTTGAGCCATCTAACTTTGGTTTTTGAAAAATATAATTAAGAAAAATGAGAAATACGTGAAATTTGGTATTTAAACTTTATAAAAAAAAATTAATTTAGCAGCTGAATTTTAAAATAATCAATTTAATATATAATCAAAATTTTTATAGTTACTTTTACTATCCAACTAATATTTTTTACTCTATTTCCTAATGTGTAAAAGATAGTCTATTAATACTAGATAGTATTAGAGAAAACAATATAAATTCAAATATATGATGTCTTTTCCAATCCAACAAATAGAATAAGCTGTTATCGCGTTAAGGAGGTAACAAAAATAGCCACAAAAATTTGATTAGGTTTTGAAATTGATAACTTTAAAGTTTAGATACTAAATTAAATTTTAGTATAAAATTTATGTACCAAATTTGGTATATACCCTAATTAAAAGTAAAAAAGAAAAAGAAAAAAGAAAAATTTAGAGAGAGAGAGAGAGAGAATGCATGGAAACCAGGAAGAATGCAGAATCAGCCTTTGGAACACACTCAAACATGTTCCCTCCAACATGCTCCACACCCTCCAACTGTGGTGCAGAAGAGACGACATGAGGAAGATCGAAGTTAATGCCACGAATCCACGGAAAGGCCTTCACCAGCAATTTCAAAGCAGTACCATTTCCCCACCAACATCTACCAAACTAGCAACTCCTTCAAACGCCTCAGGACACTCCTTGATTATTGCACTCACTGCCACCTTTGCATCACAAGCCATCCCTTCATTAATCAGCTCGTTATGCTCTTCATTATCAGCTGCAAATTTCCATATGTCCTCCCCATTAGCCTCCTCGAATGGGGCAGTATTCACTCGAACCCGGGAACTTAAACCGTGCCACGGGCTTAGCATCACCGGATCGCTCTCCATGAGAATAAGAGCAGCCATACTTTTTTCTCCTCCTTTCATCAGGCGGCGCGAAAGTGGCGTCTGAGAGTAACTTGTAGTATGCTTACTAGACACGGAAGCCTTCTTAAAGATCCCGCGGTGAACCAGGAATCTCATGATCCTATGAAGGTGAGAAGGGACACAGTTGAGGACTGAGGATAGTTCCAAGAGTGTCATGATCCCACCGTGGCTTTCAATCACATCAGCAATGCCGAGTTCAATGGCACATTTCACTACTGCCATTTCTGTGAACCCTAATATGTATTTCCAGATATCCACTGCAGCCTGTTCTTCTTCCTCGTCGCAGCTTTCGACATTGTTATTGATTTTTGCCATATCTAACAGCTGGTCATCTCCTTTTGCCAGTTGGTGGTTGTTCTCGTTACAGATTAAGTGGTTCATTTTTTGGGAAAACTTGAAGGAAATGGGGGAAACTAAGTACCTGGCACTCAGCAGGCATTAAATATAAGGTTCCCTGAAAACGATTCGTATGAGGTAATGATGTCAGTAACCAACACAAACTGTAATAATTACATGACGTACGATTTCCTCTACCATATAACAAATTACAAAATGTGTTTTGGAAGGGTTAGTTTCACTTATAGTATCTATAGACAGAGTTGATCTATTTTTCCATCTAAGTATTGATATTGCAAATTAAATGAATTAAAATATTACCTTTTTTTTTTCACATAGGAAATTTTTTTATTTTTTATTTCTTTTTTCTACATTTTTCCTTCTCTCTCTCTCCCCTCCCCCTCCTCTTCTTCTTCCTCCTCCTCCTCCCCCTCCTCCCGACGTCCCATTCTTGGCTACCACACCACCTAAACTTCAACCTTCGCTCAATCACACCATCCTACCACAACCACTAGACGTGCCAACCTTCAGTTCTCCATACACCAACCACGGCCGTGACCAACAACAACTCTAATGCCACACGATCATCGTAGCTGCTAGCTTCCCTAACCACCAAAGATGAACTAAACCCATCACTAACATCGCTACCCACTCGACCCAAGTATAACCCTAGCAACTTCCTAAACGAAATCAAAGCCGCCACTTTCATTGCTTAAGACAACGTAGCCCGAGCACTCTGCTATTTCTAGCGCTATAGCCACTCCACCTTCACCAACTACCAACAATAGACATCACCGCCTAGAACCATAACCACCGCCAACCAACACACACATCCACCTATCCATTCGCCTTCTTCACCACCACGGCCACTCAACTTCACTAGCCATCATCGAAGCTCCGAACCGAACATCACGCAAACTCAACCGAAAAAAAAGAGAAAGGGAAATCATACCCACTTTCAATCACCACTAAAGCCACCACCTCCATATACCTCACAATCAAAACCCCCAAAGCCACAATCAAAACCCGCAAAGCCAAACACAACACATAACCATCAACAAAACCCCATACCACCACACCCACTTTTGACCACCGCAAAGCTTCACCAACCATCCATCCAAGAACAACTAACACTAAATGCCCCTACTTTGACTCACCTATATCCATGACCCACAGTCAAAATCAAAACACTTCAACCACCTATTCTATGTCCAAATTTGAATCTCCTACACAACCACCGAGAATAGTGATAATGGTCAAATTGATGATTTTTTATCTTTAGGTTTTGCGTATATGGTAGTGTTGGTCGCGAATTGGGTTATTAATGGTGGTTGAGTTGGATTGAGCTAGAGTTTTCATAATGTTAAAAAAAAAAAAAAGTCATGTTGGCGGAGACAAAGTTGGAATAAGTCCCGTTATACTTTTTAAGCTAAAGAGAAGAGAGCCAATATTAACTAAATTCGTCATCTTTTATGCTCATTGCCAGATGACCTTGAATTTTTGAATATGAATTCATTTGCTCATTGATTGAAACTGACTGATTATCTTTTAAATAATTTAGGTTGAAATTGATTTTACATCCATTAATTTATTTTATGTTCCTTTTGGTTTCCTTTGGTTTGTTGAGTAATATGGCGAAAGTAGCAAAATCTAATTTACATTGATTAAAGTCTTCGGGTTTTTTGAGTTCAATATACTAGGAATCAGGGTGATGGATATACGTTCAGTTTTTTTTTTTTTTTTAATTAGGAATGGTTTTCACATCAGAGTTTTAAAATTAAGAATGGGTTCAATTCGAATTCGCACTAAGCTCAATTTTTGTTCCCATCATCACACCCAAAAACCGATGTTGAGATGGGTAAAGTGACTCGATGATGAGTTTTTTTTTTTTTTTTGTTTCAAGGATTGGCAAGTTGATGGAGTTTGGTTTAAGAGGTCGTATTGTTTAAAGAGAGAGAGGTGATGGATTAGAGAGAGAACAAACTCCTCTCATGAAGAGAATGGAGTCTCCTAGATAAGACGAAGATGAGGTCTTGATTTTGAAATTAATGGGTTATGTGAAGAAAAGATTTAATTTAATATAAAGTTTGAATCTTTTTAATTTAATTTTTTGTTTTAGTCATGCTATTTTGAAATTAATTTCATTTAAATTAATGAGTTAATGGAGGTTGGTTTAAATCTCAATTAATGGTGCCTTGGAAAAGAAGGAAGAGAGAGAAAGAGGAGAGAGAAGGAAAAAAGTAAAAAAAATATTAAAAACTAAAAAAATTGCCTATGCAGATAAAAAAATAATATTTTAATCGGATTAATCTGACACGTCAACAGTAAGACGAAAATTGAACAGATCTATCAATAGGTACCATGGGTGAAAGATTTAAAAAGTTTAGGTATTTTTCTATAATAAAATTTTATTTAGATATATCTCTGTTATAATAAAAAAAGGTTCAGGTACCACGGGTGAAATTAACCCAATTTACAATGCATAAAAGGGTTTTACGAAGTTTAACCTTCACCAATAGGGCTTTTTTTTTCTTTTTTTTTTCCCTTCCTCTATTTTTAATCCTACCACAACATCTATCCTAATATAATAATCAAGAAAAATTCTATGGTCTTATCGTAGTTATAATGGGATCAGTCTCGTACGGTTCCAAGTGATCAAACCCCTTAAATGTTTTTTACACTAATTTTTTTTATAATCAATTTAATCTTGGTAATACTAATTGTACGGTCCCATGACAGAACCGTAGAATTTCACATTAACAAGATATATCTCTCTATCTTTTTACTTCCTCTCTCTCTTTTTTTCTTCTTTTTTTTTTTCTCATCAGTTGAACCTACTAAACTCTCTTATGAATAAAATTTGAACTTTCAACCTCATTTATTTATTTAAATTTATGTACATTTTACCAATAGTAATTTCCATCACTTCTACAATTAAAATAGATATATTTCATGATCTTACTTATATAAATTTTTTTCCCATTAAGATAATTAATCCGAAAAATAAACTTAGGTATATAATATTGGGATGATATAAATAAATCATTTTCAAGGTATCTTCTAGATTAAACACTCTCCTAGATGGAATGAATTAAATTTAAATTCCTCATTTTTGTTACAATTGGAAAAAAATTAAGAATTAAAAATTAAGAACAAATGCTGAGCCAAAAAACGAGAAACCACTTGTAATTTTTTCTTAATTAATCCTATCTTTTAGGGAGAAAAGCTAATTCATTATATTTTATAGTGTTGTTTAGTCTGTTCCAATTGAATGAATTATTCTACTTGACTGCACTGGTTGGATAGTAACAGTGATGAGTTTCCATGATCATGATGCCCTATTTTGGCGTGAATCACGTGTGACGTGTTGTTAAGCACTTTATAAGTAACAAAAGCGTAACTACTAAAAGGAGCAACAAACTTACACCATAAATTAGGGATGAAATAATAGACCAAATCTTGATTTTGCTCGCAGGTATGCGTTTAATTTTGGCTCTTACTAAAAGATTATTTTGAAAATAGTTACGCGAACTTTAAAATTGATCGATTTAGTATAGAAAATTTTGAAATTGATTAATTGAATGTATAAAAGAACTTTTCATACATAATAAAAACAGTACTTTCATCATATTAATTAAAAACACCACATCAAATGACGGCATTAGTTAATTTGATAGATGTACTAAATTGATGAATATAAAAATTTAGATATTCAATTATACATTCAACTATAAATGTGATATTAATTCTCACCGGGAAAAAAAAAAAAAAAACCACTTCTTTGCACGTTCTATACTTCTCAGTATTGCTACCATGGGAAGCTGCTTTATCTATATATATATATATAAATATATATATATATTGTTAGAATGAAATGACCATTCTATCCAATGCGATGCGACAATAATTTTAATTCAATATAATGGATAATTTATGTGGATTTTTTATAAATAATTTTACAAAATGACAAAGTTGTTAGAAAATTTCAAACTGGCACTCAAGCAAACATGTAAATTCCAATATTTTTATTGAACTGCTGATTCTGAAAAATTATAACAATTGAAGAAAGACACTTTTTGAATTTTATATCTTTTGAAATTGGTAAATTATATCAAAAGATATTAATATTTAGAGGTAAGTTTATTTAAGGTATCAATATTTGAAGTAGTTTAATTGAGGAATCCATATTTTATAAAGTAAATCAAATGAGATATAAATGTCTCACAAAATCCATTTAAGATATCAATATTTGGATTGATTTTCCATTAATTTTTAATTAATTTTCCTCATTAGTCAATTACAAATGCTTTGTTTAATTGGCTTTACGAAATATCAATTCATCTTTAGTTATTTGAAACTTTGATATATTAAATGAATTTACTTTCAAGGGTTGATTCCTTTTTTTAATCATTCAAAACGTTGATACTTTAAATGAATTTATCCCTAAATATTGATACAATGTAATTTACCCTTTTTGGAGAGGAAATTCTTTTTTTTTTCTTGTGTTATATTTTCATATACACCACGAAAAATTGGAAATTTTTTAGAATCACATTATGTATGTATGCACATTTATGTATAATGTATGCCATGGCTACAAGTTGGAGTTTTGGTAAGAGTTTATCTTTCTTTGTGTAATGAGCTTGAGTAATTTTAATTCACATGCAAACTAGCTACATAATTTATAATTATATATTTATTTATTATTTTCATATGGTTGTTCTAGTAGAGTAAACTGAAGCAAACATACCCCAAATACATAAATTAAGTTTGATATTTAATAGAGTAACTCAAACACCTTGTGACTCTTAAGTTAGAGCCCTGGTTCCAAATCCAATCAAGTTCTTTCCTTATAAAGTTCATTCTTGTATTGATTCAAACTTAACCCATCTCATACATGCAAGGTTGGACCATTCTTCAGTGTCTAAACTTCAACATTTTATTAATTAAATAATTTTTTATTTATGAAATATGTGAGCAAAATTTCACCAATCTTCCCTTAAGAAGAAGTATTCAAATTTTTGTATATAATTGGTGGGAACCTTATCATGTTACTTTTGTTTCAAGTGCCAATTTTATTTCATTACATATACAACTAACCATCAATCTAATACTCCTAAGATTACAAGGATTGATAATGATACAAAATTTCCCTCTAATACTTGTGAGTCTATGTTTAATAATAGTGGCATATTCGTGGGTGCACCTTCACATATATTCCACAATAAAATGGAAATATTAAACATAAACATAGGTGATAGCTTATATTATTTTAGACAATTAAATTTTTATACTGATTTGCCTAAAGAATCTTGGATGAGTATATCTCCATTTAGCAATCTCTCTCATTAACGAGACAATTGGATTACACTCTACTTAAAGTTACAGATTGTTTGTACTTTATCTATAAACATTCTTCACATAAAGACACTTAAACCAAAATGTACTAAGTGTATGCACATGAACAAAAGGGTTGAAAGTATACATATGATCTTGCATCTAAAAGGATTCCCATGATTAGGGATTTTTTTTTTTTTTTTTTTTGTATGAAGGCATCTTCTACTCGATTTTAACTCTTCCAAGTTTGATTCATTGTTCAACAGCATAATCATAATGTCCATTAGCTGGACTAGATAGCATATTTCATTTACTATTATAATGAATAAGACCACTAATTTGGCTCTTTGTTCACCTTGCAATTGAATGTCTATTTCTTCTTTCATTTCTTTCTTTCCTTTTATTTTTTATTTATTTTTTTATTTTTTTTTTTTTTGTGAGCTACTTGTTCATGGATCGATTTAAGAAGGACAAACTTTACATGGCTTTTATACTAAGTGCACAGGATACATGTTAATTAGGCAACAGTCATTGCATCTTGTTCTACTGGTCATTACTTGTCTACACAAACGAAATATATTCACTTACTTTTTTATTTCAACCATCATCTTATCAATTATGTGGCTTCATTGGGTAATATGTTAGCTATACAAGAGCTTCATTGTTATTTACGATCATCGAAGAACAAAGCTTGGATTAATGGCATGTATGAGGAGGTAAATGAAATACAGCATAATGAAACTGGGAACTTACTAAGTTATCAATGTAAAAGAAAGCTATAGCATCAAAATAGATCCATAAAATTAAACCTAGACCAAATGGACAAGTTAAGCGATACAAAATCTAGTTAGTAGCCAAGCATTATAATCGAATTAAGGAAAATGACTACTATAACACATTTTCTTCAGTTGCAAAATTAAGGACCATTCACATCTTAATAGCTATGGCAACTACTTAAGGTTATTCTTCATATCAATTCAACATCAATAATGCCTTTTTACATGGATATATTAATGAAAAAGTTTATATATTTTCATTAGAAAGTTTTGCAAAGGCTTTACCGTATGATGTTTGTAGAGTATATCTACAATACCCCGAAGCTACACCCATCGAGTTATTGTCTACTTTGACCACACGCCATACGGTTTTGTCCATTTTTGTGATAGCTTCCCATGAGGTCACCCATCATGAGATTGCTCTGTCTAAAGCATACTTAACTTTGGAATTTCGATGAACTCCAAGCCATTATACCAAAAAACATATCTAATGATCTGTATGTATCGTAGTCTTGAGTGGACTTATACACAAAGAGGATTTCGATAGTCTCAGAGTGGTACGAGTACGATTCCTGGGGTATTGGGGAGTACCAAACACTAATATGTATACATGTTCCTGATATATTTTCATATATATATATATATATAAGTACGATATATATTTGTTATGGAGTCATGAGTTAGTCTAAATTTAGGGTTAGATGCGGATAACCCTAAGTTATGTTAGTTGTTGACTTAAAGTTTTAGATAATGAAAGCGTGGTTTATGCATTAATGTTCATGTTGCAAGTGAATGCGTGTGATGATTGTTCATTCATGTGTACTTGCGGTTTTGGCATACTGAACTTCGATTAAATCCTTTTTAATCTTTTTCAAGAACATGTGACAATCTAGTGGTTTTTTATTTAATCAGTCGTCTGGCAAAAAAAAAAAAAAAAAGATTTAATCGGTCATGACATTTACATGGAATATTGGGAAGACAATAGTGAAGCCAACTTTCCAACTGATTACTAGATGATTAGAATTAGAGATAGCTAGAGTTGTAGACTTCTGAAGTTTAACTAGTTATTATAGTATTTTTACATTATGAAACTTTTCATATGATGTTTCTCAACTGAATTTGAGTTGACGCTGAGTTTTTTTTTTTTTTTTCCTTTATGTTTTCATTCATGACATTAATGGATATGATGAAACCTTAATAAATATGAAATTTCGAAGCTATGTTTGGCTTTATTATGGTTTAGTAGGATCTGAGACTTAGCGTATCCACCTCTAGCGAGGACACTAAATTTAGAGCTTTACAATATCTAACTTTATATGGCCATGACAAGCTTCTTGAAAATAGAATCTAGATGTTTTTAAGCTTCTTCTTGACGAAGGTTTGGTCCAATGAAGAGGGATTGTTCACCCTTTGCTCATCAATTACTAATAATTTAATGGTTGCTTTTCTTTGTATGCGACAAATATGCTTATGACAAGAGTCAATGATGCTTCCAAATCTGATCTTAGGAAAAACACAGACGTATGTTGCAATTGCATTCACCATAAAAGGATAAAACACTTTTACGAAAGTGCACAGTGAAGTATAGTGCGTTATCCTCTACTCATTCTCTTCCGAAATTGGAATTGATTCAATTCCAGTAGAAAGATTTTACATCAACACCAAATGGTCTATTTAATCCTAATTATGTTTAATTTTCATTCATTAGATTCATGGTATAAAATACTACAAGGTGATGACTTCTGATCCTTGTCAACCCTTCTTAGTTTTTTTCTTTTTTTTTTTTTTTGGCCAAAGCAACCCTTCTTAGTTATAATAAGTGTTTTTGTGTTTTCACAAATTAGCTATTTTAGAGATTATATCGATATCCATTGATTTTGTAAATATTTATTTTTCCATTAGTTTATCTAGCAAGGAAATTGGTGTAAACTTATTATATGTTGAATGGAAGTTTTGTATAGTGATTTCATGTATTATCACTCTATTAGGTTTTTCATGCAACTCCTAATATTCTTTATTATTTTATTATTTCATTATTTCAGTTTATTAAATTGTTTATCACTCTAGACCGAAAAGGAAAAAATTATTTTATTATTATAGAACATTAATTTTGCTAACATTTTAATCCAAAACGAACCTTTTTAACAAGGATTAATAAAAATGGCACTACAAAATCAGCTAGAAGGTAGTCATTATTTATTTGTGAAACTCGGATGACACAGTCAATGCAGTGCCACACAACGTGATACATGCCGAATTTCGCTTAAGGCTAACAGTTGACAGTTCAACCAATCTCAGCTATGAACCACCAAAATATTTAATCATGTCAAGCACATCCGATAATATTGTAAGTAAACGTGAAAGCATTGCCTTTTCTTTGCTATCTATATTTATTGCAACTAGATGGATTGTACAAATGATTTCCCGCAACATGCGCCAGAAATGTGACGATAATCTCACTATGTTTAGTATATCTGAAAAGGGAAGATTGCTTCAATAATTAGCAGCATCATTGTCTGATATAATTAATAACACATGAAGTTTAGATCTGACATACAACGATTGCTTCAACGGTGATAGTCAAGTTTTTAGTTTATGAATGAATCGCTAAAAATTAAATATTTAGTTTAATATAGTCTTAAACTTTTAACATGAAATAGTTTCGTAGGACCTACTTTTATCAATATTATATGACAATGCTCAACCTTTTTCCTAGATTTGCTCACTCCCACAAGGAAACACGATGAATTAGGTTGACAAGAAAGTCTGTAATTTTAAATTTATAAATCTTTACGTAATTAAATGCAATTCATTTTTCTAATGTTTTAGTTATTTTTCAAGTGTATTTTCATCTATGGCACTTTAAATGTTAGTGTTTTATAATTGTTTGCCGGTTAAGGAATAGGGTAGCTGGCCAACTTAGGAAGCCGTAGACATATCATACTATGACTATCTCTGGGCCAAAGGCTGGCTGGGAAAAGCCCTAAGAAACACGGTAAGTTTAGATTCAGCACTATCTTCAAAATTTTCAAATTTTTCTTGTTTCATCTAGAGATGATGGGAACCATTCCATCATGAAAAAAGTTTTACTGTTACAGTCACTGTATTTCAACCTTGTCCCAAGCAATGATATAATATGTATATATGGAGTAATAGCAACTTTTTGTTTTATTTTAGGGATACTTTTATCATTTAAATTTATTTAACACGTGTCAATTATCTATTGGTTGGAATAAAATGAGAACAACATTCCTAGAATAACAAATATTTTTCCTTCCATCATTATAATGAGATCCAGACATCTTCCCCGGATGGTTCGAGTCCGGCCTAGAATCCGGAACTGCCTTGCTATGTGGTAAGGCGGGTAGTACTGAGGACTTGCCAGTTCACAAGGCGGGTCCACCTAGATAGGACCCTTGTCATTTAAGAAAGAAAATTTTCCAAACAAGTTACGGTTTGGTTTTGGTATTTTTTTTTTTTTTTTCAATTTGGAGGACTCATTTGAACCCACCGATTTTGGCGGGTCCTGGGGTAGGACATGGGTTGGAGCCACCAACCTGATGGTTTGGGTCCAATGGAGGATCCTCCGTTTCTTGTCCAAGTCGGTCCCAGTTCGCACCCGACCCGATGACATGTCTAATGAGATTGATTCTACCATTTATTAATTTACATGGGTGACCATCAAACTCCCTATATGAGTTGTGCTACCCAACATGGTGGGTGAATAGCTACCCATCAAGCACCACCTATAAATGAATTTCATTTTCTTATTTGCCCATAGAATCATTTATGTGAAATAGGAAGTTCACCAACCAAATGCAAAAACAAGTTTGTTATGGAAAAACAACTATTATGTTCTACCCTAATGGATACAGCAATGCTGTAAGTGTTTTTTTTCCATTTTACTCTTAAGATCTTAATGAAAGTTTGTTGGCAATTTTTTTTTTTTTTCTAATGTATAGCATCCATGATATAATTAGATATTTTTGCATAATTAAAGAAATATCATGGAATGTGTTTTGATTTCGATGTATATCTTCAAATGGTTTCCTAGTGGAACACCAATAATCTTTTCTTATAAACCCAATTTTAATTATTGGAACGTCGTTAATGCAAAGATTCTTAACCTAAGGAAATTCTCGAGCACTCCTAAATATGATAACTATACAAATTACCGACCTGTGCCGATTATATCTTTGACTCATTAATACCGTAGATGTAGTGCTTTATGTTTGGCATTGCTAATAGATGATCACGTGGTTTCCTTATTGATTGTATCGTATAAGACGATGGTTTCTTATGTATGGCTTGTCCTAGATTTAAGTATCCCTATCGTCCGATATACACACCATGTTGATCGATTATATTGAAGTGACGTTCCTCTGTTAAATAAGAGAGAAATGACAATGAGTATAATAGCTACTTCTCAAAAGATTAAAAGAAATAGATTTTCGTTTTATCATGTAGTAGCTTTTAATTATATTCCGCTTCGAAAAACAAATTATCGATTTTTTAGTGTACACTCGGCTTCAAATATTAAACACGGAATTTACTATATCAATGTTGAGGAAATGGGAAAATGTCAAATTACCTACGTCAACTTTACATAAAAATTTAATTTGATACATAAATTTCGAAATTTTTACTTATTTAAACTTTTTGTAATTATTTTTACTATCTCACTAACACCGATTTATCTTTCTTTCTAGACATGGAAGATGCAATATATTAGTACTAAACAGCGTTAAGAAAAGTAGTAAAAACTAAATTATAGGCTATATTTTCAAAGTTAACAAATGAAACAAATGATATTAAGTAGGTAGTAAAAATAGTCATAAAAAATTATTTATGTATTAAATTGACCACTTCCAAGTTTAAATACCAAATTAAGTTTTTATATAAAATTTATTTGTCAAATTTAACATTTATCCCATAGTAAGAAAGTACGAACCAAAGCAAAGTACAATTTATTTTCAAAGTTGATTACCTCAAACATTTCAAGACTATACTTACCCAATTCTAGCATGCTTAATATAGAACTAGGCAATGGCCTGAACCCATAAGATCACGAGTCCAATGAGGCCTAACTCGGAATGGCTTGGTCTAGAGGACTTGACCACTTTAGATATCATGTGAAAATTTCTTACTAATGTAACATGACATATAAATATAATGTACAAAGCATGAGGTTTGTGCGATGTGCTTGATCACTTCAGTTGAAACCCCACATTTATAATATCTTTACTTGGTAATAAGTTATGTCTATACATATTTGGTTATGTTTCACAATTGGATTTTTTTTTTGCCACACGTCAAATTGCTCTTAACAAATATAGATATCTTTTTCATTGAAATGTCCACCGATGATTCTTACTTATCTTCTATCTTTTACATTCATTGATTATTCTCACCTTTGGTGACACTCTGAACCTAAATCAACGCATATCCAGCCTTGTCACATGTAATACTTAAGAAACCGCATGGAAAGGCTATCCCTTAAAAAAAAAAAACAATGTTCATGTTGACTATTTGTTTAGACATGCTAAAAATTTTACAAAGGCTACTCATTAAGAGTAGATAAACATTACCTATAGTATTGTTACATCATGAGAACCAATCAGACCAGTACTTCAAAAGATTACAAGGTCCTTGTTTTCTCAAACATAAAAGAAAATTAATGCTTCATATTACAACCCATAGGCATATGATTAAGCCTTTAATAAAAATTACATCAAACTTGATAAATGCCTCAACTAATTTTTTTACAAAAACAAACATCACTAGGCTAGATTTCCTAGTCATCCCATTCATCTAGAAGTTCTTCAAAATCCGTGCCATAACCTATTTAGTTATAAAAGTCATCTTCATCAACACTTGTAAAAGAAAATGTGAGTCGAAGCCTAGTATACAGTAATATAAACAAATACAAAGTGACATACACTCTTAATCTAATGCAATGCAACAACCATTAAGTTATAATAAAATATTTAGCTATATCAAATCAACATCAAAGTATCCAAAATCCGATAACAAACTAGCGGAAGACTAGGGGCCTTGAGTAATAGCAGTTTCTTAGGGAGTTGACATAAACAACTCGAATACCTATATCACCTATAGAAACATTTACAAAGATAATAGTTTCATCTAGTTTTAAAGTCATTTCGCATCTTTACTTATCTTAATCCATAATATCATATAGTTCAACCGGTCCCATTAACATTAGTTAAATCATATTACTTTCCTTTAAGCGCAAGTAAACGTTATACCAATAGTATTACCCCTATTGACCATCTATTGAGCCACTTATAAAATGTCATTGCATCTTGATAAGGGAGTGGATTAAGCATCTATCTACCATGCTTGCAGACTTCGAGCAGGGTTGTTACTCCTCATACCAGATTCAATGATACAAGCAATTTAATCACTTTTTAAGCCATCTTTATCTATAGTTGTTTTAAACAGGCTTACCCCAACAACCAACAATCAAGTCGCCACATATGTAGATAAACTAGTATATCTTGCAAAGAAATAGCAGACAAATACAATTGAATAGAGGAATCTGTTAAAAAGAAGTCATTTCATATAACGTTTAACATCAAACCATAATTAAATGCTAAGTCTTCTATCAATAATGAAACTTAAATAAAAACTCATGTGAATACATAACTTACTATTTAAACATGTCTCTGTATAACCTATTCCTTTATTTTATTTTATTTTATTTGCTTATCTATTTTTTAAGTAAGTGAAACAAACTTGGTTGTATGGAGGATTGTGTGAATTCAAACAAGCATGTATAAAAGGTTGTATGAATTTTGAAGTGAAACCAACAAACCATACATCCCATCATATGGGATTGTGTGAAGGATTGTTTAGTTCATACACCCCTCATATAGGCCATTTCAACCCAAGGGTTTCACACAAAAGTGATACATCCCACCACATGGGCTGTTTGATAGGTTGTTTCAAACCAAGAACTTGGACAGAAAGTCATATACCTCTCCATATGGGCCGTATGACAGGTTGTATATGTTTTTATAACTTTCCTTTGTTTTTTTTTACCTAACTTTGGCTACTTGATTACAAAATACTTCGAACTCAACTTATAAACTTAATAGGAAGTATCAAAAAGTTCATACATTCCCACTACACATACATATACAAACAAAACAACGAATTTATCATCAACGACATCCACATCTTCACTTTTTATACTGGTATAACAATTAAACCATACAAATTCATTTATCTACCAAATGAACTAAAACAAACTTCATTACTCTACTCTTATAAATTCTAAAGATTCATCCAAGTCTACGGATCAACTTAGTTCATCAAATCTACCTATAACTCATTAAGAGCTCATTTAAACATAAATTGTTTTTATGAAAGAAACAAGTGAATAAATGATTAAAAAAGTAAGAAACACTTTATCTTAATTGACCATGACTCGTAGAAGAAAAGTTGAAGGAAATCTTGATGAGAACATTTGATTCAAATGATGGAGTATTTTAGCTTGGGTAAGAGATGTCTACTAAGTGTCTACTTTGAAGGGTTAATTTGTGAACTTTTTGTAAAATTTACTTTATAATTATCCTTAAAAATCTACTTTTGACTTTTGACATCTTGTTGTAAACATTTAGTGTGTGCTAGTGCATCATAAGGCAACAAGAAAACGCTTGGATCTTGGGCTTATCTTGTATGTGGGGCTTGAGCTTAAAAATGCAGGAGAAAAATAAGCTTCTTTTGCAACTTGAAACAACAAATTTAGTTCAAAACTTACTAAGTTATAATTAAGAATGTTGAAATAAATAAGTAGACTATATTAGATGAATGTATTATTTATACTCTAATGCCTAATCACATCAAAATATGAAATTCTATTAACCAAATTATTACAACCAATTCCATAATCTAAACAAGCTATACATGTACACAAATTAATGAACCATAAGTAGTTTAAGATATTACACCTTCACCATGAATCAATCCAAATAGAGCTTGACCCCACTAAAAAGTGCATTCATGTACAAAATCCACTCTTATAGTTACTATAGGAGGAATCGATGGATCAATTAATGGATTTTCTTTCTTTTATCATATTTTATATTTTTTCTTCAAATAGGTTGAATAGAGATAGCTCATTAAATTGTTCGCAATGTTATTTTGAGTGGCCAAATAAATAAATAAAAATGAGAATATAAGATAGGACTTTATCACCGAAAATTAGCATGGATGTATCATTAGATAGCAATCATCAATTTAATTCTACTCTTCATAGTTTCCTATGGCGCAAAGATGAAATAGCTATTTTGTAAACGACAATTTCGAATGTCAAGCTTCAAATTCTTTCGATCGAAAAAAAAAAAAAAAAAACTCTATTTTCTATTATATTCAACATGCACCTTCTTCCTTTTTTTTTTTTTTTTTTTTTAACGTTATGTCGTCATATTTTGAGGTAAATTAATAATCTATACACATATATATCTGTGTGCGTGTGTGCGCCGACATGTTCCGGCCATGTGGCATCTGTCGGCAGCAAATCGCTGGAAAAAAATTAAATGGTCATTGTACTTCCAAATGCGCCGGACACTTACAATAATTTTTACGGTCTAAAATGACTCCATAGTATCTGTGGAAGTACGAGCCATATGTTCCCGTAATAATAATAATAATAATAAATAGTGCTGGTCGTACAGTCAAGAAAGGCGTACCGATGTTACTATTTAAGTGATTTCTTAACAATTTCTTCATTTAATTTTTGCAGTAATTCATTTATTATATTTATTCCTCATGATATAATTAGTTCTGCATATTTTAGACAAATTCTGATGAAGCATATTTTGATTTCATAACATATATTTATATAAAAAATTTGGGCCACGACACGTTGAAACCAACTTTCCGAATATTTCCTATAATAATGCGTTGAAAAATCTGCAAAAAAAAAAACAAAAAACAAAAAGAGTAGCGGTTTATTAAATTATTTGTTAAACACGAATTAAGGCCACATAATAAATAAATAAAATCATTGATAGGTTGCTATAGAGCACAACGCGATTCACGCCAAACTTCGCATAAGAATCCATGCCAAGTGAATAAAAAAAGTATTTTATTGTGAACGTGAAGCTTGTTTTGCTTTTTCGTGGGTTTCTTAATTATTGAATGCAACTTTACATATATTTTATTGTAGAAATTACTTTTCGTGCAACTTGTGGAGAATTGCAAGTCTCACCTATATATATATATATATCACCATTGTTGTATTATATTTTAGAAGAGGAAGGTCGCCCAATAATAATCAGCCGGATCTTTGTCGGATATGGAATACTGTTTGAATTTTTGGATTTTATCTATATCGATTCGGTACCAATTTGATTTGGTTAATTAATGAGTAAAATTGTCAATTTTTTTATCGATATCATATTTGTATCAAAACAAGCCTGACCAAAATTGTAACGTCCTAACAAGATATTACAACTCGCCACGTGTCCTTCTTTTTATAAGAACACACCAAGACTAAACAATACCATACCACAAATAAACATTAATAATAAACTCCAATATTCACATAAATAGGCACCTGTTTATAAATATCTTAAAGGAGAAAAACTCTTAATCAATCTAATCAATTTAAACCAAAGTTAACTTTAAATCATAAAGGAGTTCTCATAACATGGTCTTAGTTCATAAAACAAGAAATCTCTTAAAAGGTAGAAAGTTTTATAAGCCTTCAACTCAAACTCAAAGCTATCCAGGTGGTCTAAATATCAACAGGAATATCCAGTCCACTATCGTCATCCCCATCATTCACAAATATGTCAAAACCTGATAGATCATGATAAACTATATCTATACTTGTTTCTAAAAAATGAAAGGAATGAGCCAAAAAGCCTAGTATGCCTAACCACACATAATATATATAATCAAATTATCAATTTCTAATGCAACAAACGTTATTTCTTATCTTATATTAGCTAGCAAGCAACACAATTCAGAACAACATGCATCTAGTTCTAAATCTGGAGTAACTCATGACTCCATAAAAACAAACATGTATAAAAATAGATAATTATACATATATTGGTGTTGGAGAATCATCTACACACCGCGACCTCTGCCAAAAACATAATATACCGGAATCATTTCTATGCACGAGTCCACTCGAGACAATCTCGCACATAAATCATCAGGGTGGCTCATTAGTATCACACTATGTGTGGTCTTTACTAACCAAAGACAAACACAAGCAGCAATCCTAATTTCTTATTGTCATATAGATTTAGGTCAATTTAGATTTCTAATCCTCCAGTACATACAACAAACAAGTCTAATCCTACAAGCACATACAACAAATGAGGTAAGGTCGTACCTGAATCAATTTCCAAAGAACAGAACTCTAATTCACCAGATCTCCTTTATAACACAATCCTAATTTACCAAAACTTAATAATATGAACATAAACAATTTCAATAACAGACACCGTCGAATAAACCTAATTTCATGTATCATCTAAGACCTTAATTTCAAAAGGAAACATAAATACGCACCTTCCTCTTTCTTTCAATCCAATAAAATCTCCAAAGGAAAGGATTTCCCCAAAAATACAAATTTCTCCAAAGATCATATTCCCTTAACCGATCTTATAAATCCTAAAATTCCATTTAATGAAATTAGACAAAAAAACTCAACAAAATCCATCTTTATACTATCATAAGGATTAAGAATATACAAACTTACCTGAAAATGAGGTCTTTAATCCTTCTTGATTATCAAAATCCAGATCTGCAAATCAAAACAGAGTTTTTCTTCAATTGCTCCTTGAAAACCAATAGAAAACCCTAGGGAAAATAGATTTTTGAAATCCTAAAGAAAAGGTAGATATGCAATTACCTTGATCGATTCTTCTAAATATCCGTAGATGCTAGGAACAGAATAGAGAAGATTTTCTAGGTTTAGGAGATGTTTTGGAAAAAGAACAAAGGATGGATTATAAAGAGATTTCGTGGAGACTTTTCATCTTCTGTAACGTACTTCAACAGTTGTTAATCATATGCTGGTGGTGTAAAAAGTTAGGCCAGCGGTGTTTAGCTGGCTTAGCTTTGTGCCCATTTGATTCCTCCTCCGTCTCTTTGTTTCTCTCACGTATCTGATAACTGACAAAAGTAATTAATTTAAACATTAGGATTGACCATAAAATCTTCTTATTTTATATCAAATGACACTATTACCCTTCATTATAAATTAATTATTTGTATATTACAAAAACAAAAAATCTATTATAATACATCAGTTATGCATTATTTTACGTTGAGCAAAATAAAGTGTTTAGAAACTTATGAACTCGTATAGTTTCATATATTTATTGCTTGAACGTTATTATTACGTGTAGTTTGCAAATATTGTGGAATATAATCCTGTTAAAGTGACATAAAATAGTTTTTATTTGTGGGTTCTATATTGATCGATATAGAATGAAACAAGTCCATTGTAGGGTTTATTTTCTTTTATTTTTCATTTAGGCACGTATTAATAATTTAAAAAAAAATCAACATTACTGCTTACTAAAAGATTATAATATTTTTTTACGATTTGTATCACGTATAATTAATATATATAGATATATATAAACATATAATAGATTGCCGTGCTTCGTTGATGAGAAATTACCATATTTCTTTCGCTATATTTGTTGCTAAACCATTTTCTTAGATTTTAGTTTTTAACATCTTTACAATGTATATTTATATATAAGTCGTTGAATTTGCTATAATTATAATTCTATTACAGTCATATTCCTTATGAAGAATTATTACTATATTTAGTTATTCCATAATAAATTAATATTATACAAAACAATATTAAATGATCATTTCTTAATCAAAACCAGGAATTCAATTTAATGTCAAAATCATATTTTATCCAAAATATTTCCATTTAAATAAAAAATTTATAAATTTTAAATAATATTAAACTGCTTTCTTTGGGACCTGTTGATAAGAGCAAATCCAACTGGAAAAACTCATAACTAAAAAAAAAAAAAAAAAAAAAAAACACAAAGTACGAAACGTCTTTCTAACTATTATTTACAATTTTCACAACTGGATAAAGTAAATAAAATGGTGTGCAAAAATACCATGTCTCTAAAAAGTATACATTTATATGATCCAATTGCACAAAAACAAATCAAGACTTTTACGGCGAAATCATAGAGGCGGTTTTTATTTTCGCCTCTAGTATAATAGCACTTTTTTTTACGGCAGTATGTAGTGGTGTTTTTTAATTTCGCCTCTACGTAGAGGCAATTAATAGTGGCAAAGATTAAAACCGCCGCTATGTAGGCGGGTATAATTTTTTTTTTTTTTGACCAAAAGGCGGGTATAATTAGTGAATAGGAGCAGACGCGGGGAATTGTGACAAATATTAAAAGAAAAAAAAATAAACAATGAAAAAGAAAGAAAAGAGGGAAAAAAAAAACCTCTTCATCATCTTTACCCTCCCATTTTCACTTTCCTCTTTGTTGGGTTCTTCTTCTCTGGCTATTTTGCTCGCCGGCCGGCCATTGCTTCTTCCTATGGTGCTCTCTCTCACTTAAGGTGCTCTGTTTCACTCTCTCTCTTTCTTCTATCCATCAAATGGGTTATGTAATTGATTAGTCTTTGTTAGGGTTTATCATTTTCATCGTACGTGCGTAGGTAAATAGCTCCATATAAATGCTTATAGTTATAGCCAGAAGTACACAAATTGTTATCATGCATTCAGGAGTTCTCATTGTTGTGATTATAGCTGTAAAAGTAATGTTTGTATAATTTACTCATGTACACTGTATCGGTTCCAGTGATGTTCTATTTCAAGTGATTAATGTACGTTTTTGGGTTGAGTTTTTAATCGGGTAACTGCATTTTGAGATGTTTTTGTCGACTTCAGTATCGTCGAACCTCATCACGGTTCGCTATCCCAACTTCGGTTCACCAGAATCTTTGTTCTACAGAAGTTGCTACCTGTGTGGGAGAGTGATGGGCAAATATATCAATGTTTTTTAAAAAAGTAGTGAGCTCGATGTGTAGTTTTTATAAAAGTGCCCATATATAAATATATATATATTGGTGTTTATATGTGTGGGAGAGTGTCCTTGTCTATTCTCATCGTTCTCTTCGAGTTCGTTGCGAATCCAAGGTAGTCAATTGCTTGTTTTAGTTATTAAAGTTTATATTTTATATAAAATGCTTTGATTTAAATATTCGTTTAAAGATTTTGCATTTTAATCTAACAATTGTTTCACTTTTCTTTTGAAAGACAAGTGATTTGTTTATACATAATTATTTGGGATCAAATTTCATATAAAAAATATACATAATCCAATTTTAAGATTGATTCTAAAGTTTCAATCATTGTTGCTGAGTTTTATACCTTGCTGATATTAAGTTAGAAGTCTACAAATGGGGCTCGGTTATTTATGATCCATGCAATTAATATTTTCCCTTGATAGAGGAATACTCTCATGCCGCAGCTCCTAGAAGAAATTTCTTTAGCAGCTATCATCACTTGTCATATAGAGATACTCTTTATTATTGTTCATAGATGATTAGAGAGCCTTCGATATCCTAGACTCAACTTCCTGCACTAGAAAGATGTATATGGATTGATGATGTTGTCACATAACTTTTTAAAAGTAATACATAACTTTTTAATTGGGTTTTTGTGTGTAGTATTCTTGATGTTCTGTATTGACTTGGAAGAACTAAATAATCAATGTTTGTGGTTAGATCTGGCTAAGGTCTGATTGGTTAGGATGTAATCAACTATGTTGGATAAATGAATGGAATGAAGCACAGCTTTTATCATTTTCCGTACTGTTTTTCTACTGAAAGGAAATTGTTTCTCTTAATCGGAATGTTCTTTGATCATTTACCTATGCTAAATTTCTTGTTACATTACAATTCATGCTAGTAATTTAGTTTTAGATATTTTATATTTTTGGCGTAGTTGATATTAACATGTATATTTGTATATTTATTTTGATCTCTTTTATGTTTGTTTCTATATATGACAGGGGAGGCATCGAGGCTCTTGGATGAGTTGTTAAAAGGATCGAGTGGATTTTTAAATTGGGTTATTTCTGGAACTTCTGCAGATCGCGATCCAGATCTCCATTGCCTTCTGTAAGTGGATGACTAATGTGAATTAAATCAAAGAACTTACGTTTAAGATATTATGTGAACTTCATACGTTGGATTTTTTTCTTTCATTTTGAGTGCTTAAACTGCATTTAGATTTCCAAATTAAAACAACATGTCTACTGGTTGGACACAGGACAGAACTTATATCACTTGACGCGTATCGGAAAGCTTTCCCCTTTTAACAAAACACCAACAACGTGGAAAATTAACAATAACATCATAGGTTGTTTTTCTATTTATATGGTTCTGATCTTTGGCCCAGCCATCACACAATATGCAATTAAAATGGCAAATAATATGTATGCATGATTGGTTGGGATAGGGACAGGATATGTAATGTGGACAAGGAAACTTCATCCATGACATTAAACTTGGTAAATCCCTACCGGTTGAATAACTTTATGCCTCCTACGGATTACTATTGTCCTCGAGAAGAAAGGGGCAGAAAAAGCCCTCATTGCAAATCCCTTCGATTTCAGTTGAGGACTTCCAAAAAAGTTTTTATTTCTTAAGTTAGCAGATCGTCTGTCACGTCTGTTCTTTTCCTAGTTTCCTGATCAGCATATGGTGTTGCAGTGAATATCGTGTGCTTTGCAATCCCACTAGATGTCTTCATGTCTATCATGTGTGTGGGAGAGAGTGTTTCTTATCTGGTTCCAACATCCAACTTCATTGGATTACCATGTTCATTGACCATTGTCGTGCAGTCTTATATCCCACTAGATGTCTTCGTGTCTATCAAGTGTGTGGGGTAGAGTGTTTCTTATCTGGTTCCAACATCCAGTTTCATTGGTCTACCATGTTCATTGCCGTGAATCTTATATCCCACTAGATGTCTTCATGTCTATCAGCTGTGTGGGGTAGAGTGTTTCTTATCTGCTTCCAACATCCAACTTCATTGGTCTACCATGTTCGTTGCTGAGCAGTCTTCTGGATTGTTGTCTTAATTCTTCTTATGGTTAATTACAAAAATATGATATATGTTTTGGTCAATTTAAAAACCTATGTTAATTTTTTTGACAAATAGGTGATCTGAGTTTTATATAAAAATTTATTATAATTAATTACTTAGAGAGATATATGTTAGGGTCTTATTAGTCTAAAAATTAATTTAATAAAACTGAGATGGTTTTAAGATGTTATTGTTTAAATTTCAATATTTTTAGAAAAGTGTAATTTGCCCCTTTAAGGTTTGTACTAAACTGAGATGGTTTTAAGATGTTATTGTAAGGTTACATGCTATTGTTACGACTTGCCACACATTTCCATATGGAAAAGCTACTTTTAGGCTTTTTTTACTGTATTGTCCTAGGACTATGAATCTTTATTTGAAGAAATTTTATGAAGCTTTTCCTATGATATCAAATGTGTATTTATGTTGTGGGAAAGGAAAATCTAGGATGCTTTCATTGATTGAAACTTAAATTATTTGCTTATTGGTAAGAAAAGTTTTAAAATAAAACTTGCTACAAAAAGTAGTGCTAGATACTTCAAATTTTATATTAATTTTTATTCGAAATGTATCATAAATTTCGTTAATCATTTATATTAATACTCTTATGTTTAATTTAAATTTTATTTTTCCAGAATGGATAGGAGTTGGATAAACAAGGCTAGGAATAGTGTCGAGTATAGACAAGGTGTTGAAGAATTCCTTGATTTTGCATTTTGTAATTCATCTTATGATGGAAAGATAATGTGCCCTTGCGTAAAGTGTGTCAATCGATCCTTACAAATATGATGATGCTAAGGTGCATCTGATTTGTGATGGTTTCTTGAGAGGATATACTTGTTGGGTTTGTCATGGGGAAGAGTTGCCAATTGATGTTACCTCTTCAACTTTTTCTCCCTCCACCTCTCATGCACAAAGAACTATACCTAATGAGCAATGCAATTCTATACATATGAATCAATGGAGAGCAGATGATATTGGGGGATTAATGAATGATGCATTTGGCATACATAATCAAGAAAATGAAGGGGCAATTGGTCAACAAGCAAGGATTAGTCAATTAGAAATGGATGAACCATTTATTGTGGGTAATGATTTACATCAAGGGCTTGATATAGAGCATGATATAGAAGGACCTAGTCATGGAACAAATAGGTTTCATGAGTTGCTTAAGGAATTTAAGGATGAACTATACCCTGGATGCCCCATCCTCGAAATTATCTTGCATCTTACGTCTGTACCATTTAAAATGTTTGAATGGGTGGTCAGCAAAATCATTTAGTATGTTTCTTGAATGTTTGGGTGATATGCTTCCACAAGGAACTACATTACCAAGATCCCATTATGAAGTCAAAAAATATATTAATGATTTAGGTTTGGGCTATGAAAAAATACATGCTTGTCAAAATGATTGCATGTTGTTTCGAAGAGATAGAGCAAATTTTGATGCTTGTACTATATGTGGTTCATCACGTTGGATTTCACAAAAGAGAGAAGATTTGAATTGTGAGAATGGTTCAACTCGTTGTTCTACTAGTAAAAAGAAAAGGCCAGTAAAGTGTTACGATATTTTCCTCTAATTCCAAGGTTGCAAAGGCTTTATGTTTCAACAAAAACCTCAGGTGATATGCAGTGGCATGAGGAGGGACGCAAAAGGATGGACTTTTGAGACATGTTGCCGATGGAGAAGCATGGAAAGCATTTGATGTTCGCCATCCAGATTTTTCATCAGATTCTCGCAATGTAAGACTTGCTCTTTGTAGTGATGGATTTAACCCATTTAGGACAATGAATACGACATACAGTACTTGGCCAGTTGTGTTGTCCATTTATAATTTTCCGCCTTGGATTTGCATGAAACAAACCTCCCTTATCTTATCAATGATAATTCCAGGTGGGAAAGGTCCTGGCAATGACATAGATACTTATCTAAACCATTAATTGAAGAATTATTGCATTTATGGGAAGGTGTCAAAACCTATGATGCTTCAACTCAGCTGAATCATCGACGATGGTTACCTGAAAATCATCGATTTCGCTACCAAAAAAACTGTTTTGATGGGAAAGAGGAGTTGAGAACATCACCTAAAAGAGAAAGTGGAAGTGAAGTGTTGAGGCAACTTCATGGTATTCAATTTACATTAGGAAAACAAGTAAAATCTAAAGTGAGAATTGCTAAAAGAAAGAGGTCCAATATTGACTCGAACCTTATCATTCCAACTAATGTGGGTGAGAAATCAAGTGATCCTAAGAATTGGTGGAAGAAAAAAAGCATTTTCTTTAAGTTGCCTTATTGGGAGCATAATTTGTTGCGTCACAACCTTGATGTGTGCATATAGAAAAAATGTTTGTGACAATTTGATTGGAACTTTATTGAATCTTGACGCAAAGTCAAAAGATAATTTGAAAGCTCGTCTTGACTTAGTGGACCTTGGCATTAGACATGATCTACACCCTCAAGTGCTTACCAATGGTAGAAGACGACTACCACCTGCATGCTTTACCATGACTACAAAGGAGAAAGAAACTTTTTGTCAGATTCTCAAAGATGTGAAAATGCCAGATGGATATGCATCAAACATATCAAGGTGTGTCAATGTCAAAGAGCGCAAAATTGTGGGGCTCAAAGTCATGATTCTCATATTATTATGGAAACCCTTCTTCCAGTAGCTTTAAGAGCATGTAGTCCATCTAAGCAAGTCACTACGGTGGTCATTGAATTGGCTACATTTTTCAAAGCATTATGTTCTAAGGTTCTAGATCCTAATGAGCTTGATAAACTACAAAGCCGCATTGTTATGAATCTTTGTCAAATGGAAAGGATATTTCTTCCCTCATTTTTTACCATTATGGTACATTTGCTAGTCCATCTAGTTGAGGAGGCAAAGCTAGGTGGGCCAGTACATTACAGATGGATGTATCCATTTGAGAGGTATGGCATCAACTCTATTTATATTTTAATAATTTGAATCTTAGGTTTAAGTGAACAATACTTAATACAAAATTTTAGGTACTTTGTTCGTTTGAAATCTTATGTTCGTAATAAGGCTCAACCAGAAGGATCAATTGCTGAAGGGTATATTGCAGAAGAATGCTTAACCTTTTGTTCAAGGTACTTAGACAATGTTGAAACAAGGCATAATAGGCCATTAAGGAACCTCGCCCACCACGAAACACAGGTCATTCACAATACATGTTCTCTAGTGCTGGTATTCCGATAGGCAAGGCTGAAAATATTGTGTTAGACAACAAGGTGTTAAGTCAAGCATATCGTTATGTTCTTGCCACTGTGACCAAGTTGAATCATTTCGTCAGTAAGTATGATTACACACATACATGTATATTGTAAATACTTATGTATATTTTCTATTCATTTTGATTGTAATACTTCATTCAGGCAATTTATTAATATTGAAAAGCGAAAACGTCGTCGAAATGGTCATCTAAACGAGAATGAGAAAGCAAAGCTACTAAATGAAAAGTTTGGAGATTGGTTTCAACAAAGAGTAAGCTCATTACATGACAATATTTTCACACAAATGTAAATATTCTTGATCTATATTATTATTTTATTCTAACAAAGAGTTATATTGTTTAAGGTTATGAAAATGGGTGATGACAATGCATCAAGAGAGATTGTGATCCTTGCTACTGGACCTAATAAAGTAGCAAAGAGATTTGCCGGGTTTATAAGAAATGGTATTAGAATCCATACCAAAGCTCGCAAGGAGAACATGGCAACTCAGAATAGTGGTGTTGTCAATACTTCAGAGATGGGTGGCATCAACTATTATGGAAAATTGATGGATATCATCGAGTTGAATTACTCGAATTGATGGATATCATCAACTATTGTCTTTACTAGTTTGCTAACAATGGAGAACTTCGAGTATTCAGTATTGGGAGCCATGGAATTTCTAGTACTCTAAGTTTATTACCATTATAGTTGACAAAACTCATTGAGTAGGTGTTCTCATTTACTTTTGTATGGACTTAAATGTAGCTCCCCTTAACAACTGAATTAAGACTTTTGTATTGTGAATGCCAAGCTTAAGCTTGCTTGGTTCTTAATTCAAGATATGAACCCATGTGTTCAAAATTTGACATTGAAGGAAATCTAGTGATTGGATGTGCCTTTTATATTTGCATTACACTAGATGTCATACTTCAAGGATCAATTGTTGTCGCGTATGAATTTGCCTTTACATTTAGTGAAATTATTTGTTAAAATTTTGGTTCCAAACCGTAGTGGTTTCATCCACATCTAGTGAAAGATTTTAGTACTAAATTTTTATACTCGTTCAAACAGCCACTAAAACGAATATTCCAAAATTTTTTCCTCATGTACCGGCGGTTTAGACCGCCAATACAATCCCCTCAAAATTTTCGTATGAAACATTGTGGCGGTCCAAAACGCCACTAACATAAACATCTTAAAAAAATCCTCCATTGCGTAATGGTGGTTCAAACCACCAATAAAATCATTCAAAATTTAACGCGAAACATTGTGGCAGCCTAAACCGCCACTAAATAAATCGTATGTAAACTTAATCGGTCATGTAGCGGCGGTTTTGATTGCCGGTAGTACTCCTCACAACCGCCGCTACGAGATGATAGTCTACTTCGGCGAAGGGTAAAACCGCCTCTACATTGTAGAGACGGTGGCATTTGCGACAGTAGTGAGGCAGTTTAAGGAACCGCCTCTACATGTATGTAGCGGCGGTTTGAGCCACCGCTAAAGTATAAAAAAACCACCGCCAAAGAGTTGGTTTGTAGTAGTGTTGCCATGAATTTTTTTCGTTGATAGATTGAAGTGTGTTAGCTATGTGATATGAAAATAAGAATCTAATGGGAAGAACAAAAAGATATGTGAGGTAGCCTGTCTATATTAGAAAGGAGAGAGGTTGGCCTATTACGTCTCTATATGTAGATATGATGGGTTCTCCTTCTCCTTTTTTTTTCCCCTTTGTTTCTAATGATTGAATGGAGTTTAAGACATGAACATTGGCACTTTAAAAATCAACCATCATTACTAACATTAATGTTCTCATTGTTAGCTTATGGGTTTGACCAAAACATGTTAGAAAGTTAAGGTTTTAGGAGTTTTATTGGGTATAACAGAGTCAAACATGTTAAAAAAAAAAGAAGAAAATTTTGTCATGTTTTAATTATATAAGAAAAGTAAAATTAGAATTACACTATAAATTTATTAATAAATCAATTATAAAGCTAATCATTAAATCAATACAATATATATACCATAATTAATACATAAGTCCACCTAATGGACTAAAACTAAACTAATACTACAAGCAATTGATTTTGTTACAAGGAAAAAATATGGCTGCAAAAAACCCAAATCTCCCTGTAAAAGGTTCTTGCAAGGAGTTATTTCGTCACTTATTTTTGTCACGCCAGCCTCATTATTTTAACTTAATGGAAAGAGCTACTCATTGCAAGAAGTTAGCCTCAGCGAAAAGTTTCTTGCAAGAACACGACTTCTTGCAACGAGCAATTCCTTATAAAAGTATAGGCAATATGTACATGGTTCTTGCAACGAGCCTCTCCTTGCAACAAGTGACTTCTTGTGATGAACAACTCCATGCAATAACACTATGACATGTTATCAAAAGCCTAATATAAGGACATATTCATTGCAAGAAGTTACTTTTTGCAAAAAACATCTCTTTGCAAAATATAATATTATTTTTTTATTATGCAACTAATTATTTGATTTGGCTATTTTCATAATTATTATATTTTTGAAATATTGAATATTTTAAATTCAAAACTATATTTCTATTCTTCATATTATATTTTCTACATATAAATTCAATAACAAAAATAAAAGATAAAAAATTCAATAAAACAACAAAACCATAAGATAATGATATCTAAAATGGTTAAGTGGCATTACTACATTAGTTCCAATAGTGCATAAACAACCAAACATGAAAAAGAAAAGAAAAGAAAAACATCAAAGAGTCCCAACAGTTCATACACAACATATGCAAAAAGGGAAAAAAAAACACAAACACAATCTATCTTGAATAACGCCTAAACGAACGCTCAGTTAGAGGCTTATGTATCCCCTCTTCTTGCCCAAGTTCAACTTGATCTGGTGGTTGTATCATCCCTTGTCTACTAGGTGATCCCCCTTGCATTTGTGGTGGTGAAAACATTGGATGAAATTGACCCATAGAAAAAAGTTGTTGTCCTCCTACTGACCCTCCATGCATGGATAGCATGGATGAACCACCCATTTGTCCCCAGTGATAAGATCCAAGACCCATATAACCATATGGTGGCATAAACCCAACAGGATTGCTTGGACGTTGGCTGTTGATAAGTTGATCTACCTTTTGGCTTAACTCCATAACTGTTTGTCGTAGATCTTGGTTCTCTGCCTTCAATTCATCTATTTCGACTTGTGAACTATTAAGAGGGCATTCAATCGCACTTAGTCTAACACGCCTTGATGATGGTTTCGGCCCACTATAACCCATCCCACATGTATATCCAGATTTGTGTCCAAGGACATCTGTAAGAATTTGTAATTCAGACTTTGGCTCCTCCTATGATTCTTGTGATTGTTTCTCAGGCTCAGTCTTCTTTTCTACCATCCTAGCCTACAAAGACAATAAAACAAATAAGCGAATTATTAGTAGTATGAGTGTAAACCAATATGCTCAAGTATTCATCTAATGTGTATAAACATAAAAAAAAAAAAAAAGGTGTAGTTCAATGTCCCCAAATCAGAGAAAAAAAATGAGAAGAAATACATTCACTCTATTAAAAGCAATTTCACCCTTTAAAGGAAGGAAGTAGAAACCTTTTTAAAAATCAAGTCTATTAATGAATGATAGATTAGTCTTTCTACTTCACTCTCTATGTTCGATGGTTCAAATACTAAACCTACCATTTATCCATGTTTTTATACAGTTTTGATACATGTAATAATATATAAACTGGGAGATATTAATTCATGTTTTATATTAGTCTATCCATTTTTCATCATTGCACACTTACAAATAAAGTAGATTCATTGGAATCTTAACTCTAGAAAATTAATCAAACACATACCAGGAAGGACAATAAGGAAAAAAAAACATGTATGCATGTATTGTCTTTATCAAATATAGCCAAATCCATATTAACTGGTGTCATTATAAGCTGTTAGTTATGTTAATGATTCAAATCACAAATCCAAATTTTTTAATGCTAAAAAAAAATAACAAGGATTGAGCCAAGAATTGAATGAAACTGTAAATTTTACTTTTTAATTGCATTGAATTCAATTCACAGATCAAATAAGGCTACTAATTAAATCGCAATATTTTTCTTGGTTCGGTTTAAGACCACAAAGAACATCATTCCCACCCAACAAATGTAGAGTAATTCTGTATGTGGCTTATTGGTCTATATGAAGATGAAAAATGGACTGAGAGCTGTTGGTCTTTTAGGTTGCCCTATTTTGCAACATCTTTTCACTTTTTTACTTACATGAATCATAACAAAATCTTCACCTAAAAACAAGGTTGTGCACCATTGTTGCTAAAATATTTCATATTCTCTTTTTCTTTTTCCAACCATGTTACACATTACAACTCGAAAAATGAAGAATCAAACTTAATATATTCCATATGAAGAATCAAACTTAATATACTCCATATAAAAATATAATGAAATGAAATGAAAGGTGCAGAATCTTTTGAAGGTGCAGACTAAGACTTGGTCAACGTTTTGGTCCGCTGTGAAATGACAAAGGAAACAGCCTAGGTTTGGTTTTGGTCAAGACGTGAGCAAAAGTTTCCAAAATGCTCTTTCCACGAGAAAGGGCTTTCATCAAATGGATCGAAAAAAAAGAAAAAAAAATCAGGTTTCATCCGACATTGTTATATGTAAATGATTAGTCGATATTCATAAATTTTGGAGTAATAATTGTTATATATAAATGATATTTTTTTACATTTACTATTTAACGTGTAAAAATAACATGGAATGAACTGAGTGTTATATAAGAAGAAATACAATCTTAACATAAGCATATTACCTTCCCAGTTTGCTTTTGGTAATAACATCTTCATTCCAAGAAGAAAGATCACAGGAGTAAACCTCGTATAACCCACATGCTTGTCAACAGAAGTATTTTTAAAAAGCTCAAACCACACCCACAAACATTATAACCATGATTCTCAATTTCAAAGTTTCTTAATTCAACAGGTAACAAAGCACACAACACAAAAAGCAATACAAGCGAATAAACCATCAACCTAACACATCACAGAATTGTATCCATAATTCAACTTGGGAATTCCACAAAATCATCATCACAGGATTTTATCTAGAACTCCTAAGTCTCATCATTGACACCTTTTCACCACATCCAAACCACTGCAATACTCCAGCAACAATGAATCATAACCTTTCTACCCTATGAGCTCATATTTCAGCAACAATGGTGAACAACCTAACAAATCAAACAAAGCTAAATAACACTGATGACATTATAATAGTCCAGCAAAAAGACATATAGTCCACAAAATATATAAACGACTAGTAACTAAGCTCAATTTAAATTAATCACGATATATTGCTTTGTAGTAATAATTTAACAAATACTATTCCTTAAGATTTCTAAACTTACATGTTTTTCCTCTGCTATGTCATTGACCCAACTTGTAGAGTTATCCTTATGCCGATGAAGTTGTTCATATAAGTCAATTTCCCCTAGTTTCTGTAGATTGCACAATAATATTACAAAATAAATGTGGAAATTTTAAAATAAATTTTCTTACTATCATGAACAAAAGGAAAAATTTAACATACACGTTTCTCTTTATGGCGTGCAAAGGACATACTTCCTCCCGTGTGGGGATAAGGTAATTTATCCCTATTTTTTTTGTTAATCTCCGAACGAGTCTAGATAAATAAGATACAGAAAAAGAAAACATTATTGATACATATCGCATTACCAATGTAAATAAAACACTAAGAATACCTTATGTACAACATCATTATCAAAGTAATCACATAAAGCTATCCAATCTGCTGGTTGATGTCGTATACTATCCGACACATTCTATCGAGCTAGCTGGCCTCCTCCCATAGCCTTGTATTGTGTCTTATAGTTACATCGAACTAAAGAATAAACTCTTCCTGCCACCTGATTTAGACAATTCCACCAATGTCGGCTTCTAACCCAGTCTGGTGCTTCAAACTTTTCCTATTAGATAACAAAATTTAAAGTTACATATATTAGAGATCATACATTGTTAGTGAAAATGCCCAAGATAGGAGTTACCACATATTTCTTTACAACACTTCTAGTAATATAAGAAAAATTTATATAACTATCTAAAACACAAAATAAAATATTTCTCATTCCAAATCTAATCATCCAAAAGGAGTATATAAAAACACTATTATGTTACTTACCATAACTTTTCTAATAGTCATCTCTCTTATATTTTCCAGCAATGCTAACCATGCCAGCCCTTTATCATCATGAATGGCTAACACATCTTGTCGTATTTGCAATCTAAACTCCATACACAAGATGTTGATGTTGTCTCCCGTAATAGTTCCATTGTTTTTCTCATCAATCTTCATGCCAAGTTGAGGCCAGTGACCATTCCTACGGTAGTAATCATGACAAAATGTACCTTTATATGCACCACGGACTTTCCTTTGCCCTCTAGGGTGTTCATGCTGCTGAAGGGCAATATTATCATCGTTATGGTTGTTGAAAGCATCATTGTTCTCAACAGAATCTGCATGATCATCATCAAGACCCCAATCCTGGTGCTGATCATAGTGCTTGTGTTTAACAAGTTCATATAACCAGGTGGTCCATTCATCCTGTACCAAAAAGAAATAAATATCATGAGTTGGCAATAGAAGAAATAATAAACAACAAAAAAATATTTATGAAAAAGAATACCAAACATGAGTTAATCCCCTATTTCTCCATCTGTACTATTCTCACTATGATCTACTATAGTTGTATTTTCACCCAGAGCAGTAGTCGAGCAAGAGGGCCTAAATCAATACATATACGGTTGATTGGAATTGTCCAGGGTACACTTATATCTTGTTGGAGTGGATCATCTGGTTGTGATTGATCTGTTATATCATCTTCAAAATCATCATTCATTTGAAATAATGCTCGATCAAACAAGTGTCGATGGTTAACCTTTTGAACAACTTTCCAATCGCCGTTACGCTTCTTTGGGTCTTTCAAGTAAATTATTTGCTGGCACATATCAGCAAGCACATATGGGTCATGTCATACCACGTGTGACTAGTGTTTATGCTTATCATATCCTCATTTATGCTCTCTGGTTGGTGACGATGTGTGTCAAACCATTTGCATTTAAAGAGGAACACTTGTCGACCACCAAAATAATTTAATATCATGATACTATTCAATATTCCATAGAAAATGATTGGGCTTCCATTATGCTCCCCTATAACAGAAACTCCACTATTTTGTGTTTTCAAGCCAGCTTCCCTATCTTCTGTAATAAAACTAATCCTATTCATCATACAAGCGCGAAAAACTTGAATACGTCTATACGGACACCAAGATAATGCTTCGAGGTCATCTGAAATTTCTATCCCACTAAGTGCTTTCAATTACATTATTTGCATGCCAATGAATCAAGTTAATTGAATTATATGTTATTTTGTTAAAAACATTTTACATTTTAGGTGAATTATACTCTTACCTTGTTTCTAAACCACCCACTAAATTGTGATGCAAGAATTTGGCTTACATCTCTAACACCATGCGATAGCATTTCTTGTTCAAAATCTCTGCTTATTAAAGTCTCATATAAGTATTAAGCATGACATTAATATTGAAGCATAAAAAAGTATACCTTATGTATGGTTGAACCTCTTCATAGTTGTTCAATACAGTCCAGTACATCTTATTCATTTCTTCATCCAGATCGGCATAAGTGAATGCACCAATTCGGCGCATAGGCTGTCTAAAAACTCACATGCCAACGTTTAAAGACAGATCAAGGCCATCCCATTGCCTATGAGGCCTATTAAGTTTGGATTCCATGTTTTCAAAATACATAGAGCAAAATAGGATACTTTCTCGTACAACATAAACTTCCGTGATGGAACCTTCTGGTCTAGCTTTATTGCCAACTTGCCCTTTAAGAACACCTAAGTACCTCTCTACTGGATACATCCACCTATATTGCACTAGACCACAAATACGAGCTTCTCTAGGCAAATGCACCATAAAATGTACCATGATGTTAAAGAAGCCTAGCGGAAATATCATTTCAAGTTTGCATAATGTTATAACTATGCTTTTCTCCATTGATTTCAAGATGTCCATTCGCAACTCTTTTGCACAAAGCTCTCTAAAGAACCGCGATATTTCGTAGACTACATCATAAATTTCATCATGAAGAAACCCACGCAAAATGACTGGAAGAATACGTTGAAGTAAAACATGGCAATCGTGACTCTTTAGACCCTTGAGTGTTGCCTCAGACTGACTTAGACATGATGCAATATTGGAAGCATACCCGTCTGGAAGTTTTACTTCTTTTATTAAGCGGCACACCTCTCTTATATGATGTGAAGGCAATGTAAATTGTGTTGGTGGCTTAATAGTTCGACCTCCTTGAGTTATAAGATGCAACTCAGGTCGAATCCCCATCTCTTGTAGTGTCCTTCTAGCTTTCTCAGTATCTTTAGACTTACTCTTGATATTCAGTAGTGTGCCAACCAAGCTATCACATATGTTCTTCTCTATGTGCATTACGTCTAAGTTATGTCTAACGTCTAATTCCTTCCAGTATGGCAATTTCCAAAGAATGCTTTTCTTGCACCAATTGGTACCATCATCATTTTGCCGCCTTCTCATCCCAATGGACTTTCCAAGGACTATGTTTCATAATTTGACAGTTGTCGTAGAATGTCATTTGTTGAAAATTCTCTTGGTGCAGGTCTTGTCTCTACTAATCCATTAAATTTCATTGATTCATGATGCAAAAGATGAGATGAATGTAGGAAACGTCTATGCCCCATGTAATTAAATTTACTTTGAGATTGAAAATGGGACAACCATTGTACCCTTTAATAGTCCATTCGGATACATCACCATATGATGGAAAATCATGAATTGTCCACAATACTGCTGCTCGTAGACAAAAAGATCGTTCCGCAACTACATCAAATGTTCGAACCCCATATGACCACAACTCCATTAACTCATCGATTAAAGGTTGCAATAAGACATCGATATCCTTTCCTGGTGATCTTGGCCCCCGAATAAGTAATGACATCAGAAAATATGGTTCTTTCATGCATTTCCAAGGAGGAATATTATAGATAAACACAATTACTGGCCATATACTATACGTAGTACTCAAATTGCCAAAGGGGTTGAAACCATCGGTAGCAATACCTAAACGAATGTTTCGAGCCTCATTTCCAAATTCTAGAAACTTATTGTCTAGGGTCTTCCATGCTAGAGAGTCAGAGGGGTGTCTTAAAATGTTATCCTCTTTACATGCCCTTAACTATGCCATTTCATTTCTGATGCTGTCTTTTTACACAAAAACATACATTGAAGGCGTGGAATCAAAGGAAAATGTCTTAAGACCTTCACTGCAACCTTCTTTTTTTGTTTGTCATTCCTAGTTTTCCACCTGCATTCATTACACCTTGGGCAATAATTGAGATTCTTAAACTCCTTCCTAAACAATACATAATCATTTCGACATGCATCAATCAAGTTTGCATCCATTCCTAGTGCGCACAACATTTGTCGCGCCTTGTAATAAGAGGATGGCAATCTCTCACCCTGAGGCAATATGCTTTTCACAAAAGATAACCAAGCATTAAAACTCCTAATGGATTGTTGGCCATCTACCTTTAGATTCATCATCTGAATAACTACAGAAAGAAGAGAAAACTTTGAACATCCAGGGTATACTTCACGTTTTGCATCTTCAAACAAACTACTCCACTCATTGGAATCAACTTCAGCACCAACCTCTCCACTCTCTGAATCATCATCATCATCATTATCATGGTGAACTTCACCTCAAGCCATGTCTTCTAACATCTGATAGTCCATATTGTCCTCAAATGTTTGGTCATTGGTTTGTACATCTTTATCCACATTCAAGACTTCAACAACATTTGACTCATCCATGGATGTTGGGAGTTCACCATGATAGATCCACCTATTGTAACCCCAAACCATACCCCTCCGAAATAAATTTTGTCGAATAAACTCGATTGGGTGCCATTCCACATTCACGCAATCACGACAAGGACACCGAATACGACCATCAGATTCTCGAGCAAACTTTACTGCTACTAGAAGGAAATCCTTGACCCCCTCAACATACGCTCTACTTGATCGATTATAGGTATGGTGCCATGTTCTTTCTAACATCCTAAAAATTCAACTACATTATTTCATTATTTTTCAAACCCCCTCAAATGTTTATATCATAAGAATCTAATCATATTTACTTTTAAATAATGTAGAAAAAAACATAACATGAAAGAAAATTCTAGGAAGCAATTATTTTCCTATCATCCTAAAAATTCAACTACATTATTTCATTATTTTTTAAACCCCTTCAAATGTTTATTTCATAAGAATCTAATCATATTTACTTTTAAATAATGCTGAAAAAAACATAACATGAAAGAAAATTCTAAGAAGCAATTATTTTCCTATCATCCTAAAAATTCAACTACATTATTTTATTATTTTTTAGACCCCTTCAAATGTTTATATCATAAGAATGTAATCATATTTACTTTCATATAATTCAGAAAAAAAAAAAAAAAACATAACATAAAAGAAAATTCTAGGAAGCAATTATTTTCCTGTCATGTACAATAAGCTCTCTCCATCAGTGACAATTCATAGGAATCATATTGAATCTATGAAACCATTGCATTAACTATCAGTCCCTTTTTCCATCATTCTTGAACTGTTCACGTATTCCATGCCACTTCCATACCTGAATAGTCACATTAAATCCTTAATTTTCCATTTTCCAGGAATTTCCTAAACCATTTTTTTCCCTAAATAATACTAATTACTAAACAGCATATCCGACTTTACAGTCACTTAATTTACTTGTTCAAATTTCCTACGTATATTTATTCACATTGCTTGTTATCATTCATTCTACGTGGCCTATCTCCTATTTTACTATATGTAGACACACATTACATCTTCCTTTTTTCGCATCTCCCCATTTTTGGGTATTATGACAACTTCAAACCCACATTCCGGGAAGGTGAACTTCTCCACTCCAAGAAACTTCACAACCATCTCCAAATCTTGTGCTAAAGAAACCCTGTTTCCCAATGATCCTCTTAAACAATTCAAGAATGAGAAAAAACCCCTAAAGAAAGCGATAGAATACTTTGTTCCAATATTTGAATGGTTGCCCAAAGATAGTTTGAGTGTGTTCAAGTATGATTTACTTGCCGGAATCACCATCACCAGCCTCGCCATCCCTTAAGGGATCAGCTATGCCAATCTCGCCAACATCCCACCACATAGTTTTGTAAAAGTTGAGAGACATTTGTGATCCAAATTCCAAATAGAAGAAAAGGTAAAATAGAAAACGGTTGGCTTTTGCCTTTTGGGCAACAATTTGACTAGCTTCAACTTGATTGAACCGACTGCAAATAAAATCAACTATCCTGCCAAATAAAACCTTGAAGTACGACTAACACATATTCTGAGAAACAACGGATACTGAAGAGTATTTAAAATGCCAAAGCAACATTAACCACTAGTGAAGATAGAGTTGTAATATTGTATTTGAAAAGTTTATAATTCTTGTAAAGGTGAAAGGCGGAGACTCCTATAGTTTTGGTAATTGTAAAAAAGATGCAGATCATAAAAAAGGAAAGGTTATCCTTGAAGACAACAATCAACCTTCAGTGTGGAATGATGAGGGGACTAAGATGAATTATTTGGTAGAGTATGACAGGTCAAGAACCCTAAAGCTAAAGTTGGATCATGATGATCAAAAAGAAAATTTGGGAAGATTGGATTCAGGTTGCTTTGCAGAGCACAAAAAAAATATATCTCTATGGATGGCCAGAACAGAGAGATGTGATCACAGACTTATGTATAGATGGTTTTTTAGAACTTTAGCATATTAGTGTCCAATATAGCCTAGGGATCTAGTTTATTTTCTACCCAAAGGATCATTTTTTGTCTTCCACATTGGAGTTACTGGATCTCCTTAGGTTGAGCAATTTAGAAAAGATATACCAAGGCAATCTTTTTGCAAATTCCTTGACTTATTTGACAATATTTTTTTAATTATAATTGATGTCAGCCATAATAACTGTATAAATTCCAGCACATTGAGCTATGAAGTTATATATGAAGTGTATAAGTGGATGCTAAGAATCTGTGCTTGTAAAACAAGGGCAATAATTTGGTGTTTTAGTGGTTGTAAAATAAAGTATCTTGATGAAGAGGAATGACTAAATTGAAGATAGCTTTTGTTTTTGGTTAAACAATTTGAAAAGATTATCTAAATTGATTGCTCAAAAAAGCTATACAGGATATCTAAGTAAAGATTACATTTAAGTGCAACAAACTACTCCAAAAATCACAAGACAAACCAAAACTATTATAAACAGAGCAATATAAGTAGGACGAACATCACATACAATTTATTGATCAAACAAGATAACTCTGGCAACTCCAACAAATTTAATACAGATAAGTAAACAAAAAAAAAAAAAAAAGACAAAACAACTAGATACACCACAACGACAAAAGAGACAACTATCAAACCTACACAAAGTATAGGCGTTTATAGAATCGTAATATAGAATATTCTTACTCATTCTTTTTATTCTTTACTAATTAGCTAAATTATGAAAATAGGATTTGAAAGTTCAAGATGAAATTAGGCTTTAACTGAATATCTTTGGAAAAACATGGAACTAGTAAATTGATAGGCAAAAATTTGGTTGTATAATAATATATAGTATCTTCAAATTCTGGATGTCAATTCTAACAAGCAATATTCAAATTTAAAATGTGTGTGGGTATGAATCCGGATGCAACGATCACGTGCGTGTCGCGTGACTATCGCGCTACGCGTGACCTAGGGAAACAACACGTGATAGGATGATCAAGAGAGAATCGCGTGGGGAGGAGGAGTAGGCAATCTCAATAGGCTCTAACACACGTGTGACAGGTAAGGGAGCTAAATAGCATCAACCTCACTGAGTACTACGGATTCGTGTATGTTCTTGAGTAAATTAAGTGTTTGATTCACCAAGACGGAAATCCGGTAGCACGACGGCATTCGTCCAAGATTTCACCCTCTCCAAATGAGGTAAGGACTAACGTATTTATAGAGAATTTGGCCGTCGATGTCGTCCGTCAGATGAGACCGACGACCAATGGCCAGGATGAGTTTCCTTATTATGGATATGAATATGGGCTCCCTTATGGACCCAGGCCCATAAGGCCTTTATTGTAATGTATGTGAGCCAATTTGAGAAAGGTTGGAATTGGGCAGGCCAATTCCAACGGACCCTACTCCAAGCCTTCCATACCAATTCTCCCATGATCATCCCAATTGGTTGGGTCTAACTCTCCAAGCCCTATCACTTTAACCCAGAGAGTTAAATCCAAATAATAAATCAGGCTTAAAGCCTTTATAACGAAATCCATACATCTACATTTTACCCCCTGACCAAAGTCCTTCGGGTTATATCGGAGGGATTTGGGCATTAGTCGAGCCTTTCAAATGACGAATGCTCTACCCAGCACATGTGCGCTACAAATTAGTTACATTGCTACTTGGCGTATCAACTTTTGTGATACCATCTTGACCACGTCAGCCTCTTCAGGTTAAAAATCATATTATCTCTTTGCCAAAGTTTTATTGGCATGCCTATCATCAACCTTGGTGTTTGGCTGCAATATGTGAT
The DNA here is from genome assembly GCA_024138025.1 of Combretum micranthum. NCBI lineage: Eukaryota > Viridiplantae > Streptophyta > Magnoliopsida > Myrtales > Combretaceae > Combretum > Combretum micranthum. The sequence goes on from JAMXBD010000018.1 coordinate 2,318,208, forward strand.
ATTCTCTTCATTTGTATGACTAGCCGTACGAATTCATAATTTTCACATCATTTTATTGTCTTCACATCCTTGTTTACTTCTTATTTATTGTAAGTTTCATGTTTGTCGGATAGACACATACACATCTTCCTTTTACAAAACTTTTGTATGGATCGACTCAAATAAAAGGAACCAAGTTTAGCCCACACAATCCATTAATTTCAAGACTATTTCAACTCTATATTCTGCAATCCATATTCTCATGTGCTCTTGCAGGCTAACATATTTATGATATGTTTTTGTACTGTCAGAGAGGTGTAGACTTGCATGCTCCCGAGCACTGCATCTCAAGCATGTTTTCATCATCTCTATTCTGCTAACACTGCCACATATTTCAAAGGGTTTCTCTGATGAATTATTTGTTAATGGTGGCAGAGCCATGGTAAGTATCCTTTATTAAATTGCATTTTCAAGTACTATTCAAGCTGCTGTTGTAGCAGCTCTCAAATCCCAACTTGAACCGAGTTCCATCCTTGCAAACTAAGTAGTGCACTTATAGAAACACTAAAGCCAACATATGTCGACCAAGCTACACTATTTGAATGAATCTCTGGTTTCGTAGACCAGCGCCTTATCCATTGGGCCATAGAGTCATTTGATTATTTCTGCCATTCCAAAAGAAATTTAACATGCTTCGTGTCTGACAAAATCATACATTAATTCATGTATACTAGAGGTAGAGATAAATTTGCCGAATAGCAGTGACATGAGGCATAAGCAAGGTCCAAGTCTAGTACAAAACCAAATATGTCCTCTTGTCTACCCATAAGGAATGCTAGGAAATCTAAGTCAGAAATGATAGACAGGGCCGATCAATGAAAAAAAAAATAAATAAATATATAAGAGAAATATCTAAGAACCTTATAAAGTCCGGGTTCCTCTGATAATGCATAACTCTTAAAACAATAACTGAATTTCAAAATTGACTCTCCTTTGGCTTTGCCTTAAATCAGCCTGCAGGAAAGCTTAGTGCAGTGGTTGAGGCTCCAAGCAATAGCAAATTTCCTTGAGGCCAAATAACAGAGGTTGCAGGAAAATTACAATGAAGGGAAACACACTAATACATAAGAGTTCTTGCACATACAACACTAGTCAACCAGCAATATTTTACACTTATTCAATTCTCAATTTACGACTCCCAGAGATCCTTCCTGAGGTAGCTGTGGATATCCTTAAGAGTCCTATGCTGTAACTGGCTACACATAAAAGGTGTTCAAAAGCTCAAAACCAAATGGCTGAGCAAGCCCACTAGTCAAGCTAATCAAAATACTTCAGATTTGACTTGCTTTTATACAGCTAGTGAAGCCCACAGCCTAAGCCCAAAGCCCTAATAATCCCAGTTTCTAGGAATCCTAATTCTGGCATCTTTATCCGAACCAGCCAGCCTATCTCTTTATTACACTCCAGGCTAGCCTCACATATCACTCATGTCCCATCGTACTGGCATACTTCTCCAGGCATTGGCATTCATCTTTGTCAATTCACTCAGCCACCCACATTGCCAACAATCTACATGTTGGCAACAAAGTGTCGCCCTATACATTGGAGGGTCAAACGCAGAGGTAACAAAGTGAACAAGTATGCCCAGGTAACAAAGCTCAAAGTGAACAATATGCCCAGGTAACACAGCCCTAGCCCATGTTCCTATACTCATCATACTGGTTTTAAAATGAAATTATAACTAACTCAAACGGGCATACATATAATTCAGGGAAAGTGAAACTTATACCCCTAACAGGAAACAAGTATGCACAAATTAATCTATTAATCTTTAGCAAGAAGAGAAGACATCTAGCTTTACTTGCCCCCAAAAGCTGATGACAAGCTCCCAAAAGCAGGGATTGAAGATGCTCCAAAAGCAGGTATAGATCTTCCAAAAGCCGGAGAGGCTGAAGTAGAGGAAAAGGGTGAAGAAGATTGAGTCGCTCCAAAAGCACCAGTTGAGATTCCTCCAAATATGGATCTCCTGTTTGTGAGCCAAAAGGACGTGTACTACCATAAGGATTGGGCACAAAAGGATTATTGCTTGCATTGGTAGTTTGCCCAAACACAGACTGCAAACCAAAAGGGCTGTTGGACGACTGCCCAAAAGAAATGGTGGAACCAAACATCCTTGATTGCAATCTCTAGAACAAGCCCAGCAACAAAGCTCCAATTAAAAACGCAGACAGTGATGATTTTTGTTGGCCATTTTTTTGTGTTGATACACAGAGGTTATGTGCTAGTCATGTCTTCTTCGATCGAAACTCTCGAAAAGCTTCTATGATGCAGAGAATTTCTATTCCACAGCCTAAAAGCTCATCAAGAGCTTGGTTTCCTTTTGTAATGCAAACAACTGCCTTTCTTCTAGGCAGAGATAATCCTTTGATTCCAATTAAATGCTAAACCATATTGCTAAATTTTGAATGCGTATATGTAATATAATTTGTTAGATTGTGATCTTATTCTAATGGTCATAACGTTTTTGTTACTGGAGCAGATTCAGGTCGAATGGTTAGCGCTTTGCGACAGGTTTGATGATTTCAATTAACCCCCATTGTTAAATTTTCACCATGAATTCTTTGCACAACCACATCCTGTGTGTAGGAGGCTTTCTAGAGAGACAAACCAGAGCAATATCAAATCAGATGTGCTCCCTTACCTAGCAAATCAGATGGAGACTAAAAGATTCTTTCTTCGAGAGAGTGCTAGTTTGCAAGACTTGGAAGAGGTATATGATTTTTCAGAGCATGCTAAGCATTTAAATCCAGCTTATGGAAACTGTTTAAATGGTCTAAAAGTTTGCATGTGCGGGGTAGATGAATAAAGTTGACTTCCAAATTGAGCATTTACCATAGGAGGAATCCCATGATTGATATGGGATGGTCCTGATGTAGCACTAGAAATAATAGCTGATGTATGATGGACTGTTTGTACAGATGGAACAACAGCATTAAGCATTCCAGGGTGGACAATACTAGGAGGGGATGATGCAGTAAAGCGCACATTGACTGGAGGAAGACCAGCAGAAGAGAAGCCAGGAACCAAAGGAGATACTGGAGCACTTTGTTGCGACGATGAGGAGAGCAGCTGCTGTACATAACCAGGTATGGTCTCGTGTGTCCCTCGTGTGTGATTTTTTTTTTATTATGTATGTCTTCATGACAATAAAATTTTGCATGAGTGAGACATTCCTTGTTTGTGAAACTAACTCATCTCATTTTCTTGCAATGCAGGGCTCTAGATTGAAGTGTTAGATCTTCATCACATATCTTCTTGACTTCATTTTTACAATATGATTTTTCACTTCATAGATTGTCTACTTAAGGTCATATTAGTGTCATCGACCATTAATGATCCTTGAACATATGCCAAAAGAATATTCAACTTCAAACATTCTTGTCTATCACGTATTCTATTCATTCACCAAATGACTATGGTGTCTCATGATTTTTAAGACAAAGCTCTTTGTTGTCCGTGTTCCGACCACTAAATGGCAATTTTGAGACCATACACTGTACGATGACACTCTCAGCCGTCCGTGTCCCAAAAATCATGTGACAATTTTGGAACCACACATTGCGTCTGTGTTCCATTCCCCACATAGTGATCTTGGCACCGCACTGCTATGAGAGAGGCTCTCCTCGGTTATTTGTGTCTCACTTGCCCATGTGATGATCTTGGAACTGCACCACTGTAAGAGAGGACTCTTTCTCATCTTATGCACCCGGTTTTTGGTGAATGAATGAGATACTCTGGTAGCTGATACACTTGTTGCATACGTCTCATGTTATGAATTTGAGTTCACAAGTAGTACATATTGTCCTCTAAATCAAGGTTTTGCATAAACAACTTCATCTACTATTTTCATTGTACCAAGACTCTTTCTCCTCTTTTTTTTTTTATTATTATTTTAGTATCAAACTTGCTTTCTTCACATCTTATGGATGAACAATATCATAATGAGTAAATACTCCAAAGTAGACAACTATCTGATATGTATCATTGACTTTGCTTTGATAATATGGATAATGATTGATGGTTTCATTCAAAGTATGAATCCTATACCAGCGCTCCTTGAGACTTTGTAACATATCATTGCACCACTTGCTTTATAAATCCAGCACCTATGCTTGTCAAGCTCATAGTACATGCAATACTCTCTTTTTTTTTTTTAACTCAAGTTTGGATGTCGTGTCCTACACTCCTTTGAATTCGCTCGAGCCATCATTGCCATACCTTGAAGGAACATATTGACTTTGTTTGAAGACGAGCATTATTTTCATGGAAGCTAGTTTCACATGCACGTACATATTTTGAGCATATTGCACAAATGAACTTCATGCATTGTTGCATAAGTGAGGATCACGTACAAACAAACATTTTGCACTTCAAGCATCACAAATGTGCATTGCACATTATTGATTTGTGATAGGCATCCACTCGTGTCTTTCTTTGCTGTAATCTTCTTGGTCATGCAATATCGTTCTCCTTCTTCCTTTCAATATGAGTTGTATCGAATATGTTAAACTGACTAGGACAATAAAATCAACTCATCATCTCTATATCCATTTATATTCTTGATACTCATTTTCGCCTTGGTGATATATCTAGTCATCATGCGCTTTGGAGTAGTAGCTCTCATATGATTGCAACACATGAAGAGACGTAGTAGTAGGATCACTTCAATCCTTTGACACTTGTAAGTTATTACAGCATCACAGACAAAGAGCATGTCTAGATAATAAGGTTGTATTGAAACACAACACTTAATTTTAAAACATACCTTTTTCTTTGTGATCATACGCGCTTAGGAGCAAAGCTTCAACCAAGCAGCAATATTATCTAATATAAAAGATGAGTGGAATTATCATGTGCATTGAAGTAGCACTGCTACTTCCTCGCAATGATGTTTAGACAATCCATTTAAGGAACATGAACATTCACGCTTATGCAGCGATAGTAGCATTCATTATCAATCGCGCTCATGCAGCGACGGTAGCATTTGTTATCAATCGCGCTCATGCAGCGATTTTTTTTACAGCGATAGTGACATTTGTTATCAATCGCGCTCATGCTGCGATAGCATTTGTTATCGATAAATTTTTATTAGTCAAGGGGGTATTTCCCACTACTCAACTATATAGTACTTGTGTAGAATACCATATGCCAAGGATTACTTGGCTCAATAGGGGTTGTCAAGGGGATTATCTCCACTACTTGACAACTAGAAATACCAAGAAGAAAGCGGTGATGAGCTATCAACATCGTGCGCCTGGGAGCTAAGCTCTGACCTGTCAGCAACGATGTCTAAATCAAATGTTATATTTGTTATTGTTTTTCTTTCATTACTAAAGGGTAATCTTACTCAATTTGATGTCGATCCCTTTTTTTTTAAACTAGCTTTGCGCGCTAAGAAGATTAGTTTCTTACTTTGCAGCGACAATAGCGATGAAAAGGAAAATAAGTGATCACCATCATATTTTCACGAACAATACTGACTGATTGAGTAATACAGTTCATTCATTAGGTAAAAGCATCTAATGCTTTGTTTACACAGAAACAAAAGGAAATGAGTGAGATATGATAATAACACTTTGTCATAAACAGCTCTTTCTTCAATTCATGCTGCTTTACATTTCCATCCTATCATAAGCCTTCTTGTGTTTCTTTACACCTCCACGACAACCACGCTTCTTTCTCTTTTTAAATTCTTGAGTCTTAATTTCTTCTCTGTGGGTAGTGATTCCGTGGATTCCACTAAAGTCATATCTGCTTCATTTTCTTGTTCATGTTCATAGAAAAAGGTAGCTTCAGCAAAGTGGAGTTCATTACGATTGAATGGATTCTTTGTCGCATGGATTAGGATATCACTTCCACTCCAATGACCTTTCATGCACTGATGTTGTGTTGAGGGTATCATGTTGTACTCGTGCAGCCATGTCCTTCCTATGAGAAGGTGATAGGACACCGGTGCATCAATTACATGAAATGTAGCAAGGCTATGAATGGGCCCAACTTTAAAACTTGCTTTGACATAACCCATTGTCATTGTAGAAGATTCGATAAAACTATTCACTGCGATGGGATGCTTCATCAAGTATCGGATATCTATTCTTGCAGCTTTGAAAGTAGACATGGGCATGATATTGAGTGAGGATCCATTATCGATAAATGTCCTCTTGATGGGGTAACCATTGAGTATACTCTCTACATACAAAGGACGATTGTGATTGAAGTTCTTCAAGTGTGCATCAGTTCTAGTAAATGTAATTGCATAATCCCTTGTAGAGACCACTCCTTTCTTAGGTTGAACTATGTCGCATCCACTATAATGACCTTGCGCAATTTGGTTAAGTACAGTCGTTGCTGCAAATCGTGCATGATCATCAAATCCAAGGAGATCAAAGAAATTCTTAAAATTTGAAGTCTTTAGTAAAGTAAAGATGACATTATCATCCCCATGAGTTTCAATTTTGAGTGTATTGTCATTTTCTTCATGTCCCCAACTAGCTGTGTGTCTGTTGACTCCATTATAGTAGGATCATGGGTAATGGCATTCACAGCACCACGTTGATTGCCATGAGCTGGAAGTGGGTTATTCCTGACATCATTATTCTCGATGATAAGTTCACCATTCTCAACTCTTTCATTAAAGATCCTCTTCAAAGTAAAACAATCCTTAGTAGGATGCCCCACAATCCTGTGAAATCTACAAAATTTAGGATTATTTTTTTCTTCCTGAGTTGGCAAACGTTCTACTCTTGGGAGTTTGAGATTTCCATCTCTTAACCACTGATCTAGCACAGCGTACACCTTTCCCATTGAGCAAGGATATGTTTGTGCTTCTTTTGCCCTCTCACCCTTGGGCTTCTCAACTCTTGGTTTCTTCCCTTCTTTGAAATCTTCACTTTGAGCCAAATTCACCGATGGTTCTCTCTTGTTAAACTTCATTTCCTCCTCTTTGTCGTGCAACAGAATTATTAGTCCTTCGCGCATTCTCAACCAAGTGGAGAATGAGCTAAAGAAGATTTTCTAATGCACTGCATACTCAGTAAACATGCCTTGGATACAAATTTTCACTAGCTCTCTTTCATCACATATGTCTTGGATGTCTAGTGAACGCTCCCTGAAGCGCTCAATATAATCCATCAAGTCTTCCTTGGGCTTTTGACGGATTCGTCCCATATCAGTCAAGGTCACTCGTTCTTGTGTGGAGAAAATTTCTCTAGGAACATTTGCACATGGTTGCCCATGAATCTACAGATCCAGGGGGAAGATTACGTACCAAGTGTACGCTTTCTCTGTGAGGGACTTAGAAAATTCTTTCAACTTTAAATCATCATCAAATCCATAAACCTCTAGTGTTTCAATGAACTTCAACAAATGTTCCTTGGCACTTCCCTTTTTACCATTGAATAGCATGAATTTGGGACTCACATAGTCCTGAGGTATGGCTTAGCAGCAATACGTTGATTGTATGGGAGCTTGAGATCCAATACTCCCACATCAGACTTAGCTTGTATTTCCCTTAGGTACATGTCCAGATCTTCCTTCGTGACGAAAGTACCTTTAGGAGTTGAAGTAGTAACTTCAACTGGTGTAGCTGGAGTGGCCGTTTGGAGTAAAGTTGCATTGGGTTGAACAGTAGGTCCACCAATGACAATTGGTGGTGTAGCCTGTGAGGATGAAGATCCTCCAAGTTGAGCATGTAATGCAGGCTGGGAAGTTGATGGTGTTCCAAGTTGAATTCCAGTATTCATTACCTGAGGTGCAAGCGGTTGTGTGATTACAGGCTCTAATGGAGGGATTTGCTCTCCAACTCTGGTAGGATCTTGTTCAGGAATAGAGTAGGATTAGCAGGTGGAGCAACTTGAGGTGCCTGAGAAGCGCGTTGTTGCGCAACAACAACAGGGGTCGACGAAGTCGCACCTTGTTGCGTGGCAGCAATAGCAGCTATTCCAGGCAGGTACTGAGCAAATATTGTCATGAATTGTTGGAATTGTTTTGCAGACTCTTGCATTGATTGATTGACTTGCTTGGTATTTTCTTGCACAGCACGCAAGATCGCAGCATTGTCGATTTGAGCACCAGTAGGTTGGTTCACATCCTCAAGTGCTGGCATGTCATGTTCAGCGGCCTCGAGATTAACATTAGTTTCTTGAGTTGTACTCTCAGTGGATCGGTAGGTCTCTTTCTGGAGGTGCCATCACACAAGTGTTGATTTCCCTTTCCCCAGTGGAGTCGCCAAAAATGTGTGGGTATGAATCCGGATGCAACGATCACGTGCGTGTCGCGTGACTATCGCGCTACGCGTGACCTAGGGAAACAACACGTGATAGGATGATCAAGAGAGAATCGTGTAGGGAGGAGGAGTAGGCAATCTCAATAGGCTCTAACACACGTGTGACAGGAGGGAGCTAAATAGCATCAACCTCACTGAGTACACGATTCGTGTATGTTCTTGAGTAAATTAAGTGTTTGATTCCAAGACGGAAATCCGGCAGCACGACGGCGTTGTCCAAGATTTCACCTTCTCCAAATGAGGTAAGGACTAAGGTATTTATAGAGAATTGGCCGTCGATGTCGTCCGTCAGATGAGACGACGACAATGGCCAGGATGAGTCTCTATTATAATTATGAATATGGGCTCCCTTATGGACCCAGGCCCATAAGGCCTTATTGTAATGTATGTGAGCCAATTTGAGAAAGGTTGGAATTGGGCAGGCCAATTCCAACGGACCCTACTCCAAGCCTTCATGCCAATTCTCCCATGATCATCCCAATTGGTTGGGTCTAACTCTCCAAGCCCTGTCACTTTAACCCAGAGAGTTAAATCCAAATAATAAATCAGGCTTAAAGCCTTTATAACGAAATCCATACATCTACAAAATGTAAAAGAGTGAAAACAAATGGAAGTTCTTGTGAGTACCATTCAACTGGAGAAGTGCACTGCGTAGTTTTGGAAGACGAATAGTTAATTTCTTTGACACTATTAACACAATCTATAAACCATTGGAAAATCAACCAGCATGCATTCACTAGGATTTGACCAATCTACTTGCTATGGACATATAATAAGAAACACTCATACCATATATGCATATAAAGGGAATCAAATTGCCCGATATTAATGCGAAATAAATAACGATTTCCTACTCACAAGATGTTTATAACAAAGAGATACAACAGTTTGGCCAAAAAAAAAAAAAAAAACAGAGGGAGAGATATATACAACACATAATGATATGACATGGTCCGATATTTTTGTAAATAGCAAAACCCTGGGAGAAAAGAAAAAAATATAGCCCAACTTCATCACTTAACATCATAGATGATAATATGGCCAGCAACATTACCCCAAACTCCATCTTTATATCCGTATATAGGAAAAAAAAAAAAAAAAAGAAGAAAAACCTTATCTAACCCTAAAATACCCAGCCAAAGGGATTCGAAAAAACTAGATTGAATCATTTATAGAAACAGAATAAATTACACATTCAACAACATTATGAATATAAAAGAACAAGAATTAAGGATAAAAATCACACCTTGACTTTGTCCACCAATGCAATATCTTCTGGAGGAGAAAAAAAATAACTTTGTTGAGAAGAAACTACCAGGGCAGTCTTCCTATAATTACGGTGGAATGAGATAAAAAGAGAGAGGGAGAGATAGAGAGGAGAAGAGCGGGAACAGTAAAAAGACATGAGAGATAGAGAGGAGGAGCGGGAATAGTAAAAAGACATGAGCGATAGAGAGGAGGAGCGGGAACAGTAAAAACAGAGAATAGAGAATGAGAAAGGAGTGGGAAATAAAAAAAGGACATACGTGTAGAATCTTTTTTAGCAGGTGACTCCTTGCAAAAAGATTATCTTAATTTATTTTAAAGAAAAAACAATATAAAGATGTATCTTACTATTTACAAAACTTATTGCAAAAGGGTTATCTTAATAAACTTGGTAATTCAAACTTTACTCGTCATTATTTACTTTGAGTGAAAATATATTATTCAACTCTTACAACTACAAGTGGCCACACGAGTCCGATCTCTATGCATCAAACGTAATAGCAAAAAGTACTTAACCTATCCTTCTCATTATTATTAATCAATAAGCTCGGGTTCACTTGTAATTGATGTTTTTTCCTCACCCAGGTTCGCTATGTCGGACATCTCCTTCGTATTAATCTCCAGCAATATAACGTAAGAAAACTTTGGAATTCCTAAGTCTATTTAATTTATTTAGTTTACGATTGCACTGCTGTCGAATGTTAGCATGTATACATTTAGTTACTTTACATGGTTGTTATATAAGATACGAAAGCAATGCTGCAAAAGTTATTATTATTATTATTATTATTATTATTGTTACAGCTACTGTCGCAGCATGTTTATAAAATATGCATCACTTGAATTGCTTATAGTTTGTTATAGTAAGTGCATATAAATAATAAGTTCACATGAAAATATACGGAGACATACCGTAAGTGCTTATAATTGGTTGATATTAAGGTATGTTTATTTCATCATTTCATGACTATTTTAGCATCAAATATATGTTTGTAAAAAAATAGATTCGAATGAAAAATTCACTATTTTTCTCATAAATAGATCAAATAGATACAATATAAATATGATATAAATAAGTTACATATGCAGATCTAATACGGATATGATAGAGATAAAAATCCGATAATCCACATATGCCCAAAATAAGAGAACTTCCAATGTCATATAATGAAACCATTGAACCCATCATCCTACCAATAAATATATTATAAAGGTTATTATAAAAAATATTTTAATAGTTGGATCATAATTTGATTTGTATATGAACTATTTAATGAGTTAAAGCCGTAGAAAAAAGAATCATAGAATTTCTCCTAAAATATGTGTGTTACTCTTACGCATTCTGTTATATCATAAAATTAATATAAATACATGAAAATCATAATAAAATAAGGGTAAAATAAAGCTTCCCCATTCTTCTTTAATCTGTACTTGGATGGTCTTTTGGTCCTGCATTTAAATACGCAACTTTAGTCCTCCAGCTAACACCCCCAAAAGCTGCAATCCGTTTACAAGTCTTTGGTAAGACATTATAAATCATCTAGACCTAGAATAGGACGTACTCTTCATTCTTAATAAGCAGCTAAATATTATATGCTACATCAAGAGTTCATTAAAATCTCTAATTATAGTTGAGTAAATTATAGTATAATATCTTATTCCATTCGGCGAAACTGTTAAATTTGATGAACTTGCATAAATATTTAATCCGGTATTTAAACTTTGAAATAATCAATTTAATTCCAAATCAAATTTTGTGTGATTATCTTTACTTCATCACTAACGCCGTTTGTTCTTTTTTCTGACCTAAAAGAACTAGTCCATTAGTATTAAATGGTATTAAAAGAAATAATAAAAATTCGATGATACTATCTAATATGGATGGGCAAAAAAAAAACCAATCGATCCAAACCAAACTGCAAATCAAACCAAACCAAACCTAAATTTGCGGTTTTTTTTCAAATGGTTTGATTGTGGTTCGGATTGATATCATCCAAACGGATTACGGTTATGTTCTAAAGATAATTCGAATCAAACCGTTAATCTGAACAGAATTGTATGAAATATATTAAAAAAAGATTATTAACCTAATGAAAAATTAAAAACCCTGCATCGTTTTTCACCATAACCTTAACTTTCTAATCTCTCATGCTCTTACCTCTCACTTCTCAGTCACTCATGCTCTCATTCTCTCATCTCTGTCTCACACTTACTTCTTCTCCCTCTCTCTCTCTCTCTCTCTCTCCCCCCTTCATCTCATCATTGCTTGCTTAGGTTCATAACAAATCTATCTCGGTAAGTCATCTTTAGATCTCTTTTTTTTCCTTGTTTTACTCTTGAACATTTTGACACAATATCAATTAGCTTTTTGATTTAGGGCTAAAAAATTGTCGTTGAGTTTTTATCCTTTGTTCTTTTTATTATTTCCTATCGTATGTTTGATGAGTTTGGGACATGAATGGAAATAGAGATTTATGCAGAAAATTAAATAATGATGTGCGTAAACATATCCATAGTTGTTCATGCAGTTAATATCAATTATATTTGGAATATCACTTATCTTTAATTAATTATTGTAGTAAAATCAGCTTATCCATAAATTGATTTAATCATTATCCTTGTTGTTTAGCTTTTGTTTTTATTCACTTAATTTTCAATCTTTGTATTTCTGGTTATGTCATATTCATCAAGATCTTGTGAACCCATAAATTGTTTTTATCTTAGGGCATGTCAAAAGGGGATTACATTTTTATTTGATTTTTTTTTTGGGTTTTCTCTTGTTGATCTCTCCTTTAAATTATAGGAAATGGGAATAGGATAATGTTGCAATAAGGAATAAAGAGGTCGCAAATGATTTAAAGAAAATTAAAAGGTCTTCCATGTATGGATTTGAGGAAATAGATATTCATCAAGTCCTAATAAAATTTTAAGTAGAATTGCTCTTCCTAATGGTGGAACAACTTATAAAGGTTTAAGGCATCAAGTTCTCTTTGCTTATGAACACGCCACAACTTGGAATAAAGAGTTCCCTAAAGGTTTCGGTTTCAATGTATAAATTAAAGCAAATAGAATATCACCAAATCGTAAAACATTTATTGCTTTTCAAACAGATTCTCTACTTATGGAATACGAGACTGTGAAGATTACAAGTAGTTTTAAGGGTGCAGAGGAGTCGAATGAAAACTGTTGCATCATATTCCGACTTAAAATTAAAAAAAGTTGAACTTAGGCTTAATTCCACAAAGCTTGAATAAAATCAATGTTGGTCTACAAGGACAATTCTTGAAATCAAGACAATTGCTCACCTAAAAACTGTTGTATTGATTTCCTACTCTAGTGCAATATAATTTGGAGTATAACTCTCATGTATGTGTGTGTGCGTGCGTGTGTATTGATATAGATCCATGACTAGTTGTTGCTCTTTTTAACAATAAATTCTAAGCATATTAGTAGTTCACATCTTTTTTTTTTTTTGGCTCTATATTGCTTATTTATTCATATTTTTGTATGTGTACATATGTCTATACTTAATGATAATGAGACACAAAGCATTGATGATAGTATACCAGTGCAAAACCTTGATGATCCCAATGAGAGTACTGAAAATCCATTGTCTTCTAGTAAATCATCTAAAACTCCTGATTCTTCATTAAATACTAAGAGACAAAGGTTTGATGCATGGGAACATTTTACAAAAAGGGGGACAAATGGTAAATTGAGGGTAGTTTGTAATCATTTTTCAAAAAACTTTTCATTTATAAGTTCAAATGATACTAATACCTTGCATGCTCGTTTGAGTAGATGTACACAACTTAAATCTAGAGAAAAGTTTAAATAAAAGACTCTTCCAAGTATTATTGAAAGTAAAGGGGCTAGTGGAAGTTTGATTACTAGATTTGATCAAGATCTATGTCAAAGAAGACTTGCTAGAATGTTTGTTGTTGCTAAATTACCACTAAAGTTTGTTGAACATGAAGAATTTCGTATGTTTTAGAAGTGATGCAACCAAAGTTTAGTCTTTCGTCACATAAAACATTGACACGTGATTGCTTGGGATTGTTTAGGGAGAAAAGGGTAATCACATTCGCTTAGAGTTTGTTTGACTATAGACATATGGACTTCTAATCCAAATCCAAACTATATGTGTCTAACATGTCACTTCCTTGATAATGAGTGGAATTTGCATAAAAGAATTATCAATTTTTGTCAAATTAATGGCCATTCTTGTGAGATTAATGGAAAGACTATTGAGAAATGTCTTGCTAGTTGGGCCTTACTAAGATACTTACCATTACTATTGATAATGCTAGTTCTAATGATGTAGGCATGCAATATTTGAAAAAGAAATTTCAATCTTGGAATACACTAATCATGAAAGGTGAATTTCTTCACATGAGATGTTGTGCTCACATATTGAGTTTGACTGTGAAAGAGGGCTTAAAAGATATTGATGATTCTATTTTAGAATTCAATCTACTGTTAGATATGTGAGGTTGTCCCCTGGTAGAATGGCTAGGTTTAAGAGGTGTGCTATAGAAGAAGAGATTGAAAGCAAAAGTCTTTTACGTTTAGATGTTGACACAAGATGGAACTCCACATACTTGATGTTAGAGTCAGCTATTAAATTTCAGAAGGCTTTTGAATTGCCACATGTTGAGGATGAAAAGTTTGGTTAGGAACTTCGAAAGGATAAAATGAAGGAAGTACCTAGTAAAGAAGATTGGGATCATGCACGTAACATTTTGCTATCTTTGAAATATTTTTATGATGCTATAGTGAACATATATGGCTCCCTTCATGTCGCATATAACAATTTTGTTGATAAAATTTTAGGGGTTGGTTATGAAATCAAGCAAAGATGTAAAAGGGATGATCTATCCCTTTGTCAAATGGTTGAGAGGATGAAGAAAAAGCATATTAAATATTGGAGTAACATTAATAACACTAATATACTCTTGTTTGTTGCTAGTGTGTTGGATCCTAGACAAAAATTGTTTTTTGTTGAATGGATGGTGAAAAAGATTTATGATGATGAAATTGCAAATCAGCTGATGAGAAAAATCAATTATGTGCTTTATGGTATGTTTTTCATTATGAGTCTACTACTGGGTCTAAAAAGAAGAAAAAAAGTCGACCCCATGATAAAGAAAATGAAGAACAGCCTAAATCGCATTTTCACTATTTTCATGAAACTAGCTGGAGAGCAATCATTAGTGGAAAAAAGTGAATTTGATAGATATTTGGGAGAAGAGTGGGAAGCATTTTAGAGGGTAAGTCATTTGATGTGCTGGACTATTGGAGGAAAGATTCGTCAGATATCCTATTTTAGCTTTGATGTCAAAGGATGTTTTAGCCATTCCAATATCGACTATCGCATTAGAGAGTGCTTTTAGCATAGGTGGGGATGCTTGATGTCTTTTAGAGTTCTTTGAACTTAACCATGGTAAAGGCTCTTGTTTGTGGACAACATTGGCTTAAAGCATCTACAACTTTGAAAAACTATGAGGAAGACTTTGGATATGTGATATATATATTTTTTACTTGTTTTCTCTTTCTTATATTTGTTGGCTTATAGTTTTATTCATGTATCCTTATAGAAGAGGGCTTTGTTGATTCTATTAGCACCACTTCAGTGGATCTAACTCTTGCTGCTCTTAATCATGATGATCGAGTGAAGGTAATGTATTTTTTTTTCCTTTTGTATTGCTTGAAAAAAATTATCAAACTTCATTCTTAAACTTTAAACTTCATTCTCTTTGCTACTAGAAATATGATGAATAGTAAAGGAGAACGTGGAAATTCAGGTCTATAATTAATTGATGTTTTGTTTGATTTCTCAATATTTTTATTTATTGATGTATTGTTTTGTTTTGCTCTATAGTGAAAGAAGAAGCGAATGAGAAGACTTAAGAGGAAGTGTCAAAAGATGAGGCAGCGATTGAAGTTTATGGATGATTCAATTGATGTGGCCTTTGAGCTTGTGGTGTTATATTATGGCTCCATCAATTGGATGTCCTATTTAGATATGTGTCTAGTGTTTTTCATATAAACCAGGACAGAATTTGATACTTGTTTTGTTTTTAAGGAATGAATTTGATACTTAATAGATAGACTTATTGGATGCATGGATGGTTTAAGCATGGTTGTTTTTTTTTTTTCCGTCATTAGGTGGAAACTCAATTGAAAGCACAAAGTTCTGAGTGGTACTTGTTTGTTATTTAAAGTACTCTTTTGCATGTCATTGCCTTATGAATGTTAACACACATTCAAGATTAGTTAGCAAGGGACAGAACATTAAAAATGAATATATTAGATAACATTTCAACAAGATTGATGTTGAATTATATTCTTAGCTATGCTTCACTAGATTTTATTATGCCAAAAAAAAAAAAAAACACTTGGATGAACAAAATAACATTTGAAAAGTGGCATTATATATTATATGTTTAAAAGTTTCAAAAACATTTTATTATACTCATGTTCATGTCGAACCATTCATGATGTGTTTGTAATACTAGATATTGATGTGTACTAAAAATTCAATCTGTAATTCAAATCAAACCAAACCAGTATTTAATGGTTTGAAAAATTTTTAATCCGATCCAAACAGTTATTTAATGGTTCGGTTTAAGAAGGGGAAAAAACTAAATCATAAATTATGGTTTGGTTTGGTTGGGTTTTTACAAAAACCGAACCAAACCGATCCGTGCCTACCCTTATTATCTAATCTAAGTTAGTAAACAGAGTAAGTGGTGTTAAGAAACTAGTATAAATTAGCCATAATTGTTTGATTGAGTATCAAATTAACCATTTCAGAGTTTAAGCAAAATCCTTGTACCAAATTTGGCATTTATCAATAATTGAATATCTTCCACACTATCTAGATTTTCAACTATAAATATAAAATTACCCACCGGTAATAAGTTACATTATTGGTAGGTTACGGCTCGGTATTATCTGTGGAAGCGTACGAGTTATATATTACATTACACACGAAGAATATATGCATAAAATCATTGCTAGATAAGATTGCAAGAGCACAACGTGAAACATGCCAAACCTGTAACGCAAAGATTTATGCAAAGTCTGTCCATCCAATATCTGCTTTGAACTCCCAGAATTCATCGATGTCAAACAAATTTAATTGTAATCTCGAGTGAACGTGCAGTTTTGCTTTTTGTTTATTAAATGCAACCATTTCATATATATTATATTGCAAAAATTACATTTCGTGTAACCTCTGCCCGAAATGCAAGTCTCCCCTGTATTAGTACCATGTTGTATTATATTTAAAAAGGGAAGATTGTCCAATCAGCAAGGTCTTATCAGATATGATAATACTGAACTCCTGTTCGATGCAAAAATATAAAATAGATTTTGAAGCAATATAATCAAAACATCATAAGATCATTGCATTTCATTGATACATATATATGTATGGGAGGCTACAAAATGAAGGACTAGCAAGTCTTTTTATAGCCGGAACATGTCGGCAATAATAAGCTCAATGGCGGTACAAATGATAATCTCCAGCTGTGAAAGATTAAGCTTCAGGCGGTGAGGAAAACACTAGAAAAAGTAAGAAATATGTTTGACTGGTCAAAGGAAAACTTTGATTGTCCATGAACTGTGTTCGGTTGGCTTCTTCACAGAATAAGAAAGTTTTCACCGACATGGCTTCACAATATTTCACCGCCATTGGATAATTTCTAAAATTGCAAATTATTTAGTTATTTATTTTTAACACCCCTCTTAATTTTTAATTTTAAAACTTCTTCTAAATTGCTCAAATTTTTCTACTGGTACAGCTTTTGTAAATATATCTCCAAGTTGTTCCTTTGTGTGGACAAATTCAAGTTGGATTTCTTTTTCTTGTACCAAATTCCTAATATAGTGATGTCACAGCTCGATATGCTTTGTCCTTCCATGAAATACAAGATTCTTCGTCATGACAATAGTTGACATATTATCACAATAGATAATTGTGAGGGCTTCCTGGCATTGATTTAAATCTGCCAAAATTCTTCTTAGCCATACCGCATCACATGCTGCGTCTGTGGCTACTATATATTCTGCTTCTGATGATGATAATGATACTGTTTTTTGCTTCTTTGAAGACCAAGATATAATATTTGATCCCAAAGAAAATACATATCCTGATGTACTTTTTCGATCATCAATTGATTCAGCCCAATCACTATCTGTATATCCAACAAGCTTGAATTCTTTTTCTTTCACATAATGAATACCATAATTTTTTATACCTTGCAAATATCGCAATATTCTCTTGGCTGCTGCATAATGTAGCTTGCTTGGATTTTGCATAAATCTGGAAATCAAGCTAACTGGATAAACAATATCTGGCCTTATGTTTGTCAAGTAAATCAATGACCCAGCTAAACTTCTATACATTTTCGCATCAACTTTTGGTGCTCCATCTTCCATTTGCATTTTCTCATTTGTTGCAAGTGGTGTGGCAATTGGCTTGCAATTGCTCATTTGATATCTCTTCAATAAATCATCTAATATTTTTCTTGAGAAATAAATATTTCTCCTTTGGATTGATGAACTTGAATTCCGAGAAAATATTTCATAAGACCCAGATCAGTCATCTCATATTCTTTCATCATTGTCACCTTGAATTCATCCATCATGGATTGACTTGTACCCGTATAGATCAAGTCATCCACATATAAACACACAATAAGAAAATCATTTGTACCTTCTTTTTTATGTAAAGTGAAGGTTCATTTTGACTCCTTAGAAATCCATTTTTTTGGAAATAGCTATCAATTTTGCTATTCTATGCTCGTGGTGCTTGCTTCAATCCATATAACGCCTTATGTAGGCGATACACCTTATCTTCTTTACCTTTGATAATATATCCTTCAGGCTGTTCTACATATGCTTCCTCTTGCAATTCTCCATTTAAGAATGCTGATTTGACGTCCAATTGATATATTGGTAATTCTAATTGAGCTGCTAAAGCAAGAACAATTCTAATAGTCTCCATGCGAGCAACTAGTGCAAAAGTTTCATTGAAATCAACTCCTGGTTGTTGAGAATATCCTTTTGCAACAAGACGAGCTTTGTGCTTTTGGATTGAACCATCTTCTCTATATTTGGTCTTGTAAACCCATTTTAATCCAATAACTTCCTTATCTTTTGGAGGATCAAAGAGCTCCCAAGTATGATTCTTTTCAATAGTTGACATCTCATCATCCATGGCCTTTCTCCAAATTTCCTCTTTTGCAGCTTCTTCATATTTTTGTGGTTCACAAGTGAAAAATGCAAATTCACAAGATTCATAAATATCACGCAAAGAACGTACCTTTCTTATTGGACTTTCTGATTCTGGATAAAATTCTTGCGAACCTTGTGGTGTTGATGTGCTTGAATATCAGGAGTGCTTGGTTCTAAACTTAATTGTGGATCTAGCTGTATAGCATTAGATCCTGGAGGCATAATTCTTTCCATAATTGGAGATTTCTCTTTCCAATCCCATGCACCACCTTCATCAAATATAACATCTCTTGAAATAACCAACTCATTTTTCTCTGGATTGAAAAGGCGATATCCTTTAGATTCATCACTATAACCAGTGAAAATATACTTTTCTCCTTTCTCATCAAATTTTTCTCTCTTTTGTGATGGAATGAGAGAATATGCCAGACATCCAAAAATCTTCATATGATTAACCTATGGTTTCCTTTTATGCCAAGCCTGATAGGGAGTCTTATTCAGCACTGCTTTTGTTGGTGATCTGTTTAATATATATACTGCAGTATTGACTGCTTCAGCCCAATAACTATTTGGTAGACCTTTTTGAGTTAGCATGCTTCTAGCCATCTCCACAATCGTGCAATTCTTTCTTTCTGCAACGCCATTTTGTTGAGGAGTATATCGTACAGTCAGCTGCCTTTTAATTCCAACATCTTTGCAATAATTTTGGAATTCATGTGATGTATATTCACCTCCACGATCAGTTCTCAAAATTTTCAACTTGTATCCACTTTGCCTTTCTACCATAGCTTTAAATTTAAGGAAAGTGGAAAATGCTTCTGACTTTTGCTTTAAGAAATATATCCACATCATCCTTGTATAATCATCAACAAATAAAATAAAATACCTATTACCATTCAAGGATGGTGTTCTTGTTGGTCCAAATATATCAGAGTGAACCAATTCCAATGGAGCTTTAGCTCTATAAGATTGCTTTGGAAATGGCAATCGATGCATTTTGCCATAGATGCATCCTTCACATACTTTCTCAGAGATGAAATATTTGGCAAGCCAATCACCATATTTTTTTTCTTCAACAAATAAAGTCCCTTAAAATTCAAATGTCCATATCTCAAATGCCATAAGTGTGATTCATCATTTTTCACACTTTGTAAGGCATATTCTTCATTAAGAGGAATAGACAAAGGAAAAACTTTATTCATGCTCATCCTTACTTTTGCAACAATACAATTCTTCTTCTTATCAGTAATAATGCACTCATCATTATCAAAATTTACCATATAACCTCTTTGCAATAATTGACCAACACTCAATAAATTTTGAGTCAACTTAGGGACATAATGAACATCATAAATCAATTTGGAGTTACCTTGCTTTGTATTGACAGCAATAGCTTTTTCCCATAATTTCATGACCCTTGCCATCTCCAAGCTTTACTTCAGATTTGAATTTATCATCAAACTCAACAAACAGCTTCTTATTCCCAGTCATATGATTGCTACATCCACTATCAACATACCAAATATTCTCAAATGATTGTTCAGCATTCATGCAAGAATAAAATACCTTTTATCTTGATTTTCCTAGAAAAGTTTGCATTTTTGTCATCTTCTCGATCTTTGTAATAACAATCCCTTTCAGAATGATTGGGATTTCTACATCTTTTGCATTTGAACCGACAATCCTTGGATTCATGGCCAAATTTTTTGCATATTCGGCATTGAGATGTATTGCTTCTCATGTTGAATTCTCTTCCTCTACCACGACCTCGGGAATTCTGGTATACTACCATCCATGTAGAGTTCGATGAACTTCCATAATTACTTTCATATCTATCTTGCCAACTTTTTTGTTGCCTATTGATATTAACCTTCGAATGGAAGGCATGCTCGAGATTTTGAGTAGAAAATCTACTCAAACGCTTTTCATGGGCTTCTAATGATCCCATAAGTTCATCCAAAGATAATTTTGATAACTCTTTGGATTCTTCAATAACAGCAACAATATGCTCAAATTTTGCTGGCAAACTTCTCAAGACTTTTTCAACAATTCTCTTATCTGGAATTGTATCTCCATAGCCTCTAATTTGATTAATGATAACTGTAACTCTCGAGAAGAATTCTTGCACCTCTTCATTATCTTTCATGAATAAATTATCAAACTCTCTCCACAAATTTTGGAGTTTGATTGATATAACTTTATCATGACCTCTATATTGCTTCCTTAAAATCTCCCAGGCATCATGTGATGTGGTTGCACCCATAATTCATGGTAATATTGATTGACTAACTCCTTGTTGTATGAAAGACAATGCTTTGGCATCTTTCATAGCATTTTCTTTATGCTCTTTTCGTTGAGGTACTGTCCATTGCTTTTACCTCTGGACTAGCAATAACGGTTTCATAACCTTCCTCAACAATTTCCCACAAATCTTGTGAGATAAATAATGTTTTCATCATTATACTCCATATATCATATTTTTCACCAATAAACAAGGGAATACCTTGTTGGGAAAAATTAAATGTGGTATTACTGCTTGTTGATGCCATTGCAAATATTTGTGTGTATAGTGTTTAAGTGTTTGGGTATGTGTATAGGGGTCTGGCTCTGATACCAAAAATATGTTGGATGCAAAAATATAAAATAATTTTGAAGCAATATAATCAAAACATCATAAGATCATTGCATTTCATTGATACATATATATGTATGGGAGGCTACAAAATGAAGGACTAGCAAGTCTTTTTATAGCCGAAACATGTCGGCAATAATAAGCTCAATGGCGGTACAAATGATAATCTCCAGCTGTGAAATATTAAGCTTCAGGCGATGAGAAAAACACTAGAAAAAGTAAGAAATATGTTTGACTGGTCCAAGGAAAACTTTGATTGTCCATGAACTGTGTTCGGTTGGCTTCTTCACGGAATAAGAAAGTTTTCATCGATATGGCTTCGCAATATTTCACCTTCATTGGATAATTTCTAAAATTGCAAATTATTTAGTTATTCATTTTCAACAACTCCAAGGCCCACGTAAGACCACAAAAGTTATCAAAACCCAGAAAAAACCGCAAGTAGTCCAAGACATTGAAATTCAATGACATTGAAAGGGCACCTCAATAATACACGTACCATTATTTCTACCTGCAAGTTTGTCTCCCCATCTAACAATAAAATCTGTCCCCAGAATTAGGATAACAACAACCATCACCAGCCAATGGCAAACATGGACGGAAAGGTGCATAAAGAAGTAGAAGATGAGGAAGAAGAAGCACGTGCCGGGGTGGAGATATGGAAGTACATATTCGGGTTCGCCGAAATGGCAGTGGTGAAATGTGCCATTGAATTAGGGATCGCGGATGAGCTTGAAATGCATGGTGGTTCCATGACACTTCTACAGCTATCCTCATCCCTAAATTGTGAACCTCCTTACCTGCATCGGGCTATGAGGTTTTTAACACACCGCGGGATCTTTAAAATAGACTCCTGCTCTAGCCAAGACTCCATAACCTATTCCCAAACACCCCTTTCGCGGCGCCTTATGAAGGGAGGGGACAAAAGCATGGCTGCTTTTATCCTCCTAGAGAGCACACACATAATGCTAAACCCATTTCACGGCCTCAGTTCCCGAATCCAAGCCAATGGTGCACCGCCATTCGAGGCGGCACACGGGGAGGATGTTTGGAAATTGGCGGAAGAGAATGTGGGGCATCGTAGGCTCATCGATGAGGGAATGGCTTGTGATGCAAGGGTGGCAGTGAGTGCAATAGTGAAGGAGTGTCCTGAGGTGTTTGAGGGGATTACTAGTGTGGTGGATGTAGGAGGAGGAAATGGTACGGCTTCGAGATTGATAGTGGAGGGGTTTCCATGGATACGAGGTATCAATTTTGATCTTCCCGATGTTGTCTCTGCTGCACCACAGCTGAAAGGTGTCCAACATATTGGAGGAGACATGTTTGAGAAAATTCCAAAGGCTGATGCTGCATTTTTCATGGTATGTATAATCGGCTTCTATTATTATTTTGCATATTTCTCTGAAAAACAGAAAAGTGTGTTAGATTTCCTATATGTTTGAGCTTCTCTATAAGTGGTTTAAATTCCCTAAATTTATGAAAAGATTCAATCAAGGTCTTTATACCATGAATGAGTCATTTATATACATAGAATAGTTATAAATAATTACTTAAACTTTCACACAAAGATAGAAGATTTATATTACTCTCTTCAAATTTAGAGAAACTAATTGATTTTTTGGATTGTCTCTTTTTCGTCGTCGTCGTCGTTGTTGTTGTTGTTGTTGTTGTTGTTATTGTTGTAAATCTTATATGTATTTGTTCTAATTTTTTTAGTAAACACAATGTTGATTGATCAATAATGAAAGTTAGTAAGTGACGACCCACTCATCTTTAAGGGAAAAGTTCGAAAATGTAATTTATTTATAAGAAAAAGAATAATTTATTATGCTTAAATCCTTCCGTAATGATTTGCTAGATATTAAATTTTATAAGAGTATATACATGCTTATATATTACCCATATTAATTCTATGTTGTTCTCTATATCGAATTTTAATTCTAATGTCATATTTCTTTCTATATATTAGCATGCATGAAAAATTGTACTTGATTTTCTATGATAATTTTTAATTGTACCATCTTATTTATTTTGCATTCGGAGCACAAATGTATCACCTGCAAGTCATATTTTAAGTAAACACATCGTATATGTTATAAAACAAAAGGTGTATTCAAATGATAATAGCAAACATAAAAATAAAGAACATACACAGATTTTACATTGAAACCCTTTCAGGAAAAACCATGGGCAGAGACGAGAGAGAAATCGCATTACATCAAAGTAAGAGTACAAGGATTTGAGAGGATACAAAATGAAAAGCTCTCAAAACTCTCAAAGGAAATTTTTGTGTATTTGATATGTTATATATAGAAACCCTAGAAACAACACATATATATACGTGTGTATGTGTGTATAAGGATAACCAACATAATGGCCTAAATTACGACACTTAAATATGTAATGAATGAATAATAAATACCTGAATTATGACTGTTAAATGTATAATGAATGAATAATAAATGTATAGTCAAATATTTATTCATTGCGTACGAAAAACAAAACCTGGAAATAGTATGCCAAGATAATCAAAACTTTCTAGGATTATCAACATAATTGACTTTAGAACTAATATTTGGTACACTAGTACAACAAAGTATGGCACTTCCTATGTAAATGAAAAAGCCACCACAAGAAGTATTGATAAGAAGTCTTATTAAACCACTTTTCTTTATTTTTATTTTTTCCCATTATGATAGGAGAGATTCCAATTTGAATTATCCTACTTGAGATACTAGTGGTAATGTTGATATTGGTGTCGCTATATTGTAAGCCTATTGGCAAACCACATGTGTATTTCTAATAACATAAATAAGTGATAGATATTATACATAATATTTAGTTAAAAAGTAATTTTTTTTTTACACAAATAGATAATAATTGATAAAAATTACACACAATATGGCCCATGTGAGTCATGTCATCAAATAAAACTACCATTTCATATAAACTAGATAGTTTATTGGTGATCACTTTCTTACATGAATAAAAATAGATAATCATCTTTTAAGACGATTTTGTTATAAGATCCATCATTTACTCAATCAACTAAAAAGACAAAAACATGTATAACATGTTTGCACCTACCAACATAGCCTAGAGATTTCGGACATTAGTTAAAAAAACAATATAGAATATATTCATGTTATTCATGAATTATTAAGATTGTAACTTCGAAATATCAATATATGTTTAGTAGTATCATATATAAATCAGACATAAAAGCCAGCTTTCTTTGGATTGCAGAAGACTCTACATGACTGGTCAGACAGTGAGTGCATTCAAATCCTGAAAAACTGCAGAGAGGCCATCTCTAAAAAGGTGATAATAGCAGAAGCTATAATAGATGAGCAAAATAAGGAGGACAAGATGACCAATGCAAAGTTGCTCATGGATATAGCAATGATGGCCCATACTAATGGAGGCAAAGAGAGGACCCAAAAGGAGTGGGCTTGTGTCCTTACTGAGGCTGGTTTTAGCAGTTATGTTATTAAGTCCACTTCAGTGCTTCAGTCATTGGTTGTGGCAATCCCTTAGGCATCGTATTAGCAATGTTAAAAGGTCACCCCAATGTTTAGGCTAGTGACATAAGTCTACTTTATTTGTTCTCTTTCTATGCACGTATTAATATGTATAATTAATATATAAGTAATGTTGTACTTGCTTTCTGAGAAACTATTATTATGCTTCACCATATATTTTTCTTTATTTTTTTTAGATTACTATGTATTATAAATTTTTTAGGATGGAAGAACAAAACCTTTATAAAATTCATTAGGATATTTGTATTCATGTCGCTTAGTTATAAGACCTTGGCCTATTTTATTAGATTTTAGCTTTTAAAAACCAAAGATGGTATATAATGTCAACTCAAATATTATGTTTTGGCTCACTAGACACTAGTAGATTATATGCTAATAGACCTAGACATCTCTTTGGGTCGGGTCTAAAGTAGGACCCGACCTTACCTAGTGGTCCTCATTTGGACTCACTCCGATAGGACAAGTTTAACCTGCCGTGGTCCTTAGGTTTAGGCCGAGTTTGATGTGCTGACCCAAAAAAAAAATAAATAAATAAATAAGATATGCAAGTGGTATGACATTGCAAGCCCACAAAACAAGCACTAATTATATGATTCAATGATATTCTCTTACTAATCATTTCAACTGCACTGCAGCCATTCAAGTATTGATTCAATGCTTCTTTGGAGAATGACGAATGTAGAGATCTCATTTTTACCTAATAAGGCTTTAAACATGAATAAAATAAATATTTTATTAGGCCCAAAATTTTAAAGATTTTTCAAAAAATAAGAAAATAAAAAGAAAGAGTTTATAATAAAAGAATTAATTTTAGGCTTAACATAATATAAGTTTTAATCTAGACCCAATTAAATGGATCATAACAAGCTGGTCTATCTATATGGGCTAGATACAAAGCTTTATAAATAATTGGCTTGCAAGAGGTTAAGGGTTTAAACCATGGTGAAGGCAACCTTCCATGTTCATCGCAACCTCTTCTCGATTATTTTTTGTCGAGATTTGAAAAAAAAAGGACTCGATTCATAGTTTCCAAGAACCAAATCAAGGCAAGAAATTTGAAAAAAATTACAAATCACGGATTTAGCTCCTAAGCATCCAAGACAAATTGGAGTAAAAATGGTTAAAATCATCTGTCCTTGATTGTTTAAAAATGATTATAATCACCTGTTGATTCCATTTGATCCACCAAAATCAATAAAATCATGATTTTTCTCTAATTTTGAAAAGATTCTAACCCTAATTGTCAAGATTTGGCATTTTGATTTTCAATGCTTTTTAACTTCAATTCAAGTTCTTACAATATAAATAGGAGCTCATACGATGATTCAAATATAAAGCAATACATAGAAATCAACTTGAAAAAGTCTAAATCAAAGAAATTGAGAGTGAGGGTTTAGAGAAGTTTTTCGATTTTAAGTTTCTAAGCAAAAATTGGTCAAATTGGTGGATAGAGAAACTCCAAATTAGTTAAACTAACAATTGATAGTTTTATTGAGTCTTGAAGCTACCGGAATCATTACCAACTAGTGTACCACGAGCTGCCAACTGCCACCTTTAAAACCACCATCTCCAATCATTTCAGCACAAAACCGCCGCTGGACATATCGTACGCTTTAACCGCCGCTGGAATTGCCATTGTAGGAACCAACCATGCTTGACTTGAATTCCGAAATCCGACCCGACTGCTTTGTCCAAGGTCACACCAGACCCGCGCCTCCAATTCCATATCGTGCCTGCGGACTTCCCATATGCGGGTAAATTTGTTTTCATTTCTTTATTGTATTTATTTAATATTCTATGATGGGAATAAAAGCTAAAAATATGTAATACAATATATATAAATTATAATAACAATAAAAATAACATGCGTATAGATAAAGAGTTGTTTAAAAAAATTATTTAAATAAAAAGTTATATGTGTATGAGATTTAGTAATAAAGATAATGTCCTTATTACTTCTATGAAACTTGATATCTATAAAGGATCATTTTGGCACTTTAAAAAAAAGTCATAATTTCTAGAATAAAAATAAAATTGATAGCCATATTTATAACAACAAAAAAAAATTATTTTCCTAAAGTCATAACTTTTCTCAAAAGAACTATGTATCGTCTAATATTGATTAAATGGTATGTTGGCACGTACAAGGCAACTTAATGAAAGGAAAAAGATTTTATGTTTCCTTATTTTTGCAAATATCAATTTGATTAATTTTGTTTCTTGTAAATATTATTACAAATAGTTAATGTAAATAACAATTGTCTTGCTTTGTAAATTTTAACAATGGCTTGTAAATACTATACTTTGTAAATATTTCAAACATTAACAAATTTTAAACCATTAAAGGAATGAACTTTAATTAAAGAATTTAAAAGTGGTAACCATTTAATTTTAATAGGATAGCCACTAGATCCATGAAAACTCTATTTATTCGAAATTGGTTATGAACCTTTTTTATTTTTTTGCAAGTAGGTAGCTAAATTAGGTTCAACCAACACATTGATCCTTTTTTTTTCAACTTTAGTTGGTGTCGACTCCTAAAATTTTTATAAAATTCAGATTTATTTTGATTCCTTGTCGATGGATTGTATCAAATGAGTATGGTTTGATACAAATACAATTAAAAGAAATCAAACTAAAATTAATTGAAAAATCCAGCATCGACGATGAGCACTAATTTAATGATGTTTGGTTTGGACGAAAAAAATCCAATGATATTTGACCTGCATTTTTCTTATCCGTCCACAAATCTTATCCGTCCTACTAGCTAACCGGAGCGGTTTTGGATCCCTTTTTTGCAAACCCAAACTCTTGAGACGTCTAAATGGACCTATCCTTTTTTTTTTCTCCTTTGCGCCTACTGTTTCCTATTTCAATTTTTTACTTATAGTATTGTTACACCCATATCCCTTGCAAGCATACGCTCGTCTCTGAACCAATTGGTAGGGCATAGGAGCAAATTCAACTTGAAAAATTAATTAAAAAAACGGGGGAAAAAACAAACTAAACATCTTTTTTACTATTATTCACATTTTTCATTAATCCAAAAACTAAAGCAAATGGTATACAATAATACCGTTCCTATAAAACGTATTCAGTTATATGATCTAATTGTCAAGTTCTTTTGTTTCTTTGATAAATTGAAGTATTAGATATGTGGTATTAACGAAAATTAGGAAAATAGGAAATAGTGTTGTTAAAGCAAAAAGAAAAGGATAAACAAAAACGGTCGTCAAGAATTTACTGGGATGAACAGAAAGGTATGTGAATTGTGAAGTAGCCCGTCTATATTAAAAGGCGAGATGTTGGCCTGTTTTGTCTCTACTTATCGGGATATGATGGTTTTTTTTTTTTTTTTTTTTTTTCTTTTCTTTCTTTCTTCTATACCTTGGGGATGATTAAATACAAACAAAGTCTCTCGATTAATTAATATATAAATAATGATAATGTTTTTATACATGATTATAATGTAAAACATGAATAGTAGCTTTTTAAAGAGCAATCACTATTACTAATATTAATATTGTCAAATCTTGTGTAGGATTTATCCCGACATACTAGAAAGTTAATGATGGATGGCTCAAATCAAATTCAATAGGGGGTTGGCCGAATTCAATAAAAAACTAAAAATTCAATGTCATATTGAAAGTATATAAGACAAATAAATATAGAATATAAATCCATCAATAAATAAATTCTATTAATTAGCCATTAAATTAATACCTTACATGTATTCTAAATGACACATAAGTTCATATAACTGAAAGTTAGATTAAAACCAAACTAACTTAAAAGAACAGTTTCTAGTTGAATGATAATTAAGCTTATTATCCTACCATAACTTCTTCATAAAGAAGTAGATTTTTAAAATAGTCAACACATTTTTTCCTTTTGTTTTCACTTATACTTTTTTAACTCTGAATATACCTTTAGTTTTGGTTTCCTATAATTCTAGAAAATGAATTTAGATATACAACTTCTTCAATGTATTTATAAGATTTTCTATACCATAAATTTTCCTCTTGATTCAAAATTACCCACTAAAACCAAATTAGAATGCCCATCAAGTCAAATTAAACATATATCGTGTTTAGTGTCCCTAAGTGTGTGCATAATGAAATAGCCATAATTCTCAAATTCATATTTTACACATGTGTTAATGCATTTGTACATGATTTTCGAAACATGATGTATATGATTTGTGTTAATATGTGGTATATGTATTGTATTAATGTATTTGAATATTGATATATATATTTATATATATATAAGTGTGAATAAATATTGTGTTTATGAATTTGTAAGTATAATAAAGTGTATGAAAATTGGTTTAAAACAAGTTAAACATGCTCATACATTTTCTATACATAACAAAATTTTTAGCCATGAAAATAAGCCTAAAAACACAACTTTAAAGCCCAAAATCAAGCCCTAGCCCATGCAAATAAATCCCTGTTATAGTAGCACCTAAAGTCAACTTTAGGATAAGATTAAGTCTTTTTTTATAAAAGATACACTCAAAACACACCACAAAAGCCATACAAATTTCACTACATTTCTTACAAGTTATCTTCTCTTATTCCTTCAATACCTTGCACTCCAAGCCCTTAACAAGGTCAAGATCCTAAGCCCATGTGATATAAGTTTGTTCAATTGATTTTCAACAAGATATAGAGCTTCTTAAGGTATGCATTTTGTTGGTTATATGTTTATTAGGTTGTTTGAGTTTTCATCTGAAAGTGGGGTTTCATGCCATAAATTAAGTATAATGAGTTAAGTGTGTTAGATGTGTGTTGAGTTGTATTTAGCTGGTTATTGAGCTTGTAGTATGTGCTAAGTAAATGACTTGAAGTGTAGAGATGTTTGGAGTTTGAAATAAGAAGTGTTGGGATAGTTTAGAGAAGTTGAGTTGGCTAAATGAAAAGTTGAATGCGGATTTTGTACTTGTTTTGTGTTGATAATTACATGAGACATGATTAATGATGTTCATATTGAGCTTAGGTTATGATACGATATAGCTAAGAAGTTGAATTTTGAAGAAAAAATGAAGGAAAAACGTGAAAATCGGAGATAAGATACTGATCACGGGCATGATGGACCCCGTGATTGTCTTGACTTCTCAAAAAATTTGACAGGCAACTCATTACGGGCATGATCAAGGGCGTGATAGCCTATGATCATACATTTTCATCTAATCACGAGCGTGATTAAGGGCGTGATAGCCTCTGATCATGCGTTTTCATCTAATCACAGTCGAGATAAGCCCTCTAGTAATGAAACAGTGTTTTTGTAATTTAATCATAACTTTTTCATACAAACTTAGATTGAGGTGATTCAAATTGCGTTGGAAAGCTTAAAAAGAGATCTACAATTTCATGTTTTAAGTTTTTGCAAATCCAAAATGTATCAAGGCCTAAATTTTAATTTTTCCAGCTGCTATGTTTTTCAAATAAAGTTGAAAACTTGTTTTACTAATTAAGTGTATGTAATTAAGTATAAAATGAATCTTTTTGAGCTAAAATGAAATAGATAAATAATAGTTAATGTGTTATATTAGTTGAATGAACTACAATGGTTAAGTTTAAATAAAGGAATGTTATGTGTATATATATTTTGTGTGTATGAATATGAATTATGTGTTGATTTAAACTATACTTGAGTTTGATGAGGTAATGAATTAATGTATAATTGTGAATTATGATCTTTTATATTAAATGATTTCATTGATAGATTCTCGTACTTGACCGAATTTGAATACTAGATTTTTGCTTGATAAACTTAGTTACTAAGGTGCACAATAACATGCTTGTTTTATTGCCTAGGTTAGGCATAACTAAATTACTTTAATTTAAGAAAACATAAATCTTGTTTGTATTGATTGTCTATTACGCTATTGAATCTGGTTTGGGGAGCAGCACCCTACTCAGATTGAGGGTACGGTAGTTTAGCGCTTAAGCTACTCCGATCATGATGCAATGACTTACATAAGTCATATGGCAAGTAGTCAATGGGGTTATTAACATCAGTATAACGTTTGCTTATTCTTAAGATGAAATAATATCATTTAATTCAAATGTTTATGAAAACAATTGAATTGTGATATTATGGATTAAGTTAAGTGAAAATAAGAAACGGCTAAAAACCTTAGATGAGACTATTTTTTTTTTTGTATATCATTTAGGAGATAAGTCCCGAACAAATTATATTAACCTCCTGAGTATCGAGATCGTTACTCAGGAAGCCTCCAAATATCCTTGTTATTCGGAGTTTAGATACTCCAGTGATGTTTGGCTAAATTTAAAGATTTTCTAATAACTTATTGGATGCTGCATTTGCACTTAGTATAAGTTTGTATGCCACTCACTTTTGTTTTTTGTTACTTATGTACTAAGCCTTTGGCTCATTATTTCATAATTTAGTTGTTAATGAGAGTGATGATTTCTACACCAGTATGGGATATGAAACAGATTTTGAGGATTTTTTAGATGATTGGGAAGACTAGGGGTTTGACCTTGGCTTTGATGGAAACCTTTTTGTAATAGAATAGCTTGAAGTTTCTTGGAACACATGTAATAGTTATGATAGTTTTTGTTAAACTTATGTATTTTTGCTTATGGCTTGTTTATAAGCTTTTATCTATAATATCTATATGTATATATGTCTATAGTGGGTTTACATCTTTTATGTGAATGTGATGTTGGTGTTATGTTTTTCTAAAAAGTTTTATGAATTAATAGTTTTCAAATTTGTTTTGTTGGAAATTTAGACAAACAATTACTCAAACATTTCTTTAAGGACAACCTTATATATAATACTACAGGTTATATATGATTGGGAGCTGGATTCACTTGTTTCAAAGAAAGTGGTGGGTCCGGATCCTTACACATAATTTCCAGGCCACAAAGTAGGATTTTAAACTTATGACTTGAGAATTGACATGAATCCTTTAAATTGCTTTTGTTGTCGTAGTCATAAGAAATCAACAATCAAACCTTTAAAAGTAAAAGTCCAAAACTAAAAAATGAAAGTTAAAATTTTTGACATGTGAAGTCACAATGCAATTATCATATGACCATTGTGGTAATGAAATATAATATTAATAGTATTAGTTATTATATTGTAAATGATGCAAGTATTGTGGATTGGATTTATGACCACTTCCATTTTTTTTTTCCTTTAAATATGGTGCATTGGTGCACTCAGGTTGTTTAACTTAGCCAGGTCTATCATGGTTGAACTAACCAGGTCAAACAACTTAAGCTATGTCAATTGAAAACATGTTTTAATCAAGGACTAGCCCATTACCAAGACTAGTTTTGGTTGGATCAATTAGATCGAAAAGATTCCGACAAAACTGACTAATATATATCTAAACATTGTAAATATCTACCTACTTCTTATCCATACATGTGGCATATTATAGTATCAAAAAATCATTTTTCATGATACATGGCATAAGAATGTATACTACAATAGCATGTTTAGTTGACATTGTAGGGTTTCATATGAAATTTTAAATCTTGTTTGCAGTGGAAAAATTAAACCCTAAGCCTGGATCCATGTGTTCTAATTAAATCGGTATAAAAAAAAATGATTCGAAATAATACCTTGCAATTTCAAATTTGTGAAAATTGATATTAATCCGGATGTACAAAGTACCACAATCTCACAGCACCCTCTACTTCGTCCACATGAACAAGTATCTTCAAAAGGAATCACCTTTGTGTGCTAGCACAATCTAGAACGCTTCTAGATTATTTGAGAAAAATCCTATTTTCTTGTGTTTCTCTTTTAGGGTTACAGAATTTCTCTGCCATCAAATGTGACAGTAAAAGTCTTAACACTAATGAGACACTATCACACTTATTTATATTATGTCGGTATTTTGCACTGACAATAATGCCCTTAATCTTATTAGGGTTGGTAGTTATAGTAAATTATTATTCATAATAATTATTTATTTATTCTTCCCGTTGGTTTTTTTAAAATTAAATCACTAACTGGTGATTGGCCTCAAGTACATGAAATAACAATACTTAGTAATTGGCCTAGGGCACAATCACTAACAGACATCATAAGATAGAAAGGAATAAATGTTCCTTATAACAAACATAAACTGGAGTTTGGTTGATGAAACTACCATTCTACAAAATTGTAAATGTTGTAAAATGAGAAACTGAAATTCCTTTATAACACCTTAAGATTAGCTATTCTTTGGTTTTTATTGATATTTTTCCATATCTACCCTGTGAGATTGAATAAACTATAAAAATTAACTATTGTTTCTCTGTTTTACTCATTAAGAATTGTAATTTTATTCCTACCTTATTCCATTTTGTAAACCAAACATGCCTTAGTCCATCTGTTCCTTTTGGTTAGACTTACATGGAAGATAGAACTAAATGGCCTTAGAAAAGGAATAGTGTTTAGTGTTAAATCAACCTATTATGAAATTTCTCAACCAAAATGCAATTAAACATATATCAATCATCAAACTCTCATGCCATTGGTTCTAATGTATGGCAACCGATCCAAGACCCCATGTGCATGTTAAAGATGGAGCTTAAGCTGCAAATAAGCCAAATACTTGTGAGCTACTCGAACTTGATTTAATTTGAGTTTAGCTTACTTCGAGTTCAATTAATTTCAAGCTAAGCTCAAGCTTCGATTTAGGCTTGTGAGTTAGTTTGGAAATAAGCTCGATCGTTTAGGCTTATGAACTAGCTCATGAATAGGCACATTAATAAGCTTGTGAATAAACTCATTAGCAAATTTATGAGTTTTATATTTATTTTATTCTGTACATAAATATATAAGGAAAAACAAAACTACCGTCTATTTATTCTCTTTCTCTATATCTCTCTCATATATATATATATTATATATAATGGTTCTTATATTTTTTTTTATGTTAAAAAAAGAAAATAAAACGAGCCTTCTAAATGGGTCGAACTTGAACTTAAATTTTAGGCTCAATAAAAAATTCGGCTCTTCTCAAGCTCGATTTATAAACGAGTCATGTTTGAGCTTAATAAAAGCTTGTTAGCTAAACGAGTCAAATTTGAGCCTGAATTTTAATACAATAAAAAGGAGGAGCTGATAAATTGTAAATGAGCCAAGCTTGAGTCTTTAAAGGTTGGCTTGACTAGTTTGTAAGCCTAGATAGACCATTTGATGTAGCATGTATGCATAGATGCAATTAGCTAAAATCTCATCCTTTTCAACAAAAAAATTAAAGCTGTAATTTCTCTGTCGTGAATGAAATGATAGAGCATATAGTCCTTCCTTGTGAATATAATAGTCTTGGAGATTAACACAGTTCGGATATCTGAAAATGAAGAACTGGAACTGTCTTCCACGGTTTTGATCCAGTTCTATGAAACCGATGGTTCTTGGTTCTAATTTTGGAACCGCAAAACCATCTTTTTTTTTCTAGTAAAAAAATGAATTTTATATTTTAATAAAATAAATTTTTAACTTAAAATAATTAATTATTGTATTAGAAAGTGTTAAATTATTTATCCAAAAATTTAAAAATTTTGTTTAGAATGCATATTTATTTATATACAAACACACCTAATATCAATTATAGTTAATAATATGATATTGCAAAATACTCTAGAGGATAATAAAAAAATTACAAAATAAAAAATAGTCTCATATTATTAAGAAATGGATTTTGCTTTTAGGAGAAGTTTATATAAACTAAATTGATATAATTTTAAGTTATATTTGTATTATTAAAAAAAATAAATATTGTAGATAGATAATAAATTTTATTATTCATATAAAATGTGCAAACATTAATAATTATATATTTAATATTATTTTTTAATTTTTTATCTTTTGTTTTTTGTGGAACCAATTGGAACCGCCAATTCCACTCAATTATAGGTAGTAGAACTGCTCAGAAATTGGAAAACTAACGGTTTCTTAGCTGGTTCTATAACTGTCAGTTCTAGTTTTAAAACTGTCGGTGATAATTTCAATTCGATTCCTGATTCAAAACCGATCTGTGCCTATGCCAAAGTTTCACATGTATCACCTTGTTGTATTAATATTTAAAAAGGAAAGATTTTCCAATAATTAGCAAGATCTTTGTGGGATATGATAATACTGAACTCCAAGGCCCGTGTAAGACCACTAAAGTTATCAAAACCAAGAAAAATAATATTGGATAAGTAATACACACCTATATATTATATGTGTTGAGTATACGGGTGGGCATAGATTGGTTTGTATTTTTTTCCATCCCAAACAAAATCATTAAGTTAAGGTTTGGTTCAGATTAGAAATTTTCTAAACCATTAAATAACATTTGGTTCGTTTTGGATTACAAATTAAATCAAAATTCTAACTAAAAGTTTTCTTCATTTTACCTTTTTTACATTTGTGTAGACACTTAAATAATTACATCACTTTACAATGTTTATATTATAACCACGATCAAATACTTTTTGAATTCATCATACTTTTAATCTATAGTTCATTATAAAATCAGTTATTTATCAATAAAATGTATTTACTAACCAATGCATAGTAAGTCATAATTTAAAATTATTATTAGAACCATCAAGTGAATCATCTGCTAATAAATTTAGCTAAAATAAAAAATCATCTATCAATAAAATTCATCAACGAATAAAATGATCCGCTGAAAAAATATTAAAAAATTAATACATAATAAGAGTTTATAACTAAAAAAATAAATTTCATACTTTATAAAGTAAAAACTTATTAAAACAACAATAGTTCATCATCAACAAAAAAAAAATTATATGTCATGAGCCTAAAAAAAAATTTAAAAATGAAGAAGTTGATTTTAATCAATATTCACCAAATAATATATATCAAATAAAAACATATGAACATATATGACATTTAATCAATCATCATAAAAAAATTTATAGTTATAACTTACAAGTAAAATATTATTACATTTTTCTAAAACAGTTTGATTCGGTTTTATGGATTGGTTTGGTTTACCATCTAAACCAAATCATAAATTTATAGATTGGTTTAGATTAGAAAATTTTTAAACCAAATTGTTAAAAAAAATATTTTCAATTTAGTTAAATTTGGTTGCGGATTGGTTTGGTTTAGTTGTTTTTTTGCCTATCCTACTTGAGTAACTACTAATTATATCGGCCTAGACCTAAGGACCATGGTGGACCAAATTCATCCTACCAATGTGAGTCCAAATGAGGACCATCTGGTCGGGTCAAGTGCTGCTTCGAACTAACCCAAGGAGATGTCTGAGTCTATTAGCATATAATCTACTAGTGATTGGTGAGCCAAAACATAATATTGAGTTGACATTATATACTATCTTTGGCTTATAAAGGCTAAAGATGTATTGCATGTTTATTTACTTACCATGTCTATATTACATGTGCCATGTAATGCCTACTATAACCTTTTTCCAAAATCCAAAATCTACAATGGAGTATTTGGAATTGATCTATAAAAGGCTACTTCTTCTTTCTCTTTTCTGATGAGTTTTAGGGACTCATCAAATCCTCCTCTTTGGTGCATGATCCACTGAGGGATCTCTATTCCTTTTGTTTGGTGAGAGTCATGAGTACAATTGTGCTTGTTTATATTTCTAGATGCTAGAAATACTTGTTTGCTTGCCTAAAACTTGATCAAACCTAGTTAGAGCTTGTTACATTAGCCTGGGAATGCATGACATGCATGTATGCATTTGATTAGTTGTACTGGATTTCACTGCTCACTTTTCACTATCTCAGGTATCAAGAGCGATCACTTCGTGGACCTTTACTATGACTCCATGGGTTTCGGAACCGATGAGCTTGGTGAATGACATAGACGAGTAGAGGGCCATATGGAATTTTGAGAAAATGGTCTAAATGTTTATATTTCATATCTTCAATGGATATAATTGTAAAGTTTGAACTATTTTACTACTTATGGGTCAAATGCCAAATCTTGTAACTGAGTTGAGCCTAGCTTCCCTTTTATGGCTGCTAGCTTAAATTATTTTAGATTTTAAACTTGTGTTTTACTTTCTCGAAATGCTTTTCTACACGTTTTTATAATAGTTTATCAATTGTTGGCAAATTGTCAACTGATGCATTATGGGTTTACTAAAGAGCCTAATCATAATTTCACAACTAAAATTTGAGTAGCAACACACACAACTAACAAAAGGCTTACATATGTTTCTTGGAGCAATGTGTGCGGTGAAACAACCACGCCCTTAATTACCTTAAGGGTTGGGTCGTTTCATTATGTCTAGTCCAATTATCAAATGAGAAATTAATAAAAAGTATCAATACGTACTTATTGAAGGATTAAAAAAATTACTAAGTTTCATCTTTGTTATATTGTTATATAATTTATTTTCATAAATGGTGTAATTAATATTATAAAATGTAAAAATTAATATTTTTATTAAAATTTACCATAATTCCAAAGTTTTTCTTTTTTAATGCATAATTTCACTTTTTTATGTGGCATACCCTCAAGGTGTTACCACCCATCTTTTGCTCCATTTACATAAGAATGTGCTAAAAACATCACTTTTCTTTTAAGGTAATACCAACATTATTTTTCTTTTTCTTTTCCTTTTTTCCCCTTAACAGATGTATAACTCGGCACAACATGTGAAGATTGCATTCAATAAGGAAACTTTGAAAAATTATAATAATGGACAACGAAAAAATGGTACCTAAACTTTCGTAAAAAAAGCAATTAGGTATCTAGTTTAGTTTTGAACAATTTAATACATGAAGAAAGTTTAATAACTTTTTTCATACCTAAACTTTGATTTTGACAATGTCTTATCCTTTTACCATGTGTACCTATCTTATTATCACACTAGTCCAATTACTGTTGGAAAAAGATCTAACATTTTTCCTTTTGCCAATGCGATAACAAACTAAAAATAATCAAATTGTAGAAAATTAAAATCAATGACATAAGGATTTATGTAGAAAACCCCAATTTGGGGAAAAACCACGAGACCGCCGCTCACAAATTCTTCCACTATGTCAATATAATGGGTTACACAATTTTTTACTAATTCACTAGTGGATCTCACAATTCTCACCACAAATGGTGGATTTCGCTCAAAAATAAGCTTCTCTGTTTCTAGAGTCTCTCTCTAGGTTTTAGGAATGGCTTTCACACTCCTCATACAAACCTTAAGATAAATAAGAAGAATTTATACAAAAACAACAAAGGGAAACACGCTACAAACATAAGGGGTGGACTTTAAATAAAGGCTAGTGGCGTATGAAGGCTGTGCTAAAATCGGCATTCTTATGCCATCCTAACATCGGCAATGTTTGCCTCTACATTGGTGGCGTAGACCACCTAGGTTGGCGGCGATGAAGCCAACCCAGTTGTAACTCGCTCTCAGCCAAAATTTTGAAATTAAAGGCTTGCCGTGGTGTATCTATCTTAGTAGCCAACTTACATAAAAAACATCTTTCTTTGTTGCAAAAATCTCTTTATTTCAAGTCCTCTTCCAAGTATATCCCATATACTTAGGGTACCCATGAATTCAATGTCTTCTAAATATATACAACAAATATTTAGGATCTCCTTGTTATAGACCCATATGAGTCAGATCTATAACTAAACAATTACCACAACTTTTTCTAACCCTACAAGATGGAAGTTTTTTAATTTTTTTAACATAAGAGTATAATTCATAGCAATACAGTTATCACAAAATAAAAAAATTAAAAATTAACAAAAAACTCTATACTTATATAAAGTATTGACATATAAAAATACAAACCTCATATTTGTATAAAAATCTATGCGAACATATTATTACTTTTTCGAAAGCAAAGTATTAACACATTAACAAATGAAACATTGAAAATCAATCTACCAAGAAGTAAGAAGTTTGAAACTTTAAATCAAGTGGTTAGATTTTATCAACAAGATGACATTCCATTACCTTATAACACGTGCATGTGTGGAATCGCCTAACAAAATTATCCATGTGCACAAACTTTCACTGGTGATTTTACACAACAAAAACTCTATATTTGTATAAAGTATTGATATAAAAACATAAACCTCATATTGGTACCAAAATCTATGCGAACATAGAAATTTTATTTTATTAAATTTTTTTGGTAAGAAGAAAAGAATACGTACATTTTTAGGCTTTATTTTTTTTTTCCAAAGCAAGTATTGAAATATCAACAAATGAAACATTGAAAATCAACCTACCAAGAAGTAAGAAGTTTGAAATTTGAAATCAAGAGTTAGATTC
This sequence comes from Combretum micranthum, assembly GCA_024138025.1. NCBI lineage: Eukaryota > Viridiplantae > Streptophyta > Magnoliopsida > Myrtales > Combretaceae > Combretum > Combretum micranthum. The sequence goes on from JAMXBD010000018.1 coordinate 2,357,468, forward strand.
TAGCCAACAAGATGATATTTCATTACCTTATAACACGTGCATGCATGGAATTGCCTAATAAATTTGTCTCATGTGCTCAAACTTTCATTGGTGATTTTACACACCACAATAATGGTATCACTCCAAAACTGTGTTGCTACTTGAGACCTTTAGCAAATGGGACCGAAGATATACTCAATTTTCAATTGATAGATTTAAAGGAGGAAGATAAAAATGTTAGAACTTGTGTTACTACTTGAGTCCTTTGGAAAATGAGACCAAAGTGATATACTCAATTTTCATTATTGATGGTTTTAAAGGAGAAAGATAAAAATGTTAGAATTTGGACTTAATTCAAGTGCACTTATGGGTTTAATGCATATGGGCATGTGAACACACATGTAATCATATAAAAAAGTTGTTGTATGTTTATTACAAATAAATTAAATTATTTGGCACTTATATTGGTGAACTATTAATAATATTATAATGTGTCTTATCATCTTTTACAAGTATATGGTTATAATATATATAATAAATGTATATGTTTTATATGTGTAGATACCCTAAGGCTACTACTGAAATAGATGAGCTCTTTCAGTAGCTTGGCCCATAAGTTTCATGCTAGGGTTATGGTCCTTAGCTGCATGTGCACTATATATAAAGATATTGTGAGAGCCTCTAGAGATACACTTTTCTGGTTCTCTCTCACTCTCTCATTCTATAGAGTTCTCCCATCACTCATAGGAAGGAGTCTATGCATAACAACTAGAAGATCATCCACCCACTTTTAGAATTGTTGTAATCTAATGGAACAAGGTATGCTTCCGTTTTGTTATGTACCCTAATTTTCACTTATGGTGATCCCAATGAGTGGTATCAAAGCCATCATATGTGATATTAGAGCCTCAATTTGTATAATATATATAGATATATATATATATATATTTTTGTGGCTGGGATGTGATTTAATTATCGATGATTAAATTTAATGTTCTATGGATTCAAATGTCTAATGGGTTTTATACATGTATGAAATTATGTCTTTTGAAGATTAGAATAACATATGAACAAATCATCATGACCTGTCCTCTACAAGCACATCGGAATATAATATACATTTATAAATGAAATTTTTTTAATGTCCCTTATTGCTAAAGTAATGTATGTATTCATTATGTTTGCTTAGAATTAGAATTTCGATAATGATTTGGAGAGGAATCATAATATTTAATATAATGTTATATTTTAATGCCTTGCGTTGATATATCCATTGATTCTGACAATATTCCTTGATAATATCGTGCTTGCTTATGTGATGTTTTTTTCTAAATTGGATAGTAACCATGGATTGATAATAACTTTTATTTAGGAAAGAAACAAAAGGCATGGATATAAGATTTTACTGTTTTTGGTGATTGCTTTAATAATTTCCTTATTTGTTTTTGTGGCTATGAAATTCTTTAGGTAACTAATATATTTATTTTAGATGGTTTCCTATTTATTTCATGATATGGATTTAACCAAATAAAATTGCTCATAATATTGTTAATGTTGTATTTTAAGGATTTAAATATTGCTTACAATATTGTGTCTTATTTGTAAGAAATATATATAAACTTATAATGACATAAATTTTCTTATGAATGTGTTTCGATAATTTTGAATTAGTTGAAGTGGATATCTTCATAGATACTCTTAGGTGAAATTGTCAAAGTATGGAATTTCTATAGAGCATGTCTGGTAGTATATCCAATAGGTTAAATTAGTACTCACCAAGTGAGCTCTCCAATGGAAGCCATTAAGTGGAAACTACTAAGATGTTGTGATTACAAGTTTCATGCGAGTGATTATCCACCCAAAAGAAGGTTTCTAGCCTCAGGTGGAGGCTTGTAATAAGATGTGGTGATAAACTCTAACGACTATTATGTGTTCATTATGAGTGCTAGTCGGCCCAAAGGAAAGCTAACACTTGATTAGAACTTATTACTTGAGCTTGATCAATATGATAAGAAAATCATTGTAAGTTGACTCTTTTTCCAAAGACTAGACTTAATATTATACCAATTTTCTTATGGTGGGGTAGTCATTATAAGTTTTAGCCCTTTGTCCTCATTGTTTTATGTTCATCAGTATGTAATTGATTATATGTCTATTTTTTTAGTTATTACATATACGTTTACTTCATATTCTTCCAACAATATTCTGAAACTCAATGGTGTTAACTTTAAGTTGTGGAAACAAAAGGTCATGATTCATTTGGGTTGCATTGATATATACTTAGCACTTAAGGAGTCACATCCTGTTGACGCTCGAATCACCACAGTTGATGATCATGAAGATGCAATACCAGAAACTTTTCTTGGGACCATGATAGAAGAGTCAAGTACAATGAAGTTTCTTGAGCAATTCGAATAATGCTTCGTGAAAAGAGATAAGGCAAAAATCATTACACTTTTGCGTAAAATTGTCTCCATGAAGTATAATGGCTTAGAAAATATAAGGGAATATAGTCTTGAGATGTCTCATATAGTATCAAAGCTGAATGCACTACATTTGGAGCTTCCTGATAAAGCAGTAGTGTATTTAGCTATGATGTCCTTGCTTCCTCAATTTGGTCATTTTGAAGTGAGCTATAATTATCAAAAGGAAAAATGGATAGTTAATAAGCTTAACTCTTATTTAGTACAAAAGAAGGAAAGGGATGAGGCAAAAGAAGACCAAGAGCGCTAATTTTGCTTCTACCTCTAAGGGTTCCAAGAAAAGAAAGGGCAAATCGGTTAGATGTTTCGAGAAGAAAAAGCAAAAGTCTAAGGACATAAAGTGTTTTGTCCTATAAGGATCCCTCTCGTGTAAAGAAAGACTACCCTAAGTATCACGCTTGACGCGGAAAAAAAGCTATGCCTCTAACTTTTGTTTGTTCATAGGTTAATTTATTTTCAATGCCTAGATATACTTAGTGGTTGGACTTAGGAGCCACTGCTCACCTTAGTATACCTATTCAGGGTTGCCAGAGTTATCGCTAACCAAGTGATGATAAGAGATTCATCTATATGGGGATGGTAGTAAAGTTGAAGTTCAAACTATTGGTGTTTTCAAATTGTCCTTAATGTATGGTTTTGTTTTAGATTTAAAAGAGACATTTTTTGTGTTGTCTTTTAGACAGAACTTAGTTTTTGTGTCTGTTTTAGAAAAGAAGGTTATGTTTTGTCATTTAGTAATAGACAGTGTCATCTTTTTTATAATTCTAATTTTATGGGTACCAATATTTTATTTTATAGATAATCTCTACATGCTTGAAATTGTTAATTCAATGTATGAAACCTGCATACTAGCTCAAGAGGCACTAAACGAAAATTAATCGATGAGAATTCCTATGTATTGTAGCATAAGCGACTGGGCATATCTCAAAAAAGAAAACTAAGGTAATACTTAATGCACTTGATTATTCTAATAATAAACAGATACGTGTTGAGTATATAAAAGGTAAAACAACAAATAATAAAAGAGTGGGAGTCGAGAGAGCTAAGGAAGTTTTAGAACTAATATATACGGATATACATGGGCCATTTCCTACAGCTTCATGGAATGATCAATGGTACTTTACTACATTCATAGATGATTACTCTCGTTATGGCTACATATATTTAACTTATGAGAGGTCACAAGCTTTAGACATGTTCAAAACCTTTAAGGTTGAATTTGAGAATCAACTAGGAAAAATGATTAAATTTGTTAGATCTGACCAAAGAGGTAAATACTACAACAAAATGACGGTTCAGGTAAACAAGATATCTAGGGCCATTTACGAAATTCTTAGAGGAGTATGATATTGTTCCTCAATATATCATATGCTTGTTGACTGAGCATGAATGGGGTGGTTGAGAGATGAAATAAGACTCTTAAAGATATGGTAAGAAGTATGATTAGTCATATAAAATTACTAAACTCACTTTAGGGTGAAGCATTAAAGGTTGTAGCCTATATTCTCAATTGAGTACCAACTAAAGCAACAACTAAAACCCCATAAGAGTTATGGACAAATAAGAAACCTCTCCTTAAGCACATAAGGGTTTGGGAATGTCCAGCTAAAGTTAGGCCTCATAGGCCTAATGAAAAGAAATTAGACTCAAAAACCATTAGTTGTCACTCTGTTGGTTACACTAAGAGATCACGACGTAATAAATTTTACAATCCTCTAAACAGAACAATCTTTGAGATGGGAAATGCATAATTCTTTGAGGATGTTGAGATTGAGGGGGAAGATAAGGTTAAGAACTTTGTCTTTGAAGAGGAGCATACTACATTGCCCATTTTTGTTGCTCTAAGTCAAGAGCATAAACATCATGTTTCTCTTCCTTTGGTTGTTCTTGCACCAAATCAGGAGTTTACTCTTAGTGAGGTCCAAGACCATCTTGATGACAATGTTCTTTTTCCCTTAACTATTCAACAACCTCAACAATCTTAAGATCTCGTGTCTTTAAGAAGGTTTACTATAGAGCGAGAAGTGCAATATCAGATGATTGTACTTCTCAATGAACATTAGGAAATCATTTACTCATTGGAAGATGACTTGGTCACTTTCCATGAAGCAATTAAAAGTTCGAATGCTCATAAATGGATTGATGCCATAAATGAAGAGTTGAAATCCATGAATGACAATGATGTATTGGGATCTTATCCTATTGCCAAATGGTGTGAGGCTCATCAAGTGTAAATGAATTTTCAAAACTAAAAAGGACTCACAAGCCAATGTGGAAAGATATAAAGTGTGTCTTGTTGCCAAGGGTTAGACTCAATGAGGTTATCAATTACAAAGAGACTTTCCCTCTAGTTTCTTCGAAAGACTCTTTAAGGACTATTTTCGCACTTGTAGCACATTTTGATTTAGAGCTTCATCAAATAGATGTTAAGACAACATTTCTTAATGGAAATCTTAATGAAACTATTTATATGATGCAACCTGGGAGTCTAAATGATAATGACTCTAATCATGTGGTTTGCAAACTGAGGAAATCCATCTATAGGCTCAAACAGGCTTCCCATCAATGGTACCAAAGATTTCATCTAGTTGTATTATCATTTTGATAATTGTGTGTATCACAAGTTCCATGGGAGTAAATTTATTTTCTTAATTTTGCATATGGATGACATATTACTTGCCAATAGCAATGTAGGTTTGTTGTTAGAGACTAAAAATTTTCTTTTAGAAAATTTTGAAATAAAGGATCCTAGCAAAGCTTCTTTTGTATTAGGAACCCAAATCCACCGAGATCATTCTCGTTGAATCTTGGGATTATCACAAAAGGCTTATATTTGATAAGGTCCTACAAAAGTTTCGCATGCAAAATTGTAAACCACATGATACCCTCGTAGTGAGGGCAAGAAATTTAGTTTAAATCAATGCCCTAAGAGTGATTTTAAGTCCAAAGCTATGGAGAAAATTCCCTCTGCATCGCAATAGGGAGTTTAATATACTTGCAACTCCGTACTTGTCTAGATCTTGCATTCATTTGTGGGATGTTGGGAAGATACCAAAGCAATCCGGGCAAGGACCATTGGGTCGCAACCAAGAGGATTATGCAGTATCTTCAAAAGACAAAGGATCACATGCTTACATATAAAAGTCGGATAAAGCTAAGGTCATTGGGTATTCAAATTCCGATTTTGAAGGATGCCATGATAGTAGAAATCCACATCAGGTTATATTTTTCTACTGGCAGGAGGAGCTATTGCATGGAAGAGTGCTAAGCAATCACTCGTTGCTTCTTCTACTATTGAAGCAAAATTTGTAGCTTATTATGAGGAAACTAATCATGCTGTTTAGATTAGTGATTTTATTTCAAGATTGCATGTGGTTGATGAGATTGAGAGACCACTTGAATTATTTTATGGTAGCAAAGCAGTAGTCCTCTACTCAATAATAATAGGAGTTCATCAAAGTTAAAGCACATTAACATTAAGTTTCTTATTGTAAAAGAAAGGGTTTATAGTGGTTTAGTTAGCATAGAGCATATATATACAAACTCTATGATAGTGGATCCGTTAACCAAGGCATTGGTGCCAGAGGCTTTTATTGAGCACAATGCTCATATGGGTCTCATTTTGTCAGATGAGGTTTAGGTTTAGTGATAGTTTGTATTATTTGCTCATTTGAGCTATCTTATCATGTCATGACATTTGTATTTGATTTATTCAATTATATAGTATTTTATTTTTACATTTGAACGTATGACCTCATTTTAGAAGGACCAGTTGGAAGTAGACATGTATTGATCAGAATTGACATGTAACGTTCATGCTACACATCCATAATCAATTCAAGTCATTTAGTTGATTTAGTATATGTGACCATTGTGGGCCTAGCTAAGGATTAGTTTTGGCAAAAGCCTCTTTGATCCATGTATTAAAGACACCAATGGACACGATTAGTTAAGATAACGATTATTGATAGCTAGCTATTTGATTAATTGTGAATTCAGAAATATTAGGAGATGCACTTAAGCTAATGAATGTACAGTCCAAGTGGGAGATTGTTAGAATTTGGACTTAATTCAGGTGCTTGTGGATTTAATGCATATGGGCATGTGGATGCACATGTAATTGCATAAAAAGTTGTTGTATGTTTATTAAAAATAAATTAAATTACTTGGCACTTATATTCATGTCAATTAATAATATTGTAATGTGCTTTGTCATCTTTTATAAATGTAGGGTTATAATATATATATAATATATATTTTTATATGTATAGATACCTTAAGGCTACTACTAAAATAGATAGGCTATTTCAGTAACTTGGTCCATAAGTCTCATGCTAGGGTTATGATCCCTGACTGCATGTATACTATATATAAAGATATTGTGAGAGCCTTTAGATATAAGCTTTTCTCATTCTCTCTCACTCTCTCATTCTATAGAGTTCTCCCATCACTCATTGAAAGGAGTTTGTACACACAGTAGCTAGAAGGTCATTCACTCACTTTTAGAATTGCTATATTCCAATGGAACAAGGTACGCTTTGGTTTTATTTTGTGCCCTAATTTTCACATATGTTGATCCTATTGATTGTAAGATTATGGATTTAGATTTAATTAAAATCCCAACAAAAAATAGTTATTTTTGCTTCAAGTGGTTCTTCTTGGTTATAACATTGTTTTGATTTGTTATTATGCATTTTATTGAAAGGTAGAAGAAATAGATAAGATGGGAATTTGACACCTACAAGATCCAAAAATGAGTAAATTGATAGAAAAATATCGAAAGAGTAATGATATTTCAAACATTAAGGGATATTTTTGCACATTTTGAGAAAAGAAAAGGGCTATGGGTGCATAGAGTAAAGATAAAACAAGGTTTTTTTGCAATTTATCCATATTTAAATAATTACTTAGAAATTATTTTAATTTTCACCTTTTCTTTAAGAAAGACATGTACCAACCTTAAAAGAGAAAAAAATTATACAAATATAACTTATACCAAAATAATCACTAAATTATAAACAATAAATTGCATTTAGTACATACAATTTTATTTTTAACAAAGAAATCACATATACTAGATGTGCCATGCAAGTACTTTAATGCTTTTCAATAGTGCATATGAAAACACATAAATTGCATGCCATATATGTAATTATATATAAGTACATAAATCGCATGTATGATATACAATTTATGTGTCTGCACAAGAGTTACATGCTTTGCATGCAACGTACATAAATTAACAAAACCATGTCTATTAAATGCTATTTTGTAATAGAAATTTAGTGATTATTTTGGTGTTATTTGGATTTGGTAATTGTTTTAGTGGGTCTATGATCAAATGATTTCCTCTTTTCCTTTTTGATAATTTTATATATAAAATATACATGGCATATGCAAAGATTTAAGTTTTGACATGAAAACAGATCAAATAGATACCACATGCATATTAAACTTTAAACATACATGGATCAAATAAGATACTGACATTCTAATCAGAACATAAAAGAACAAACAGGTGGGTCATCTTCTTCTAGGGAAATGCCTCAATTATAGATTGTTGAACCGAAGTGGGCTTGATAGTGTATCTACTGAAACCAGCCTCAATAAGAACATAACCCCACTCCTCAGCTGTCCTTTCTTTGCCTCCATTTGTGTATGCCAACATAACCATGTCCACGAGTAGCTTCACATTAGTTAGCTTGTCTTCACTTTGCTCATCTATCACATCTTCTGCTATTATAACTTTTCCCGAAATGGCCTCTCTGCAATTTCTCAAAATCTGAATGCACTCATCATCTGACCAATCATGTAGAACCTTCTGCACAAATTTTCAAAATGTATGATCTATTAGAAGGTAATGGATCAAACTGTTTTCTTAGAGGTGTAATATATAGGGATTAGGGTGGTAGTTAAATTTTTTTCCTGCGTCAAGCAACATTAGCAAATTTCATCTTAGGAGTGTGTCTAATTTTTCTTAGAAAACTTTATTCATGGTACTCCTTGTTGATATAATTCTAACTTTTTATTAAATATCGTCATAGGAAAATAAGAAAGTTATGTCTATTAATGACTTCTAATATGAAATAATAGCAACAGATAGTAGTTTACGTTCAATGATGCTAGTTAATAACCATGCAAATACAGGTAAATAATAAGAAAAATGATTTACTAGATGTGGTTTAACAATCTTAAGTGTTTGATTATCACAAGCGTTGAAAACCTCATGTATCTTCATCCGTACTCTATCAATGGTTACATGAAAATATTCTACAAGTAAGAATACCTCTAGGATGTCATTCAAAGATTTAGAAACCTTGCCCATTATTAATTTCAATTTTTCCTATTTTTAATCCTTTTGATATATGTTTGATGTTTGTTTGGTGCTGGATATTTGTCCAAAAACAAATGAAAAGAGAGTAAAAAGGAAATCTAAATTACTCATATAGAACAGACAATTCAAACATCTTTCATATTCCAAATTGTATTTCCTAGATGGATTATATAAAAATAATATATTTAGCAAATTTAATTCCTGTATGTGTTCCAGGAGCAGTATGAGGGAAAATCCATGTGTGTTTTGGCGTCTATATCCTTTTGCGTTTTTTCAAGTATATAAGAGAAGGCAAGATTATAGTTGAATGAAATCGTTTGCTGATAAACATAGTTTAATATAGGGGTGAGTGGATAATCCTATCATGCAGAGTATCCATTTGGACGCTGCTCAATCAGGTAGGGTCCAAGTAGGTGTTAAGAGTTATAAGATAGGGAAGAACATGTTCTTACAAGGTAGGTATGGATATGAAATCTTTCTACCCTATACCCACCTTAGAATCTATACTTTAATATATAGAGGATATATGTTCCAAGTTATCATATATTTTTCTTATTGAATATTAAAAAATTATGTTAATATTTAAGATACAAATACAATTTTTTTTTTTTTTTATTTTATGATTACTTTTGTTCAAGATTATTAGTTAAACACTATCATTTAGAAATTTTTATTATCGAAGAACTTGTATTAGTTTATTTTTTAAGAACTTATTAGTCTTATTTTAGAATAACTATGATTGTATGTATATATTGAACTCTTAGATTATATAAATATATTGTTTATCCTTTAAAAGTGATTAATATAGAAGTAGTTTAAAAATTTCTAATTTTGGATTTACTATAAGTCTTAGAATTTAATTTAATAGAACAAAAATAAATTTTACATGAATCTGGTATAGGTTTCAAATGTTACACATAAACAAATTCTATATGTTAAAGAACTCAAGGTATTAACAAATTAGTTTCAAAATTCATTTCCACATGTTATATAGCAAACGTATGTTATTTATAATGACTGTATGAAAATAATGTAATTTGTATATTATATTGAACCATATATAATACTATAGACTTTAATTTTAAGAAAGAAGGAAAAAAAAAAGATATAAATTTAGTGGAAAATTTTATAGATACCATGTACCATCTAGGTTTTGTAGTACATGATACAATGTGGGTATAAGGTATCATAGGGTAGGTTTCATGTATAAATTTCAATACCATATACATTATAGAATAAGATATGAGTAATGCTTCCATACCTATTACACCCTATATCCATTCAGCCCTAGTGTAATATGTCATTGATTATTATTTGGCTCAATAAGCTAAATAGGTTCAGATAACACATATTTATCCTTTAATATTTTGTTATTATAATTCTTCCTCTTAATTTGTAAAAATTAACGCGATGATCATCAGAAAATGGGTGGCCACTAAGCCACTCATAAATAAATACTTTGGTTTTTGAAAAATATAATTAAAAATGAGAGAATAATGTAAATTTTTTATTTGAACTTTACTAAAAAAAAGTCAATTTAGTATCTAGATTTTAAAATAATCAATTTAATATCTAGCCAAAATTTTCGCAATTATTTTTACTATCTTATTAATATTTTTTACTCCATTTCCTAATATGGAAGAGATAATCTTTCAATACTAGATAGTATTAGAAAAACAATATCAAATCAAATATGACGTATTTTCCAATTCAACAAATAGAGGAGACGGTATTGTGTGAAGGAGGTAACAAAAATAACCACAAAATTTTGATTAGAATTTGAAATTGTTAGCTTTAAAGTTTGGATGCTAAATTGAATTTTATTATAAAATTCTAGTACCAAATTTGGCATATATCCTAAAGAAAAGTAAAAAAGAAAAAAAATTTGAGAGAGAGTATGGAAACCAGGAAGAATGCAGCATCAGCCTTTGGAACACTCTCAAACATGTTCCCTCCAACATGCTCCACACCCTCCAACTGTGGTGCAGAAGAGACAACATGCGGAAGATCGAAGTTAATGCCACGAATCCATGTAAAGGCCTTCACCAGCAATTTCAAAGCAGTACCATTTCCTCCACCAACATCGACCAAGCTAGCAACTCCTTCAAACGCCTCAGGACATTCCTTGATTATTGCACTTATTGCCACCCTTGCATCACAAGCCATCCCTTCATTAATCAGCACGTTATGCTCTTCATTATCAGCTGCAAATTTCCAAATGTCCTCCCCATTAGCCTCCTTGAATGGAGCAGTATTGACTTGAACCCGGGAACTTAAACCGTGCCACGGGCTTAGCATCACCGGATCGCTCTCCATGAGAATAAGAGCAGCCATACTTTTTTCTCCTCCTTTCATCAGGCGGCGCGAAAGTGGCGTCTGAGAGTAACTTGTAGCGTGCTCACTAGACACGGAAGCCTTCTTAAAGATCCCGCGGTGAATCAGGAACCTCATGATCCTATGAAGGTGAGAAGGGACACAGTTGAGGACTGAGGATAGTTCCGAGAGTGTCATGATCCCACCATGGGTTTCAATCACATCAGCAATGCCAAGTTCAATGGCACATTTCACTACTGCCATTTCTGTGAACCCTAATATGTATTTCCAGATATCCACTGCAGCCTGTTCGTCTTCCTCGTCGTGTCTTTCAACATTGTTGTTGATTTTTGCCATATCTAACAGCTGGTCATCTGTTTTTGCCAGTTGGTGGTTGTTCTCGTTACAGATTAAGTGGTTCATTGTTGGGAAAACTTGATGGAAATGGGGGAAACTAATTACTTGGCACTCAGCGGGCATTAAATATAAGGTTCCCTGAAAACGATTTGTATGATTAAGGTTTTAAGATTGTTCTGCTCTACCATATATCAAATTACAAAACGCGTTTTGCGTTGCATATTAAGGTTTTCACGAAGGTAGCCTTCACCGTAGGGCTTCTTTTTTTTTTTTTTTTTTTTCTTTTTTGTTTTGCGATCCCTCATTTTCGTCGTAATGGGAAAACAATTAAAAAGAAAAAAAAATTGAAAAGTAAAAACATCTGCAAAGCCAAATAACGTGAAACTCGCGTAATTGTTTTTTTAATTAATCCTACCTTTTAGGAAGAAAAACTAATTCATTATATTTCATATAGTGTTGTTTAGTTTGTTCCAATCGACTGAATTGTTCTAGTTGATTGCACTGATTGGATAGTGACAGTGATGAGTTTCCATGACCATGATGCCCTATTTTTTGCGAGAATCACGTGTGACTTGCGGTTAAGCACTTAGTAAGTAACAAAAGCGTAATATAATTTAACAGCATGTATATAATAAAAAATTAAGTTTCATAAGGTTTTAAATATATTAATAATTAATTTCATTATTACTATAATTATTTTTATATAGAATAAGTATTTTAAAATAATTTATTTGATATCTTATTTCGTTTGAAACAATAAATATATATTTAAAAAAAATATTATGATGCATGTACATCAATTTGTCATTCTCTATTACTAAGCTAAGTATAAAAGTCTCAAAAATAATACTATACTAATAGTTATTTTTCTACAATTTTTATTATTTTTTATACAAGTGAGTTAGCAGACCAACCAATTTAACCACAGGCAAGCCCACTTTGGTCTGCAGATTAAACAGGCTGGATTTAAGTTGGCCTACTTTTAAGTGGGTTGAAATAAATTGCCCTCACCCATTTTTAAATTGGGTCGAATGGACCAATTCACAAGCTAAAGTCAATTTGCACAGCTCTAAATAACATTGAAAGGAGCAACAAACATACACCATTAATTAGGGATGAAATAATACATCAAATCTTGCTTTTGTTCACAATTATGTGTTTAATTTTGGCTTTTACTGAAAGATTATTAAAAGGATGATTGTTGCAAATGATATCTAAATTTTGATAAAACATGCAATTTGGTACTGAACTCTAAAATGGTTAATTTATTTCTAAAACTTTAAAATTGATTAATTTAGTATCTAAAAGAACTTTTTTGTATACCAATAATACCTTCGTCATATTAGTTAGAAACATCATGTCGAATGACAGTGTTAACCAATTTGATGGAAGTACTAATGGCACATACGAAAAATGGCATAAAAATCTATGCTAAGTAATCCCTTTATGAGTTGCTTAACCAATAAAGTTGATAACTTAGCTTTGGTGGATTGCTTAGCTAAGCAACTCAAAAAGTGAGTTGCTAAGATTTTTTTTTTTTTTTAATATTAGTTGTGTATAATTTATGTAATGTGGGACCCATGAAAATTTTTAAAAAATCATATAAAGTAACTTCCTAAATAACTTACAGATAAAGTAGCGAGTCTCTTAATAGGGAAGGTTACTTAAGCTACTAATGTAGCATATTAAGTAACTTGTTAAGTAACTTATTATTAAAGATGGTCTTAATATCATGTGTAGGTCTTAGTTAAAAAATAATAATAATACCATGTGTGGATGTCTTATATTTATTTGTTAGAATGAAATGACCGTTCTATCTAGTGCTATTATAATTTTCCTTCAATATAATCGATAATTTACGTGGACTTTTTTTATAAATAATTAAAAAATGACAAAGAAATTTTCAAACTGACACTCAAGTAAACATGTAAATTCCAATATTTTGATTGAAACATTCCTATTGAAAAATTATAACAAAAATGAAGAAGGATAGTTTTTGAATTTTAATTTTACTTCTTGAAAAATACCATAATATATTAATTTTTGAGAGTGTATTTATTTAATGTATCAATATTTTGCAAAGTAAAATAAAATGAGATATTAATATTTTACAAAATTTATTTAAGATATAATTGTTTAGATTAGTTTTCAATTAATTTTCTCAACAATCAATTACAAATACCTTGTTTGACCCACTTTGCGAGATATTAATTCTTCTTTTTAACTACTTGAGACATTGACATCTTAAATGAAATTAATCCCAAATGTTGATTTCTTCTCTTAACAACTTAAAATGTTAATGCCTTAATTGAGTTTACTCCAAATGTTAATATCTTGTAGTGTAATTTACTATTTTAGAATCACATTATATATATACACATTTTTTTTAAATGTATGCCATGGCTGCAAGTTGGAGTTTTGGTAAGAGTTTATCTTTCTTTTGTGTAACGAGCTCGCGTAATTTTAATTCACATGTAAACTGGTTACATAATTTGTAATTATATATATTTACTTATTATTTTTATATGGTCATTTTAGTAGGGTAAATTGAAGCAAATACACCCCAATTATTCAAATAAAGCTTGACATTTAATTGAGTAACTCGAATACCTTCCGACTCTTAAGTTAGAGCCCTGGTTCCAAATCACATCAAGTTCTTTCCTTGTAAAGTTCATTATTATATTGATTCAAACTTAACTCATCTCATACATGCAAGGCTGAGCCATTCTTCAATGTCTAAACTTTAACATTTTATTAATTCAATAATTTTCTTTATGAAATATGTAAGTAAAATTTCACCAATCTTTTCCTTAAGAAGAAGTGATCCTGGATCTTCTTTCCCTTTCCAATTGCTTTATATAATTTATGGGAACCTTATCATGTTACTTTGTTTCAAGTGCCAATTTTATTCCTTTAGATATACAACTAATCATTAATCTAATACTCCTAAGGTTACAACGATTGATGATGATACAAAATTTCTCTCTAGTACATGTTAGTCTATGTTTAATAATACTGGAATTATACATGGGTACAACTTGACATATACTTCATAATAAAATGGAAGGGTTAAACATAAACATAGGTGATTGCTTATATTATTTTAGAGATATACTAATTTACCCAAAGAATTTTGGATATTTATATCCATTTAGCAACCTCTTTCATTAACAAGCAAAGTATCATATGAATTATTTGCTTCCTGACAAGACACTGAATTACACTCCACCTAAATAATGGATTGTTTGTACTTTATCTATAAACATTCTTCACATAACGACAAATTTAAACCAAAATGTACTAAGTGCATGCACATGAACAAAAGGGTTAGAAGTATATATATGATCTTGCATCCAAAAGGATTCCCACGATTAGGGATTTTTTTTTTTTTTTTTTTTTTTTTTTTGGTATAAGGCATCTCTACTCAAGTTTGACTCTTCCAAGTTTCATTCATTGTTCGAAGCATAATCGCAATGTCCATGAATCTTACTAGATAGCACACTTTCATTTACTAATATAATAAATAAGACACCTAATTCGACTCTTTGTTCACCTTGCGATTGGCTACCTATTTCTTCTCGTCATTCTTTCTTTCTTGCTTCTTTTTCTTTTTTTTTTTTTTTTTTGAGTTAGTTGTTCACATATCAATTTAAGAAGGACAACTTCGACATGGCTTATATATTAAGTGCATACGATACTTGTTAATCAGCAATAGTCATTGCATCTTGTTTTACTGATCATTACTTGTCTACACAAACCAAATATACTTACTTGTTTTCAACCATCATCTTATCGATTATGTGGCTTCATTGGCTAATATGTTAGCCACACAAGAGCTTCATTCTTATTTACAAGCATCAGAATAGAACTTGGGCTAATACCATGTATAATGAGATAAATGCAACATAGCATAATGAAACCAAGGAATTTATTGAGTTGTCAGTGGGAAAGAAAGCTATAGGTCAAAATAGATCCATAAAATTAAACCTAGACTAAATGGTATAGTGGGTGATACGAAGCGTAGTTAGTAGCCAGGCATAATAGTCGAATTAAGGGAAATGACTGTTATAACATTTTTTTCTTTAGTTGCAAAATTAAGGACCATTCATACCTTAATAGCTATGGTAGGTGCTTAAGGTTATTATTTAATCTAATCAACATCAATAATGTCTTTTTACAGAGATATATTAAAGGAAAGTTTCATCCATACCACCAGAACTTTTTATTTATAATGGATTAGTGCCTAAAAAAAATTTGTATCAAGAAAGTACTCGACATTTTAAAAGTTTCACGTAAAGTACATTTGGCCAGGATCTGGCCATTTCTCTAGCCAAACCTATCATAGAAAGCAAAATTGATTAAAATTATTTTTGTCCACGTTAGCATTTATTTAGTTATTTTTTTTATTGTCTACTTCGTCCCCACTTCTTCTTCTTCCCTAAATAATAATAAAAAAAAGTAATATAACTAAACTCGTTGTGATTGAATAGGTGACATCATAGGTTTGGTTCACTAGAGATTGGTTTGGTGGTAGTATTGGTGAATGGTTGCCAGTTTGGTGGTGATTTTGGTGAATGGTTGTTTGACAACTCCAACCACCATCTTTAACACTCACGAACAATCCCCAAGTATTATCACAGCCACACAAACTCAAGCATACCAGCACCAATATTTAATCCCACAAAGATTACCTAGAAATCAAGATTTAACCCCAATTTAACTAAATCCCAACCAATAACATCTAAAATCACACCTAAAGCCAACTAAACTTAGACCAACTCCACCACCTTCGATACACCTAAAACAAACATTAACCCAGCCGATTGTCAATACCATCTACTATGGCCCGCCTACCTCTACAACCCACTACACCAAACAAAGCAAAATAAAGACATTAACCACCGAGCCTGCACCATCCATGACCTACTCTCAAACATATCACCACTACTTCATAACCTACAAATACCACTACCTTCAATGCTTCACACTAGACCATGTTGAAGTTGACCAACCACAACCTCCAATGCAGCCCCCTTTAATAACTACCTCCAATAACCATGTACAATCTCCGCTCACCAAATCTAAACCTACCACGACCTAAATCAAGCCCTAAATCACTACTTTGCAACCCTAAGAAAGCTAAACACAATGCAGCCTTCACCAACCTGTATCTAACCACCAACCTCATCACCCCTCCTAAACCTAAGATGAACCTAAGCAGCACCACTACACAAATTCTTATACCGCATTGAACCCACTACTATCAAACAAAAGCTACCCAAAAGGTGTCTTTATTGATCTTTGGATTTTTTTTCTTCATTCTCTTCTAATTTGAGGTGCTGGTATTCCGATGTCTTTTCTTCCTTCTCATAGTCTTTTGTTCTTTTTTTTTTTATTTAGTGGATAGGAGTAGAAAGAAGAAGAAGAAGATAATTATGATGAAGGAGGAGGAGGAGGAGGAGGAGGAGGGAGGACAAAGAGGAAATAAAAAATAATAATTAAAAAATGCCAATGTTGATGAAAAGGAATATTTTAATCAATTTTGCATGCCATCTTAGATTCTGATCGGAAAAAATGATCGGATTTCAGCCAAATGTACTTTACATGAAATGTTTAAAAAGTTCTGGTACTTTCTTAGTACAAAATTTTTTTTAGATATTACTCCATTAAAAATAAAAAAAATTTAGGTACCGTAAATAAAACTTATATGTATATTAATGAAAAAGTTTATGTGTTTCCACTAGAATGTTTTGCAAAGGCTTAATCTAATGAAATTTGTAGAGTATATCGAACTTTATATGGGCATAACAAGCTTCTTCACGATAGAATTTAGATTTTTTTTAGTTTCTTCTTGACGAAGGTTTAGTGCAATGAAGAGTGATTGTTCACCCTTTACTCATCAATTTACTAATGATTTCATGGTTGCTTCTCTTTTATGTGAATAATATGCTTATGACAAGAGTCAATGATGCTTCCTAATCTAATATTAAGAAAAACATTGAGGTATGCTACATTTACCATAAAAGGAGAAAACACTTTTACGAAAGTGCACAGTGAAGTTGACGAAAATCAGAAAAAGGCATTACAATGTCTTATCCTCTACTCATTCTCTTCCGAAATTGGAATTGATTCAATTCAGTAGAAGGATTTTAAATTAACACAAAATGGTCTCTTCAATGCTTATTGTTATTAAAAACAAAAGGCATAATCAAATAATAATAGCAAGCGTAAAAGTAAATAACACACACAGATTTTACATGGAAACCCTTTCGGGAAAAACCATGGGCTGAGGCGAGAGAGAAATCACACTATATCAAAGTAGAAGTACAAGGATTTGAGAGGATACAAATGAAAAGCTCTCAAAACTCTCAAAGGAAATTTTTGTGTATCTGATATGTTGTATATAGAAACCCTAGAAACAACACATATATAATATGTGTGTGTGTAAAGATAACCGATATAACGGCCTAAATTATGACACTTAAATATGTAATGAATGAATAATAAAGGCTTGAATTATGACCGTTAAATATATAATGAATGAATAATAAATGTATAGTTAAATATTCATTCATTATCATTTAACTACGGGAGTCGGTTACAGAAATCGGGTCACAAACTCTAACAATCTCTACCTTGACACGAATTCTAGAGTAGCAAACACAAACCCAGAATCAAATAATAGAAACTCCGATCTTCAACTTTGTAACCAAAAAGTATTCTCCAAACTTTGATAAACACTACTCTATCTCTTCCACAAATTCCATAAAGAAAACAATCAGCAACTGACACTTAGCAAGTTCAAGCAATGCTCAAACTTTGCTATCAGAAGTGTCTTTGTCAGCATATCTGCAGGGTTGTCATGAGCACTCGCTTTGCTCATAGGGATATCTCTTCGAGCAACTATATCACATAAAAAGTGATATCGAACATTGGATGTGTTTTGTTCTTTCATGGAACATTTGATCCTTAATCAGAAAAATCGCACTTTGACTATCACAAAATACTATAGACGTCTTTAAATCACTAAGCTCAGCAAACAACCCTTTCAACCATATAGCCTCTGTAATCGCTTCTGTAATAGCCACGTATTCAACCCTGTAGTGGTTATAATAGAGCAACAGTAGCCTGTAAGGTGGCTTTTCAACTAATAGCACAGCTACCAAGAGAGAAAACATACCCAGTAATAGATCTTCTTTTGTCCAAGTCCCCAGCGAAATCAAAATCAACAAACCCGATGACCCCATCTCTAGTTCTCCCAAAATGTAGACAAACATTGGTAGTTTCTCTTAAGTATCTGAAGATCTACTGGACTGCTTTCCAGATTTCCTTACCAGGATTCGCCATATACCTGCTGACAATACTTACAGCATATACCAAATTTGGATGCGTCATATCATAGCATAAATAAGAGACCCTACTACACTAGAGTAAGGGACATTTGACATATAATCAATTTCATCTTCTAACTGTGGAGATTGAGCAGACGACAGTCTAAATGACTACTAAAGGGGTACTTATAGGTTTAGCACTCACCATATTGAACCTGGAAAGTATCTTCTTAATATATCCTTTCTGACTCAGGTGTAATACACTTGCTTTTCTATCTCTTGAAATTTCCATACCAAGAATTTTCTTGGTTGCACCCAAGTCTTTCATCTTAAATTCCCTGTTCAATTGTCCTTTAACCCTGTCAATCTCTCCTCTATCCTTAGCCGCTATCAACATGCCATTCACATATAGTAGTAGATACAGAAACAATCCATCATCACAGTGCTTGAAATATACACAGCTATCATAGTTATTTCTCTTGAAATCATGAGAAGTCATAAAGGAATCAAACCTTTTATACCACTGTTGTGGTGATTGCTTCAACCCATAAAGGGATTTCTTTAATCTGCATACGTGGTCTTCTCTTCCTAAGACCCCAAAACCTTATGGTTGATGCATATAAATATCTTCTCAAGTTCTACATGCAAAAAAGCAATCTTCACATCAAGCGAAAGCTCTAAATCCTCCATAACAACAATACCAAGTAACACTCGAATCTGAACTGTGTTTTACAACAAGAGAAAACCCGTCAGTAAAATTAATACCTGGTATTTGACTGTAGCCTTTCGCAACAAGTCTTGCTTTGAACCTGGGTTCATCACTAGTTGTGGTTCCTTCCTTTTTCCTAAAAACCCCCTTGCAGCGAACGACCTTCTTGCCCTAGGAAGTTTTACTCCCCATGTTCTATTCTTTGGAGGGATTCCATTCTCTTGCAATGGCGATCATCCCACTTACCAAAATCATCACAACTACTGCTTCTGTGTAAAGTGGATGGTTTTTAAATTTGAATCAACATCATCTGCCACATTCAGGGCATATGCTACTGGATCTGCCTCGCCATACCTCTGTGGAGGCCTTATCTCTCTTCTAGGCCTGTCTTTAGCAATAGAATACTGTGTCTGTTGAGGTGTAGTAACAGGTTAAGGAGTAGATTTTAGTGTAGAATCTACATTAATATCAAAATCTACCTACACACTTGGTTTCTGCTGGATTTTATCAAAATTAACAGTAGGATATAAATCATGGAACATAGCAGATTCATCAAATGCTACTAACACTAACTTTCTTCAATTCGGGACACGATAATTTATATCCTTTAACCCCAGTCTTGAAACCAAGAAACATACACTTCAGCGATCTAGGCTCAAGTTTACCATTATTTACATGAGCATATGTAGGGCATCCGAAAATTTTCAATTTAGAATAATCTGCAGGGGTTCCAGACCATACCTCATGTGGAGTCTTCTTCTTAATGGAAGTTTACAGAGATCTATTAATCAACAAAAAACCTATGGAGGCAGTTTCTGCCCAGAAAGATCTTGGTAACTTAGAATTGGAGAGCACACATCTCACCTTCTCCATGATGGTTCTATTCATACATTCTGCTACCCCATTCTGCTGGGGTGTATCAGGAACTGTGAGATGTCTCACAATTCCCTCTGACTTACACAAGTCATTAAACTCACTAGAGCAGAATTCTAATCCATTATCAGTGCGAAGCCGTTTTACTTGTTTTTTGGTATGTTTCTCAATCATTGTCTTCCATAAATTTTAAACGTAGATAAGGCATCACTTTTCTGCTTCAAGAAATATATCCAAACCTTTCTGGAAAAGTCATCTATGATGGTCATCATGTAACTGGCACCTCCACTTGAAAGTACTCTAGAAGGACCCCAAAGGTTAGAATGAATATAATCAAGAGTGTCCTTTGTATTGTGAGTACCTGTGGTGAATTTGACCCTCTTTTGCTTCCCAAAAACACAGTGTTCATAGAACTTTAATTTGTTGATGCCTTGCCCATCAAGAAGTCCTCTTTTGCTCAATTCAGTCATACCAGCTACACTCATATGCCCCAGGCGTATATGCCATAGCCTTGTAGCATCTTCATCTAATAGAGAGGAACTAATGGCTACATCGCCTGTACAATAGAACCTTGCAAAGAATATAAATTACCAATCTTTCTGTGTCATTTCATCACCACAAGTGAACCCTTACTTATCTTCATAACTCTACCTTCACTAGTATACTTATACCCCTTCAAATCAAGTGTACTAAGAGAAATCAAATTTCTCTTTAGGTCAGGAACATGTCTCACATCCCCAAGCCTCCTGACCACACCATCAAACATTTTTATTTTGATTGTTCCAATACCTGCAACTTTACAAGATGTGTTATCACCCATCAAAACAACACCTTTGGAAACTGTTTCATATGTTAAAAACCAATCCTGATTAGGACACATATGAAAGGTACATCTAGAATCAAGAATCCACTCTTTACTGGCTTGTGCATCACTCATAGAAGCAACAAGAAGGTCACCATCACTATGATCTTCAACAACATCGGCTTCAACCATTTTCTCTGGTTGATTTTGCTTTTGATTCTCACCAGTCTTCTTATTTTTAGTTTGCAATTTATAACACTCTGCCTTTATGTGGCCTTTCTTTTTGCAATAGTTACAAGTTTTAAATATATTTGATGATTTTGATCTACCTCTAGAACTCCCACCAATTTTTCGATCTTGACTCCTACCACGTGCTACTAAACTTTCTGATGAAGACTCAGTTTTAATCACAAGATGTTTCATCTTCTCAAAAGAACTTAAACCAGCATACACTTCATTAATAGACAAAGTATCATGACTATAAAGAAGAGTATCTCTAAAGGTCGAATATGAAGGAGGCAAAGAACATAATAGGATTAAACCTAAATCCTCTTCATCATACTTGACTTTTAGAGTTTCTAAATCAGAAACAATTTCTTTAAATGTCGTTAAGTGATCTTCTAGAGGCGTCCCTTCTTCCAAACGATGAGAATATAATCTCTGTTTCAAGTGTAACTTACTATTCAAGCTCTTCGTCATACATAGTTGCTCCAATTTCAACCATAATGCAGCAGCGGTTTTCTCCTTAAGCACATCCTGTGGAATCTGATTCGATAGATGAAGATAGATCTGCGAAAGGGCTTTCCGATCTTTTCGTTGCTTTTCTTCCGGTGACCAAGATGCAAGCATCTTGTCAAACCCTCAAAGAACATCATCAAGATCCATTTGTGCGAGAACCACTTTCATCTTGACTTACCATAACGAGAATCTGGTGTTGCGATCCAAAAGAGAAATATCGTCTTTCATGGTTGCCATTATCAAAACCTATGCTCTGATACCAGTTTGTTATAAAAAAAAAAAAAAAAGTTATAATCAAACGATAATAGCAAGCGTAAAAGTAAAGAACAGACACAAATTTTATGTGGAAACCTTCTCGGGAAAAACCACAAAAAGAGGCGAGAGAGAAATCACACTATATCAAAGTAGAAGCACAAGGATTTGAGAGGATACAAATGAAAAGCTCTCAAAACTCTCAAAGGAAATCTTTGTGTATCTGATATGTTGTCTATAGAAACCCTAGAAACAATACACACGCACGCACACGCACACGCACACACACACACACACAATATATGTGTGTGTGTGTGTATAAGGATAACTGACATAATGGCTTAAATTATGACACTTAAATATATAATGAATGAATAATAAAGGCTTGAATTATGACATTAAATATATAATGAATGAATAATAAATGTATAGTAAATATTCATTCATTATCATTTAACTATGAGTTCGGTTATAAAAATCGGTCACAAATTCCAACACTTATTATGATGAAATTTCATCCATTAGATTCATGGTATAGAATATTACAAGGTGATTACTTCTATTTCTCATCGACCTTTCTTATTTATAATAGGTGTTTGTGTTTTTGCAAATTAGTTATTTTAGAGATTATATCAATATCCCTGATGTTGGGAATTTATTTATCCATTAGTTTAACTAGTAAGAAAAATTTTGTAAGCGTATTGCTGTTAAATGAAAAATTTTGTAAGCTTATTACTTGTGATTATTATTATTTTATTATTTTGATTTATTATATTGTTTATCACTAGTACACAAAAAAAATATTTTATTGTTATAAGACATTATTTTTCCTTATTTTTAATCCAAAATGAACCATTTTCACAAGGGTTAATAATAATGGCACTCTAAAATCAGCTAGAAGGTAGTCATTTGCTTAACTCAGATGACAGAGTCAATTTAGTGCTACACACAACGTGATACATGCCGAATTTCGCTTAAGGCTACAGTTGACAGTTCAACCAATCTCAGCCATGAACCACCAAAATATTTATTCATGACAAGCACATCCGATAATATTGTACGCAAAAGTGAAAGTATTGCCCTTTCTTTGCCATCTATCTTTATTGCAACTAGATGTGACGATAGTCTCACTATGTTTAATATATCTGAAAAGGGAAGATTGCTTCAATAATTAGCAACGATTGCTTCAACGGTGATAGTCAAGTTTTTAGTTTATGAATGAATCGCTAAAAATTAAATATTTAGTTTAATATACGGAGATTTTATCTAAATCTTAAACTTATAACATGAAACAGTTTCGTAGGACCTCCTACTTTTATCAATATTATACAACAATACTCAACCTTTTTCCTAGATTTGCTCACCCCCCGAGGAAACACGTTGAATTTAGGTTAACAAGAGAGTCTATAATTTTAAATTTATAAATCTTTACGAAATTAAATGTAATTCATTTTTCTAATGCTTTAGTCATTTTTCAAGAGTATTTTCATCTATGACACTATATATCAGTGTTTTATAATTGTTTGCTGGTTAAGGAATAGGTAGCTGGCCACCTTAGGAAGCCGTAGACATATCATGCTATAACCATCTCTCAGTCAAAGGCCGGCTGGGCAAAGCCCTAAGAAACATGATAGTCTAGATTTAGCACTATAAGACCGTTCTTAAAATTCTTCTTCTTTCATTTTGAGATGATGGGCACCATTCCATCATGGAAAAAGTTTTATTGTTCCTGCCATTGTGTTTCAATTATGTCTCAAGCAATAATATTGTGATATATATACATAAAGTGATAGTAACTGTTTGCTCTATTTCAAGGATATTTTTATTACTTAAATTTATTTAACATGTGTCAAATATATATTGATTAGAACAAGGTGGGGATAGCATTCCTGGGATAGCAAATATTTTTCATTCCATCATTATAATGAGATCTAGACATCCTCCTAAAGCAATTCGAATCCAACTTGAGACCCAAACCGTCACATTCTGAGTCCAAAAATGATGGACTCAGAACCATCTCGCTGATGTGGCAAGGCAAGTAAGACGTGGGACTTGCCAGTTCAAGGGGCAGGTCCATCTAGGTAGGACCCTTGTGATTTAAAAAAGAAATTTCCAAATATGATACAGGTTTGGTTTTGTTTTTTCTTTTCTTTTTTAATTTGGAGGAGGTTTCATTTGAACCCACCAATTCTGGTGGATCTCAAGGTAGGACTTCGGGTTAGACCCGCCAACTCGGCTGGTTGGGTCTAATGGAGGACCCGTTGCTGGTCCAATAGATCCCAATTCGAACCCGACCCGAGGAGATATCTAATGAGATCAATTCTACCATTCTTTAATTTACATGGATGGCCATCAAACACCTAGATGGGTTGTGCTACCCAACATGGTGGGTAAATAGCTACTTATCATTATAAGTGAGGTACACAATCCATCATATATTTTAGGGTTTCAATGAGCACCACCTATAAGGGAATTTCATTTTCTTATTTGCCAATGGAATCATTTCTTTGAAATAGGAAGTACACCAACCAAATGCAAAAACAAGTTTGTTATGGTGAAATAACAATTCTATTCTACCTTAATGGAGACAAAGACATGTTGTAAGTGTTTTTTTCCATTTTATTCTTGAGATCTTAATGAGAGTTTATTACCAACTTTTTTTTCTAACATATAGCATCCGTGTTATAATTATATTTTTTTGCATAATTTAAAGAAAATATCATGGAATTTGTTTTGATTTCGATGTATGTCTTTCGAATGGTTTCTAGTGGAACACCAATAATCTTTTCTTATAAACCCAATTTTAACTATTGGAAGTTTATGCAAAGCTTCTTGACCTAAGGAAATTCTCGAGCACTCCTAAATATGATAACTATGCAAATTATCGAACTGTGCCAATCATATATTTGACTCATTAATACCATATATGTAGTGCTTTATGTTTGTCTTGCCATATATGATCACGTGGTTCCCTTATTGATTGTATCATACAAGACAATGGTTTCTTATATATGGCTAGTCCCAGATTTAAGTATCCTACCGTTTGTTATAGACATAGCTACGATTCGTTTCGATCAGGGAACTGAACAAAAACAGTCAATGATGGTTTTAGAACCATAATTAAATCGATTGATTGGTTCTAAAACTGGTTATGGAACTACTATTTTACGATTCCTAAACGGTTCTTTAGCCTATAACCGATGAAACCAGCGGTTCCATCTAGTTCTATTAAAAAATAAAAAAATAATATTAAATATATAAATATTTATATTTATATTATTTCATATAAATAGTAAAATTTATTATTTATTCACAATATTGAATATGTTATTATCAATAATATAAATAAACATAATTTAAAATAATATATAATTAGTTTAAATAAACGTCTCTTAAAAGAAAATTCATTTTTTTAAATAATGTGAGACTATTTTTTCATTGTAATTTTCTTTTTACCTTCTAGACTATTTTGCAATCTCATATTACTAGTTACGATTAATATGGATGTGTTTGTATACAAATAAATGTGTATTCTGAACAAATTTAAAAAAAAATTAGTTAAATAATTTAACACTTTTAGATTTAACCATTATTTTGAGTTTAAAATTTATTTTTTTATTTTATTTTAAAAAAAGCAGTTCTGCGTTTCCACAATCGGAACCGGGAACCAATAGTTCCATGGAACCGAACCAAAATCATGGGTGACTATTCGAGTTCTGGTTCCTCAATTTGAAGATTCAAAACCAGCATTCTAGTTTCGATTCCATTCCAAAACCATGACGATATCTAGTCCGATGTACACACCATGTTGATAGATTATATTGAAGTGTCATTCCTTTATTAAATAAGAGAAATGATAATGAGTATAATAGCTACTTCTTAAAAGATTAAAATATCAAATTTCTGTTTTATCATGTAGTAGCTTTTAATTATATTCCACTTCGAAAAACAAATTATCGATTTTTTAGTGTCCACTCGACTTCAAATATTAAATGCCGAATTTACGATAATGATGTTAACAAACAAGGAAAATTTGAAATTACCTACTTCAATTTTCCACAAAAATTTAATTGAATACATAAATTTCGAAGCAATCAATTTTTACTCATTTAAACTTTTCACTACTATTTTTACTAGCTCACCAAGATCAATTTATCTTTGTTTCCAAACGTGGAAGATGCACTGTATTAGTACTAAACAGTGTTAAGAGTAATAAAAACTAAATGATAGGCTACATTTTCCAAGTTAGCAAATAGAGCAAATGATATTAAGGAGATAATTGACCACTTTCAAGTTCAAATAACAAATTAAATTTTTATATAAAATTCATTATTAGATCTAAAATTTATCCCCTAGTAAGAAAGTACGAGCCAAATCAAAGTACAATTTATTTCAAAAATTGATTACATCAAACATTTAAGGCTAGAATTACCCAATTATAGCATGCCTTAATATAGACCTAGGCAATGGCTCGAACCCACCAGGTCAAGAGTCCAATGAGGCTTAACTCAAAATGGACTAGTCTAGAGCACTTGACCATTTTAGATATCATGCGAAAAAATTTTTATATAACATGATGTATAGATATAATGTATAAACTTGAGGTATGTGTGCTAAGCACTTGATAACTTCAATTGAAACACCACATTTATAATATTTGTACTTGGTAATAAGTTATGTCTGTATCTAAAATAGCCATGAATATCCTAATTTATATTTTAATGTGTTATTGAAATGATATATGATTTTGAAATGAATATATGCATGAACAATATAATTAGAGCATGTGTTGAATATGTGTCATTTTGTATGTGTGTAGTGCCATGAAATTAATATTATTATATTATGTATATTAATGTGTGCATAGTGTAATGAATGTGTGTGTCTTTTGTGAATTAATATGTGTGTTTTATGCTTAGAATTTGTCAAAACAACTTTTGAATTATCTAAGAAAATTGTTGACAGAATTTTACAAAGTTTAAGCCTAATTTTTAAGCCCAAATTAAACTCAAATGCATTTCAAATTAAACCAAATTAACCCTAAGTCAAACATACCCCTAAAGTCAAACTTTGGATTAGTATTGACCTCAAATTTGATTAATTAGGAACTCTTTTTGGCAGCCCATTTTTCCATACGAATTTCTCCTATTTCTTTTCTTTCTTTCTTCCTTCCATCTCAAAACCATAAGCCCTAAACCAAAATAAACAAAAAGCCTTTTGATTCAAAAATCACTCCAAGCCAAAGCCTATTCATGTAAGTTAAATGCAAGCAGTTTTATTTTCTTTCTTGTAATTGTGTGTAAAACTTATGGTTGGATGAGTAAATGCCAATTGAGTTCATTAATTTATGCATTGATATATGTTAGATTGTGCTTTGTTATTGTGTGAGCTTAGTTAAGTGTTAGGAAAGTTGTAAGGAGTGTTAATGAGTAGTGAAGCTAAGTTGAGTACTTGAAGTGTGGAATTGAAGTGTAATTGGTATTTGAATGTTGTAGTTGGTTGTTTAATGATTAGAAGTGGAGTTTGTGTTGTTTGGATGGTGTTTAGAACATATAACAAGTTTTGAGAAGCTTAAAAGAAGTGTGGAGGATTTTTGAAATGAATAGTTTTTGTAAATAAAACAGGGGAAGCAAAACATTTTCGTCTAGGTCTATTTTTTAGCATACGTCGGCATCTGGTACTTCAACGTGCCGACATAAAGGCGGTATTCAAGGCGATCAGAACCTATTTTCTTAAAGCCGCTTGAAATGCTAGCTTTCGCAAGGAAAGTTTGTCAATGTTTATTTTTCAAAACGTACGCCGGCTATTAGGGTTCCAATGCCACGGCTTTGTGGCAGTGTGGAATGAGAACAGAATCATAATTTTTAATGCTAGGCTTAAGACTACCGGCATAGGATCCAAAGCTGTGGACATACATGGATACGCTGCCGGTATTTGTGGTATCCACGGGCATGGACCAATCCTGTGGAACTTTCGGAAACTTTTTGGAAATTAGAGTTGTAGTTTACATCGCTCAAGGCCGTCGGCGTGAAATGAAGGCTGCCGGCGTATCCTTAAACACTGCCAGTGTTGGCAAGTGTTAGTTTTAGTGCATTGTGCACCAGTTCAATGCTGCTACCGTTGAAGGCCGACGTGTCTCTTGCAGTTTTTATTTTCAAAAATTTTCTTCAAAATTTCCCAAAACTTGATATATGATCAATCGAATAATTGCTAAGTATTGTATGATATAATATGATGCTTAAATGCTCTGTTATGACTTTGTAATAATTTATTTGAACTTCTATGATTAATTATATTTGAAACTAGTTAATTAGTGCTTGAACTAAGTGAAAAATTCAATATTGTCTTGAACAATGATAGATTCTCACTCGGCCAACCCCATTAGTCCCCGAGCTATCCCAGGTACGTAGTAACTTGCTTGTTTCTTTGCTAGGATAAGCATTATTTCAAGTTACTCTAAATTAAGAAAATTTTAATAATTGTTTGTTGAGTGTCTTTTGTACTATTGAATCTGGTTCGGAGAGCGGTAACCCCGCTTAGATTGGGGGTATGGTAGTTTTAGGCGCTTAAATCACCCCTGTCATTTTGATATGACTTTCATAAGTGGTTAACGGGTAATCGATAGGGAATTTGGTATTGGTATAACATTTGTTTATTCTTGAAAGGATGTAATATAATTTAATTCAATGTTTATGAGAACACTTGAATTAAGAGATATTATGGATCGAGTTAAGTAAAGTTGAGAAACTGCTAGAAACCTTAAATGAGATTACTTAATAGTTATGGATAAATTTATCTAGGATGGTATGAGTATCCGAGCTACTTATATCAACCCCCTGAGCGTCGTGATGCGTTACTCAGGATCCCCTAGTATTATGGACTATGCCGAAATGTGGAGCTGCCTAGTTTGTATGAACAGTAGGGACCACTCAAGGAGGTGGACATGATACTAGATCCTTAATGTCCAAAGTTTGAATACTCCCATGATGTATGAACTAAAAATTGAATAATAAATTATTGGTTGTTACATTTTGCATTTAGCTTAAGCATGTGTGAATCACTTTGCATTTGTATTCGTTACTTGCGTACTTGGCATTTGTTCATATTTTAACCATTTCAGGTGATGAATCCAATGAGTTTTACATGAGTATGAGGTATGGAATCGATTTCGAGGATTTTGTTGATGATTTGGAGGATTAGAGATGACCTTAGACTTGATGGAATCCAAATTTTGTAATAGACTAGTTATGTTAGTCTTGTGATAGTATTTAAAGTCTTAGTTGGATTTTATATGTAATTTTATTAAGGCTTGTAAGAAGCCTTTGGATGATATATATATATATATATGTATATGTACTTAGCTATGTATGACTTAAGTTTATTTCTTTTGTGAAATATGATAATGGTGTAGTGTGTTTTGTTAAAAGTTTTGAAAAACTATGGTTTCTATTATATTAACTATGTGGAATTAGACAAATAATTCCTCAAACAATTCTTTTAGACAACCTTACATATAATCAGGTTATATATGGTTGGGGAACTGTTATCACCTATTTTAATTATAGGGGTGATAGCGGGTCATTACAGTTGGTATCAAAACTGAGTTTGATTAATTGTTTGTCTAATTGCAATAGTTTGTTTGAGAATTGACTGAACATAAATAAGTAGTGTAGAAAAGAGTTAAGTTTATTCAAATAGTTGTGTATACGTGCCTTCTTGCTTGCTTCATATGTTTGTTATTTATTTGATTGCTTGCTAAATGCTTGTTGCTTGTTTGATGGCTTACTAAATTGTTTGTTATTTTACATATGAATGTGAATGTTAATTTGATAAGTTTTGTATGTGATTAGAAATTTGTATACAAGTGTGTGTATGTTGAATAGATGTATGCAATTGTAAAGATGGACATGTTAGGGAGATCCACAAGGCAACATTCTGATAGAGAAAGCATGCCGCCACCACCACCACAATCGTCATCTACATTTGCTCCTACTTCATCTTCTACACTGAGTGGTGAGACTACTCCATCTCCTGCATCGGCTTCAGCTTTGCAAGTTTCTCCACCGACTCAAATTCCACCGACTCCACCTATGCCACCCATTCCTCCAATGCCACAAATGCCTACTGGTGATCCAAATTCCATGTATAGTATGATGAGGGACATGATGGCAATGATGCAACAGTATCAGATGATGATGTATCAGCAAACACAACATCTCATGCAACAAGGTAATCAACAAGGAATAAGACCAAATGAAGCTGCTCCTGTAAATGATGAATCCAACCAAATCAAGTTACATGATTTTAGCAAGATGGTCCCAGAATTTGATGGCACTAGTACCGATCCTACAGTAGCTGAAGGTTGGATAGAGGAGCTGGAGAAGACATTTGCTGCTAGTAGAACACCGGAAGATAATAAAGTTGATATGATGAAGAAAGAGGCTTATAATTGGTGGAGATTAACTAGTGGAAATCTACAACAACCCATATCATAGAATGCATTCAAGGATACATTTTTCACCAAATATTTTCCAAATTCAGTGAGAGAGAGGATGATAGCTGACTGGTTGAACTTGAGACAAGGGAGCAAGACTATAGATGAATACTATGGTGAATTTTGTAGACTATTGCGCATTGTTGGAGGTGAATACTGGGATGAAAGAATGAAAGTTCAGAAATTTCAGAATGGCTTGAATGAGGAAATTCAAAGTGAAGTGAAGAAATTTGAGTTACATACCCTATCAGATATTGTGGCCAAAGCTTTGCTAATGGAGTAAATCCTGAATGATAGTAGAATTAGAAGAGCAAAGAGAGCTGCATTTATGGCAAAGAGACCTGCTTCCACTTCATCCTATGATAGTTATCAGGGTGCTAGGAAAGGAAAGAAGCCTTTCATGGCACGATAAGGAAATCAAAAGCTGACATATAAAGCTTCTACACTTGCATTTGAGAAGAAATGCTTTAGGTGTTATGGTCCTTATGAGTTATTTGATTGTAAGTGGACTCTCAATGCATGTTTTTCACGTGGTCAAGTTAGACATAAATCTAAAGAGTGCAAGAATCCGAAACTACCACGGTCTTCTGTGCATATTGCAAGCAAAGAGGTCATCATATTGCTAACTACAAAAATCGACCTAATGTTAAGAGCGGAGTTGATATAGAGAAGGGAAAGACAAATGCTAGGGTTTTCACCTTACAACAGATTGAAGATACACCCTCAGTAGATACCTTGGCAGGTATTCTGAGTGTTGCTAGTAGGGATGCATATGTGTTAATTGATACTGGAGCAACTCATGCTTGTATTTCTGAAAATTATATGAATGATAGTGAGCTTGTTTCTGAAACATTAATTGATCGTATTATGTGTGTGAATACTCCGTTGGTGATTGAAAATAGGCAACCTTATGTGTGTAAAAATATAAATGTTGTGATTTCAAATGTGAACATGCCTATTGACATGATAGTATTGCCTTTATTTGATTTTAATGTAATTTTGAGAATGTATTGGCTAAATCATTATAAGGTCACGATTAATTGTAGTAAGGCGGAGTTAAGTTTTTATTTAGATAAGGAGAGATTTACATATAGGTTGGAAAGGCTGAGACCTAAGAGTATGAACTCTATGGAGTTGTGGGAAAGACCAGTTGTGGCAGCTATGAATATCGAACAAGTAGATGTCAAAATGGTGCCAATTGTGAATGAGTTTGTGGATGCATTTCCAGAGAAGTTACCTGGACTACCACCAAATAGGGAGATAGAGTTTGGAATTGAAGTATTACCTGGAATAGTACCTATCTCCAAGGCTCCGTATAAAATGGCTTCTGTAGAGTTGAAAGAGTTAAAGCTGCAATTACAAGAATTGCAAGATTTGGGTTTCATTAGACCGAATATATCGCCATGGGGTACTTGTATTATTTGTAAGGAAGAAAGATGAGAGTTCGTGCATGTGCATTGATTATAGGGAATTGAACCGGGTTACTATTAAGAACAAATACCATTTACCCAAGATTGATGATCTATTCGATCAGTTGAAGGAAGCCACAGTATTTTCTAAGATCGACTTGAGATCAGGATATTATCAACTTAAGATCAAATCTTAAGATATGCAGAAGACGGCCTTCAGAACTTGGTATAGGCACTTTGAGTTTTTGGCGATGCCTTTCGAGTTAACCAATGCTCCAGCCACGTTCATGGATCTAATGAATAGAGTCTTCAAGGATTATCTAGATACATTTGTCATAGTATTCATTGATGATATTATGATTTATTCCCGAAGTAAGGAGAGCATCAAGAGCATTTAAGACTTGTGTTACAAAACTTCGAGAGAAGAAACTCTATGCGAAATTTAATAAATGTCAATTTCGGTTGGAAGAAATATCCTTTCTTGGGCATATTATTTCAAAGGAAGGTATTTCAGTTGATCTAGTGAAGATCGAAGCTATTTTGGGATAGACAAGACCTACTACTGTGAGTGAGATTAGAAGTTTTCTTGGATTGACGGGATACTATCGAAGGTTTGTAGAGGGATTTTCGAAAATTGCATCCCCATTAACAAGATTAACAAGAAAGAATATTAAGTCTGTATGGGATGACAAGTGTGAGAGGAGTTTTGAAGTGTTGAAAGAAAGATTGATATCAGCTCCTATTCTGGCACTGCCCATTGGTGGAAAGGAATTCGTCATTTTTAGTGATGCATCTATCCAAAGACTCGGTTGTATTCTCATGCAACATGGAAAAGTTATAGCTTATGGATCAAGGCAACTAAAACCCCATGAGAAGAATTATGTAGTACATGATCTTGAGTTGGCAGCAGTAATTCAAGCACTGAAACTTTGGAGACACTATTTGTTTGGAGAGAAGTGTAAGATTTACACAGATCATAAAAGCTTGAAATACATATTCACATAGAAGGAGCTTAATATGAGGCAAATAAGATGGCTTGAATTAATTAACGATTATGATGTGGAACTTCTTTACCATCCTGGCAAAGCTAATGTGGTAGCAGACGCACTCAGTAGGAAGAAGCAAATGAATGACGCAACTTTGATTTCTAATCAAAGAGAGATTCAGATGAAATTCATGAAGTTCGAACTTGAAGTTACATTGGAGTAAGTCAATGTGATATTAGCTCAATTATCCTTGCAACTGACAATGTTGGAAAAGATTAAACAAGTCCAAAAGGAATACGATGAAGCTAAAAGAATGAAGATTACTATAAGTGAAGGGAAAAGAAAAGAATTGAGAATCGATGGGGATGAAGTTGTTAGATATGGGAATCGACTCTTTGTGCCATATAGGTTGAGAGAAGAAATAATGAAGGAAGCTCATTCATCTTCATATTCGATCCACCTGGGAACCACCAAGATGTATAGAGATTTAAAGAAAGATTTCTAGTAGGAAGGTTTGAAGAAAGATATTGCTCAATTTGTTTTCAAGTGTTTGGCTTGTCAACAAATAAAAATCGAGCATCAAAGACCCGGAGGAGAACTTCAACCTTTATCTATACCCGAATGGAAATGGGATGATATCACTATGGATTTATATCAGCCTTACCCAAGACTATCACCAAATATGAAGTTATTTGGGTGATCGTGGACAAATTAACAAAATCGGCTCATTTCATACCTCTGAGGGTTGGAGATTCCTTAGAGAAGATGGCACATATCTATATTAAAAAGATAGTGAGACTACACGGGATTCCAAAGACGATTACTTCTGATCGAGATTCTCGCTTTGTCGGTCAGTTCTAGAAAAGTACTGCTTTAGGTACTCAACTTCAGTTTAGCACTGCATTTCATCCACAGACAGCTGGGCAATTAGAGAAAACAATTCAGATAGTAGAAGATATGCTTAGAACATGTGTTTTAGATTTTGGCAATAGGTGGGACACTTATTTGCCACTTGTTGAATTTGCCCATAACAATAGCTTCCAAGCAATTATTCAAATGGCGCCCTATGAAGCTCTTTATGGTAGGAAGTGCAAATCTCTACTATATTGGGACGAAGTTGGTGAAAGAGTTATTTTGGGTCCTCAATTGATACAGCAAGCAATAGATAAGATTCAAGTGATAAAACAAAGGATGAAAACAGCTCAAGATCGGTATAAAAGCTATGCGGACACCAGGAGAAGACCGTTGGAGTTTGAAGTTGGTGATCATGTGTTTCTCAAAATCTCTCCAACAAAAGGAGTAATTAGATTTGGAGTTAAAGGCAAGTTAAATCCAAGATACATTGGTCCATATAAGATTTTAGAGAGAACTAGTCCATTAGCCTATCGATTGGCTTTACCACCGAATTTGTTTGAAGTGCATGATGTATTCCATGTATCACAGCTCGAAAATGTGTATCAGATCCCTAAGCCATCATTTCTACACATCAACCAGAGGTTCAACTGAATTTGAGCACAGTTGAGAAGCCGATCAAAGTCTTGGATAGAATTGATAAAGTGTTGAGGAGGAAAGTAATTCCTTTTGTGAAGGTCTTGTGGATCGAAAAAACCGAAAGAGAGGCAACATGGGAGCTCGAGGATGAAATGAGGCAGAAGTATCCCTAGTTATTTGAGTAGTGTTTAAGGTAAGCTAAGTTTCGAGGACAAAACTTTTTGAAGGAGGGGAGAATGAAATAGCCATGAATTTCCTAATTTATATTTTAATGTGTTATTGAATGATATATGATTTTGAAATGAGATATATCTTCATAAACAATATAATTAGTCCATGTGTTGAATATGTGTCATTTTATATGTGTGTAGTGCAATGAAATTAATATTATTGTATTATGTATATTAATGTGTGCATAGTGTAATGAATGTGTGTGCCTTTTGTGAATTAATATGTGTGTGTTATGCTTAGAATTTATCAAAACAACTTTTGAATTATCTAAGAAAATTGTTAACAGAATTTTACAAAGTTTAAGCCTAATTTTTAAGCCCAAATTAAACTCAAATGCATTCCAAATTAAGCCAAATTAACCCCTAAGTTAAACATACCCCTAAATTCAAACTTTAGATTAGTATTGACTTCAAATTTGATTAATTAGGAACTCTTTTTGGCAACCCATTTTTCCATATGAATTTATCCTATTTCTTTTCTTTCTTTCTTCCTTCCATCTCAAAACCATAAGCCCTAAACAAAAATCAGCAATAAGCCTTTGGATTCAAAAATAACTCCAAGCCAAAGCCTATTCATGTAAGTTAAATGCAAGCAGTTTTATTTTCTTTCTTGTAATTGGGTGTAAAACTTATGGTAGGAGGAGTAAATGCCAATTGAGTTCATTGATTTATGCATTGATATATGTTAGATTGTGCTTTGTTTTTGTGTGAGCTTAGTTAAGTGTTAGGGAAGTTGTAAGGAGTGTTGATGAGTAGTGAAGCTAAGTTGAGTAGTTGAAGTGTGGAATTGAAGTGTCATTAGTATTTGAATGTTGTAGTTAGGTGTTTAATGATTAGAAGTGGAGTTTGTGTTGTTTGGATGTGTTTAGAACATATAACAAGTTCTAGAAAGCTTAGAATAAGTTTGGAGGATTTTTGAAATGAATAGTTTTTGTAAAGAAAATAGGGGAAGCAAAACATTTTCGTATAGGTTTATTTTTTAGCGTACGTCGGCATCTGGTACTTCAACACCGCCAGCATAGAGGCGGTGTTAAAGGTGATCAGAACATATTTTCTTAAAGCCACTTGAAACGCTGCCGGCTTTCACAAGGAAAGTTTGCCAGTATTTATTTTTCAAAACGTACGCCAGCTATTAGGGTTCCAATGCCGCTGGCTTAGTGGCGGTCACTACAACAAAATTGGGCTTTAGAGATGAAAATTTTGTCTCTAAACGTAAATTTTCGTCGCAAAAACCATCGTCGCAGATTTTATTTGTAAAATTATAACTACATTTTCTCATTTCCGTCGTAGAATTTATGTCTCTAAAGGCCTATTTTCTTATAGTGGGTGTGGAATGAGAACAGAATCATATTTTTTAAAGTCGGGCTTAAGGCCACCAGCGTACGATCCAAAGTTGTGGGGTACATGGATACGCTACCGGTGTTGGGGTTATCCATGGGCATAAACCAATCCTATGGAACTTTCGGAAACTTTTTGGAAATTGGAGTTGTAGTCTACACCGGCTCAAGGCCGCCGGTGTAGAAAAGAGGCCGTCGGCGTATCCTTGAACTCTACAGTATTGGCAAGTGTTGATTTTTAGTGCATCATGTATCGGTTCAACACCACCGGCATTGAAGGCCGACGTGTCCCCTGTAGTTTTTATTTTAAAAAACTTTCTTCAAAATTTCCCAAACCTTGATATATGATAAATTGAATAATTGTTAAGTATTGTATGATATAATATGATGTTTAAATACTCTGTTATGACTTTGTAATAATTTATTTGAATTTCTATGATTAATTATATTTGGAACTAGTTAATTAGCGCTTGAACTAAGTGGGAAATTCAATATTGTCTTGAACAGTGATAGATTCTCGCTCGGTCAACCCCATTAGTTCCCGAGCTATCTCAGATACGTTGCAACTTACTTGTTTCTTTGCTAGGATAAGCATTATTTCAATTTACTCTAAATTAAGAAAATTTTAATAATTGTTTGTTGAGTGTCTTTTGTACGTTCAATCTAGTTTGGAGAGCGGTAACCCTGCTCAAATTGGGGGCATGGTAGTTTTAGGCGCTTAGACCACCCATGTCATTTTGATATAACTTTCATTAGTGATT
Organism: Combretum micranthum; assembly: GCA_024138025.1. Lineage (NCBI taxonomy): Eukaryota > Viridiplantae > Streptophyta > Magnoliopsida > Myrtales > Combretaceae > Combretum > Combretum micranthum. The sequence goes on from JAMXBD010000018.1 coordinate 2,394,347, forward strand.
TACCGGGTAATCGATAAGGAATTTGGTATCAGTATAACATTTGCTTATTCTTGAAAGGATGTAATATAATTTAATTCAATGTTTATGAGAACACTTGAATTAAGTGATATTATGGATCGAGTTAAGTCAAGTCAAGAAACGGCTAGAAACCCCAAATGAGATTACTTAATCGTTATTGATAAATTTATCTAAGATGGTATGAGTATCTGAGCTACTTATATCAACCCTTAAGCGTCGTGATGCGTTACTCAGGATCCCATAGTATTATGGGCTACACCGGAAGGTAGGGCTACCTAATCTGTATGAACAAAAGGGACCACTCAGGGAGACGGATGTGATACTAGATCCTTGATGTCTAGAGTTTGAATACTCCCATGATGATGACTAACTAAAAATTGAATAATAAATTATTGGTTGTTACATTTTGCATTTAGCTTAAGCATGTGTGAATCACTTTGTATTTGTATTCGTTACTTGCGTACGGGGCCTTTAACTCATATTTTAACCATTTCAGGTGATGAATCCAATGAGTTTTACATGAGTATGAGGTATGGAATCGATTTCGAGGATTTTGTTGATGATTTGGAGGATTAGAGATGACCTTAGACTTGATGGAATCCAAATTTTGTAATAGACTAGTTATGTTAGTCTTGTGATAGTATTTAAAGTTTTAGTTGGATTTTATATGTAATTTTATTAAGGCTTGTAAGAAGCCTTTGGATGTAATATATATATATATATGTATATGTACTTAGCTATGTATGACTTAAGTTTATTTCTTTTGTGAAATATGATAATGGTGTAGTGTGTTTTGTTAAAAGTTTTGAAAAACTATGGTTTCTATTATATTAACTATGTGGAATTAGACAAACAATTCCTCAAACAATTCTTTTAGACAACTTTACATATAATCCTACGGGTTATATGGTTGGAAAACTGTTATCACCTATTTTAATTATAAGGATGATAGCAGGTCCTTACAGTATCTGTCTGGTTATGTATCACGATCGGATTCTTTTATCACATGTGAACCTACTCGTCACGCCTCAAAAGGGGGCTTAGTAAGATTAATCTAAAGCTATCATTTCACGTATGTTTCCGTAATATGAGAGCCATCTTGTAAGTCAGAGTGTACAAGACTCTATTTATTTATCAATGTTTATCATATGAATGATATATTATATTACTGGATTTCAATTATGGAATCTGATTTTCCAATTTCTACCAAGACCGCAAAGAATCGGTATCCCCTATGAAATAATGAAAATGGATTTCAAACTTACAACTTACAAATTTCAATTATTATAAGAATAATCTAATTTACATTCTATGTCACCATATCCTATGTTTCTATCTTCAACAGAGTTTGTTGGAGAAGCTCTCTTTATACATTCATATCTCAATCCCAGCTAGTATTAATCATGCATGAAACTATTAGGAAGTGAGCAAACCATGGACTCAGTGGGATAACCTGACTAAACCACACATCAAACAATAACAAACAAGTATAATTACCAATCATATACAATGTAACAATCAATCATATGCACATTATAAGATTGGATGATCTAGAATTCAAAGCAGGATAGAGATTTACGCCCTCTCATCGTGGTTGAAGGATCACAGTGCTATGGCCCACCTACCTAGGAGAGACTAAGCATACAGAAATATAATAATACTCACTTTAATTATCTCTTTAAATTAACAGTATCTTAAATCTCTCATTTCCTATTTTTAGCCTTAGAAACTCCACTAAGTGTTAGTCTTTTCAAAACGACACAATAAGCGGCATCCTTCGTTTACCATTTAGTTCCTATAGTATCGACAGCTCAAAGATAATCTTGTGTTGATTTAATAGCTTTTATCATAGGTCAACCAAGCATTATCAGAGGGCCGAAATACTAGCATGTAGTAGGCTGCCACTTGCTCAAATGTTGTTTATGCAAATCTCGTGATGCATGATCATTTTCTTTTATGATGTCAATAGTTTTTAGTCGGGTTTAAGGTGATCACACAATTCATAGACAATATCAACATGCTTCATACAGTAATTATCATACAATAAACTTTTCACTTATAATAGGATAATTTTGGCAATCAAGCATACATCAAACATCATGCAGTATACCCAATCCCACATGCATGTCAGTTTATTATATGATTACAGGTGCAGCTATACTAAAAACACAAACAGTATGATAAGGTCAAAGTTACTCACCTGTGGTCTTGGCTAAACTACAAGAATATGCTACTGGAACTCCAAGAACTAATCTATTTTTCCTATGAAAATGAAGTAACATATATTTATCATTATTTTGTTGTTTATATAACGATATTGACAGTATTCTTTTAGGTCCTAGTTATCAATTCTGATATATTCCCTACTTATTTAACTAAGAATATATAAATATATTATTTTCCTACGATCAAAATTATGGAATTTATAAGAGAAGTTTTCGTATTTGTGTTATCCAGTTTTATTATTTAACCAATCTATTCTTTTATTAGTTCCGAAAATAAGATATCTGAAACAATATATTCACCATATTAATTATGGTATAACTTACATTATTATTTACACTAATTCTAAATTAGATATATTTTAGAAATTACATACTCATTTCTTTTTATGGTTCTATTTATTATATTAATCTAAGCCGAGTTGATTGAAACTAATCACCTAATTTAGTTACTAAATCTATTTTAATTAGCTTAATCAATCTAATATGATTTTACTTAGTAAAAGAATTCATTTAATATATATCAGTTCTATTTATATTATTTATTTTCATTTTGCTTGTCTTGATCTTGTTAGGTATTTATATATATCTATCAGCATTTGAAAAATTCGTATTTAGCAGGTTTATATTTTTATAATTATTATCATCGCTATCTTTATATTATTCCTTATCTGTTCCCTTATAGTACTCGTATTTATTTACTATTATTTAGTGTCGTCGTGTTTCTTTTCATATACTCTATATAAATTTCTTGTTATGAATAGGTATCACATTATTTAAAAATTTAGCTTATTTAAATTTCTATTCTTATGTATAAAATATGTATTTTACAATTACTATACTTTATTTTCGTTTAGAAAGTACAATAATAAAAATAATAATGATAATAATGTTAATAGTATTAATAGTAATGATTATAAAGTAATTTACTATTAATACTAATATTATTTTTCATAATAACTTTAATAAAACAATAGTAATTTCCATGACAACAAATAATATTATTATTATTATTATTGATATGTAATATTATTATTATAAAAATCATTAGAGTAGTAATAATAATAATAATTGATATTAATAATAACAACAACATGAGTGGTCATTATAATAGTATATTCATATTAATAATCATAATGATAATTATAATAGTAACAATAGTAATATTCATTCTAATCATGATAACTATATTGATAACAATAATCAAAAGAATCAAATCAATAACAATCATATAATGGTAATTTTAATAGTCATAATATTGATAATGTAAAGACCCAACCTATTTAATCCTAAAATTAAACAAGTCAAGTCCCCAACCACATATAATATTTTCATATTATATATAAGGTTGTCTAAAACTACTTGTTTATGTTAATTGTTTTTTTAATACCACTATACCTTTTCTTTCTTTAAAAAAAAAAAGAACTTTTTAAACAAAGATTGCTTACATGAGCAATCTATACATATTTACATTAAAACAAAAGGTTACAAAAGCTTGTGTCAATCTTATGACACAACAAAAAGGATTTCACCTTGTTTAACCCTAATAAGAAAATAAACTTTAAGATCTCTTTATACAACACAAGACTTAACTAACAAGCCTTCTATATAAAATACATTTGAGTTTCTAAAACATTTTCTTCAAAAACTTCTTCTTTATCCGGTTGCCACTCGGAAACCTACTCGTCCCATTCATCCAAGAATTTCTCCTAGTCTGTCCCATATCCCAAATCATCATAAAAGTCATCATCATTACTTGAAAAGAAACAACAGTGAGCTAAAGGCCTAGTACATAGCTATAAAACCAAAGGCGAAATGGCAGGCAAACTTAAATTAATACAACCACTCAATATCTCATTTTTATCTTTCTTTAATATTTATTAAACAAATCAACATTGGAGTACTCAGACTCCAAGACAATTTAGGGAAATCTGGGATCCTGAGTAACACTCTCGACACTCAAGAGATTGATATAGGTAGCCCGAATACCTATATCTCTTAGATAGCTTTACAAAGAAAAAATAATCTCGTTTAGGGTTCATAGCCATTACTCAACTTTACTTAACTTAATTCATAATATAAAATAATCCACACGCTTCCATAAACATTGAGTTAAATTATACTTTTTCCTCTTAAGATGAGTAAATGTTACACCGTTACTACATTCCCTATCAATTACCTGCTGAGCCATTTAAAAAGAAGTCACCATTGCATCATGGCGTACCATTGCATCATGGTATGAAATCATTACATCATGATAAGTGGCCTAAGTGCCTATTATAACATGTCATTGCATCATGACATGTTTGTCACTCCCCGGACCGGATTTAAAGGCAAAAAACACAATCAATTCATTCAAAACTTAAGCCGTCTTAAATTTAAGTTAAATCAAAGTATGTCTATTCTAACAAACATTCAAGCAAGTCACTGCGTACCTGTGCTATGAAGAGAATCAATAGGAGCACTCAAAAGAGGATCGGTGGAAGAATTCAAAGGAGTATCTATCACTGTTACAAGGAAAATCAATTCAATTAACATTTCTACTTAGTATTATGCATAAAACATAACTAAATCTAAGTCTAGCACTCATGGAATTTCAAATAAATGTAACATAAGGTCATAACATACCATTTATACATTTTTCAAGATTATATAAGCTCACAAATTCATCATTTTTAACTTCAATCCATATATACAATGTAACTAGTTTTATTTTAATATTCATGGAAATTTAATTATTTGTTAAACCTACAAATCCACTTAATCCATGCTTAGTTATATCACTCAATCATCATTACACATCAAATATCATTAATCTATCTCATTTTAGTCCAAAAAGATCCATTTTCTAAGCAATCACATACTTAACATACAAAAACAGGCTTTTGAACTTTATTTGGATAATATATGAGATGGAAAGAATCGAAATTTAGGCATTGATAATGTTGAAATTTATAAAAAATCAAAACATGAAAGTTGTAGATCTCTTTTCAAGTTTCCAACACAACTTGAATCACCTCAATCGGAGATCGGATGAAAAAGTTATAGTCAAATCACGAAAACATGTCAAAGCTGTAGGGGAATTATCCCGCCCCTTTGGTCACCCGTGATTTGGATGAGCTTCACAATCAGACCAAATCACTCCCTTTTGGACACCCGTGATAAGGAAAATTTCATGGTCGAAACTAATCACATCCTTTAGGTCGCCCGTGATTAGTTGCCTGACCATTTTTTCAAAAAACCAAGCTTATCACAGGACTCATCTCGCCCATGACTTACCCAAAACTTCTCCCCTGTTTTAAACTTCGAAAATTGCAGCTTTAAATATATCCTAATCCTTCTTCAACACATTTCTATCATCAAACTTCATCTCAAATGCATTATATCAACTCATAACATATATAAATTTCATGTTCATCACATTTAACACATCAACACATCAAACTACTTCATTCACATCAAATCCTCTCCTACTCTTCACTTCAACTTCAACTACTCAAATCAACTTCGCTTCTCACCAACACTTCTCACAACTTCCATAATATATAAACAAGTCCACATAATAACAAAACACAACCTAACATATATCAATGCATAAAACCATTCAACTCAAAAGATGTTAACTCATCCTACCATAGATTCTACACCTATATTACAAGAAAAGAAATAAAACAAAGAGATTATACTAGCTTTGACTTACATGTAGAGGCTTTGGCTTGCAGAGATTTTTGAATCCAAGAGCTTGATATTGGTTTATGGTTTAGGGCTTATGGTTTGAAGAAAAAGGAAAAGAGAAAGAAAAGAAAAGAGGGAAAATTCGTATGGGAAATGTGGGCTGCCAAAAGAGACAATATTTGATCAAATTTTTTACTTATTATTATCTTAAATTTGACTTTTGGGGCATATAAGACTTAGTTTTAAATTTGGCTTAATTTGGAGTTAATTTGGGTTTAATTTGGGCTTGAAAAATAGGCTTAACTTTTGTAAAATTCTATCAACAATTTCTTAGGCATAACAAAATTTGTTTTGATAATTTTAAACATAACACACACATATTAATTCATAAGAGACACAAACATTAATGATACTATACATACATTAATATATATAAAACAATAACATTAATCACAATACACATACTCACCTACAAAATAACACATATTCAACACAAGCACTAATTATGTTGTTCATACACATATATAATATTCAAGATACACCAACTTAAACACATTTGGCCTATTACCAAATCATCTACTTTAATATTAATATTAAAACACATGACTCTCATCAATTAACATGCTCATAAAGTTCAATAATTAAAACAAATAAAACATATACATGGAAATTAAATTAAAATTAGAGTTAGATCATTTCAAATAATAACAATAATAATATTCTTATCGGTAATAATATTAGTAGTTATCATAATATCTATATATATAATAATTTTAATAACATCAATATCAACATTAGTAGTATTAATAATAATTATATTACTAATTAAACTAATAATGATTATAATAGTTGTAACAATAGGATAATAATTATAATATAAGTAATAGTTTTAATTAGCATATCAATCATATTAATAGTTTTAATTATTATAACCCTACTGATTTTAATAATAACAATCATAAAAAAATAATCAGATTAGTAATAATCATACTAATAATGAGCTTAATAATTATAACACAACACTTATAATTATAACAATAATAATATTAATAATATATCATTATTGATAATAAAAATAATGGTAATAATAAAAATGTTAATGTTGACATTATTTAATAATAATAATAATAATAATTTTGGAACTAAATCAGACTTGATTTAATTTAATTTAATTTTTTTTATATTTTTCGGATTTCCGATAGAAACATGGCTTGGTATTCAGCTGTGTACCAGCCGTGCTCTTCTGGATTTCAAACTGATAATTGAAGTCAAGAGGTACACGGGTTAAATACGGTCGTGTTCAGCTCGTGCACTTTTGAAAATAATGAAACACGGCTGGTGCATGGGGAAGGCCAGCACGTGCTCATCTGGAAAAATACTGGTATTGTTCATCCTTCTTCTTCTTTGCTTCGTGATTCCATTTTCTTGATTTTAACACGTTAAAAATACTCCTAAATCACTCTTAAGTGACTATATGTGATATATATAATCATTAAACAACTTATAACATATCAACATTTACATATTCCATGATTTTCAAAACTAAAGAGTGTAATTTAGGATTTGCAAAATTTACCTCGTTGGGCTTGTTTGGTGTAATTCGAAGCTTGTTTTTTGTTGGGTTATGATCCTATAATCATCAGGAATCAGTTTAAAACATTGTTTTTAACAAATAACAAGTCAAGTCGAATCAACTTACCTTGTCTTCCTTTTTCAAGCTTTTAAGGTTGCTTTAATGGAGTTTGATGTTCGTTGAGTTGGTTTGAAGTTGTTATTGAGTGATTCTCATTTGCTAGCTTAGTGAGAGTTTATTTATATGTTTAAAGTCGGTTTGGTGTGTATAAATGAGTTGGTTTCCTTGCATATTATGAGTTACATATACATATATAAAGGGAGAAGAAAAAGACGGCATGCACCTCTTTTTATTTTTCACTATTTTGGGAAGTTTTTTTTGCATCATTTATTAGCCCATGTCGTTGTCTCCATTTAATTGGTGTGTGTGTTGGCTTTCATGGGCATTGTTTATGCAAGTTGGAGAAGGATTTCGGCTTGCAAATTTCAAGAACATCTCTACCGAATTCTCGGTGCAATTTGCACCGTATACATAGAAAATTGGTTTAAAAAAAAATGTAAGGGAGATAGGATGAATAGAAATACGAAAACAAAGAGAAGATGATAAATTTATAACCAATAACTATGTATGGAGTGGGGCAAAATATGAATTTATGCAAAAAGTCAGTTTTGTGAGTCTAAGTGACACGTATGATAAATACTTATTCGATAATATTTTTAGATGAAAATTTACATATTATTGGTATTAAATATTCTGAATACTATGGTATACATAGAATTTCTATTGAAGATATATCTATGTGTGTTATTGTGTGTATGTTTGTTATGTATATGGAGAGATCAAAATGAAGAGAAGGAGAGCACGTGAAGAAAAATAAAAAAAAAATGTAAGGAAGATAGAATAAATGAAAATACAAAAACAAAAAGAAATTGATAAATTTATAATCAACAACTATGTAAGGAGTAGGCAAAAATATAAACTTGTGTTAAAAGTTAATTTTGTGGGTTTAAATGACACGTATAATAAATACTAATTTGATAATATTTTTAGATGAAAATGTACATATTATCGATATTAAATATTCTGAATACTATAGTATACATAGAATCTTTAGTTTAAAGCTTTTACTTTTCAATTTTTATACTTGCTATCGTAAATTATCTTTTATATGTTTAAAAGTTCTTATTAGGGGTATTTTGGATAAATTAATAATTACATTGCCCTTAATTTGAATTTATTATAAATTTATATGGTTTGAAATTACATATGAATTCATTACTATTTATAGATTTATTCTAACGTTTTTATTAGATTTAGAAATTTAATATTTATTTTATATTTGTTACTTTGTTCTTTTTACTAATTATAAGTTACTAAGTTAGATCATAATTTTAGTTTTTATAGACTCAGAATTATTTAACTTAAAGGTATTAACATGTTTCAAATATTAAAACTTAGTTATTAAATATTAAACGGTTTTCTTTATTCTTTCATTTACTTTATGTCGAATCATTATGCATTTTTAAAGTCTTATTGATAAGGATTCTTTATTCTAATTTGTTTATGCATAAAATTCAAATTGCAAAAAATTTAGAGTGATTTTTTATATTTTTATTATAGTTCTTTATGATTCTACATTTTATTTATAATATTTATTATAATTTATGTAAAATTAGGGTGATTACACTACCCTTCACAAATATAGATTTTTTTCCATTGAAATTTCCACCGATGATTCTCACTTATCCTCTATCTTTTATCTTTATTAATTATTTTCACCTTTTGTCATGCCTCGAACCTAAGTCCATGCATATCGAACCCTGCCACATGTAATACTTAAGCATTGCATGGAAAGCTATCCATTAAAAAAAAAAAAAACAATGTTCATGTTAACTATATTCTTAAACATGCTAAAAATTTTACAAAGGCTACTCATTAAGAGTAGATCAACATCACATATAGTATAGTTCAATCATGAGTACCAATCAGATCGGTACTTCAAAAGATTATGAGGTTTTTGTTTTCTTAAACATAAAAGAAATTTAATGCTTCATATTACAACCAATAGGTTTATGATTAAGCCTTTAATAAACATTATATCAAACTTGACAAAAGCCTTAACTAAGTCTTTTACAAAAACCTAGTCATCATATTCTTCAAGAAACTCTTTAAAATCTGTGACATAACTCTTTTGGTCATAAAAGTCATTTGCATCAACACCTGTAATAGAAAATGAGCTGGAGCCTAGTACATAGTAACACAAACAAATATAAAGTGTCATACACTCTTAATCTAATGCAATGCATCAACCATTAAATTATAATCCAATATTTAAGTGTATCAAATCAACATTAGAGTATTCAAATTCCGATAACACACGATTGGAAAACTAGGGGTCATGCGTAAAAGTAGCTTCTCAAAGGGTTAATATAAGCAGCTTTAATACTTATATCACCTATAGGAACATCTACAAAGATAATAGTTTCAACTAAGGTTCACAGCCATATTGCATCTTTACTTATCTTAATCCATAATATTATCTAGTTCAACTAGCCCCATAAGCATTAACTAAATCATATTACTTCCTTTTAAGCGTAAGTAAATGTTATACCGATACTGTTACTTCTATCGACTATCCGCTGAGCTACTTATAGAATGTCATTGCATCATAATAAAGGAGTGGCCTAAGTGCCTAATTACAATCAACTCCGAGCAGGGTTTTCATTCCTCGAACCAAATTAAACAACACAAGCATAAGCAATTCAATCACTTTTTAGGCCATTTTTATTTATAGTTGTTTTAGACATGCTTACCTTAACAACCAATAATCATGTTGCTACATACCTAGATAAATTGGTATATCTTGCAAAAGATTAGTAGACAAACACAACTGAATAGAGGAGTCTATTAAAAGGAAATCAATTCATATAAGGTTTAGCATCAAACCATAATTAAATGCTAAATTCTTCTATCAATGATCATACTTAAATAAAAACTCATGTCAATACATAACTTAGTATTTAAACACATCTTTATATAACACACCCTTTATTTTATTTTTTATTTATTTATTTATTTTTAAGTAGGGGAACCAAACAAGGTTGCATGGAGGGATGTATGAATTCAAACAGGCATGTATGAAGTGCTACATGAATTTTGAAGCAAAACTAGCAAACCATACATCCCCTCGTACGAGCCTATATGAAGAGCTGTTTGGTTCATACAACCCCCTATATGGGCTATTTCAACCTAGGGGTTTCATACAAAAAGTGATACACTCCTCTATACAAGTCGTTTGATTAGCTGTTTAAAACCATGAACTTGCACAAAAAGTCATACACCCCTCCATATGGGCCATTTGACAGGCTATATGAGTTTTGGGACTTTCCTTTATTTCTTTTTACCTAACTTTGGCTACTTGATTACAAAATACTTCAAAATTAACTTATAAACTTAATATTAAGTATCAAAAGTTCATACATTCCCACTACACTTACATATACAAGCAAACAACTAATCTACCATCAACAACATCCATAACTTCACTTTCTATACTAGTGTAACACTTAAACCACACAAATTCATTTATCTACCAAATCAATTAAAATGAACTTTTATTACTCTACTCTTACAAGTTCTAAAGATTCATCCAAGTCTAAGGATCAACGTAGTTCATCGAATATACCAATAACTCATTAAGAACTCATTTAAATGTAAATTGTTTTTGTGAAAGAAATAAGTAAATAAATGATTAAAAAAGTAAGCAACACTTTACCTTAATTGACCTTGACTTATACAAGAAAACTTGCAGGAAATCTTGATAAGTTTTGCAAGAAAATTTGATCAAAATTATGGAGTATTTTTGCTTAGGTAAGAGATGTATGCTAAGGATATGTTTTGAAGGGTTAATTTGTGAAATTTTTTGTAAAATTTACCTAGTAATTATCCTTAAAAATCTACTTTTCACTTTTGGCATCTTATTATAAACAGTCACTGTGTGGTAGTGCATCATAAGGTAATAAGGAAAGGGTTGGATTTTAGGCTTATTTTGTATTTTGGGGCTTAAGCTTAAAAATTGCAGGGAAAAAAAAGAGCTTCTTTTGCAACTTGAAAGAACAAATTTAATCCAAAACTTATTAAATTATAATTAAGAATGTTCAAATAAATAAGTAGACCATATGAGATGAATATATTGTTTATGCTCTAATGCCTAATCACACCAACAAATGAAATTTTATTAACTAAACTATCACAATCAATTTCATACACTAAACAAGTAATACATAGACACAGATTAATCAAACATAAGTAGTTTAGGATATTTCACCTTAACCCAGCAATATCTCACCACGAATCAATCTAAGTAGAGCTTGACTCCACTAGAAAAGGGCATACATATACAAAAATCCACTCCTATAGTTCCTATAAGAGGAATCAATGGATCAATTAATGATTTTCCTTCTTTTACTATATTTTATTTTTTTTAAATCGGTTGAATGGAGATAGCACATTAAATTGTTCGCAATGTTATTTTGATTGGCCAAATAAATAAATGAAATGAGAATATAAGATAGGACTTTATCACCAAAAATTAGCATGGATGTATCATTAGATAGCAATCATCAATTTAATTCTACTCTTCACAGTTTCGTATGGCGCAGAGATGAAATTGCTATTGTGTAAACGACAATTTTGAATATCATGCTTCAAACTCCATTTTCTATTATATCCAACATGCATCTTTCTTTTTTTTTTTTTAACATTATGTCGTCATATTTTGACGTAATTTAATAATCTATACATATAATATATATATATATGTGTGTGTGTATGTGTCCTAGCAAGTTAGGTGACCAATATCTACTGTCACGCCCCAATGGGTACCCTAAACGTGACAGTCCGCCACACTCAATATGAAAGCTTAAGTATGACACCCTTAGTCATTTCCAAAAGCTTTTATATTAAGTGTAAGACTTACTTTCACAATTTTAGAGGACCATATGTGAAATAATGAAGTTTAAGGAGATATAAAAACATATTAAGAAAAGAGGATTCACAATAGTTATTTGTTCATGGCAAAGACTTTATAAACTTAAGGACAATTCCCTAAATTACTAATCTAGTATACAAATATTTGCATGCTAATACTATGCTAAACTTTATCCAGATTTCTAATGTTCAAAAGGGATTACCTGCCCGCATGATCCACGTGGCCTTAACCATAAGTACGGGAACTGCAAAAGATAGCTATCGGGGTATAAGCTAATAGGCTTAGTGAGAACTATTTCCATAAATAACTTCTTGTAACAAAATTCAAACAAGTTGGTTAATCACACATATGTAATGCATCAAACATGCGGGCAAACAATCATATAGCTTTCCGGGAACTATATGTTGAATGGATTTACGCCCTCCATTCGGGGTTTGGTGATACTCAAAACAAGTGGTTTTAAAAATAGAAAATTTAAGCTTGCGAGCACTCATCGCCAAGCATTCATTAAAACTTTTAAACTTGCGAGCACTCATCGCCAAGTATTCCGAACCTACTTGATTTGACCTTGCTTTAGGATCAACCGCCAAGCATATTCCATTAAGCCGCCAATCAATCGCTTTCGGATCTTCCGCCAAGTGTTGCTTTCGACATGAGCTTACTATCCTTCTCACCCAAGGATAATAACCCAACCATGCAATGTGACTCACTTCGTGGTATGCATGAGTTCATGAATTTATAAAGTCATAACATAATTATTTTCAACTTTAGGGCGATCAAGGAATTTCACACAAATCAATATTAAACTAAAACAATCACTTAGAACAATTCGGGCTTCGATATTCTTAGAATTCTTTCAAGGAATTATTTTACATGCATATCGGTTTATCTTTTCCTAACTCTAGTGCAACTAATTTACAAGCACAACAAGAGTAGCATTTAATGGAAATAAACTCACGATGCCATTGTCGTCTATTCCTCTAAGTGGATGAGTCGTTCACACACTCCACTTAATCGTAATAGCTCTCGGGGTGAAGAAATCCTTCCTCGGGGTCACCTAACCAAAGAAAATACCCATAATGAGTTTTTCTTGAAGATTTTCTTGAATTTTGACAAAACAATGTCAAAGAACGTTAAAGTTCGTATAGAAGAATGTTCCAACTTAAAATGGTCATAACTTGGTCATTTTAACTCGGAAATGCGCATATAATATACCGATTTCTATCTACTCGAAAAGATCTACCCATTTCTAGAATTATTTCCCACAAACAAAGCCATATAGGCTCCGAAAAAGTGACGACAAATTTCATCACGGATTTTCAAGTAAAAACAACTTTGTTCAAGAAATCAAAATTTGTTTGATAAATACTTAGTTATCTATATAGTTGAAAAATTTTCCTTTTATAACTATATAACTCATATTTAAGCATGCTCAAGTGTCTTGTTGTCCAAATTATTTTTCTTAGGTAAAACAATGTCGGGTTGAAGCTTTTCGGAAATTGTTTTTTTGTAAATTTCTTTGAAATGAATACCTTGTTTTTCTTTATTTTCTAAAAATGTTTCATGTTGGTTTTATCTCTTTCCAAGTAACTTTTGAAAATAAAATTTTCTACTTCCTAAGTTATATTGATACTATATTTGAAGTTTTCTAGGAAATATGCTTTTCTTCATTTTTCTTGTGTAAATTCCTTTGTTTACTTGTTTTGCAAAAATCCTTACTTGAAATTTCTCATTCTTTTCTTATATCTCATATTCTTCAAAAATAATCATTCATGCATGAAAATTTGTTTTTTTCATAAAAACAATGTGAAACAATTAAGGGCTTTTTGTAGAAAAACTAATTTCTATAATCTTATTAACTTCTTCTTGTAACTTGAAAAGAAATAACTTTATTATTTTCAAACCATAAATTTTCCTTGCCTATTTGTTTGCAATGGTTTTTACTTTAAAAATTTCCTTAGTCATCCATCTTATTTTCTTTCTTTACGAAAAGAACCATTTTTGTCAACAAAATATTTTCTTTTGAAAATCAAGGTGAAATAATAAAGATCTAAGTGGCTTTTTAAAGTAAAGGTAGTTTATAAAATTGTAGTGAGTTCTTTTGTAACATGAAAAGGAATGAGTTTATTTTACGTTGCTTTATAGATTTTATACTTTACATAAACTTATTTCTAAGTGATAAAATTCTTCTTTTTGTTTAAATACAATTATGGACAACAATCTAAATGAACATGATTATGAGAATAATAATAATCAAAGTAACATAAAGCATTAATATCAAAGTCAAGTATTGGAGTCTTAGCTTTTTCAAGGCTCCCGGGACTAAGAAGTAAACTAGTCCCATAATGAAATAAAATGAAAGAAAGAAAACTTGTTTTGACTTGATGAGGACAAGTCTAAGACGAGAGACTAGTCTTAATTTCAACAAGGAATAAATAAATAAATTGCAATGGAAAAGTAAATAAATTGCTTTGCATGAAATAGATAAATTGCAAGTGAGCTTATATGCTCTAAAGAATGTATATAGTTATATTAACAATAATAAAACAACATAAACATAAATGGATTGGCATGAACAAGAACAATACATGAACATAATGTAGTTTCCATAACTTGTAGTCTTTGGAAACTCACACTATGGTCATGTAAAGTTACATGACATGAAGAAGAAGAAAGAAAGAATTATAAGGGGTTACCTAAAGAAGACTTTGATACGGTTATGTGGTTATGGGTTTTTGTTGTTGGTGGAAGTTGTTGTGGAATTATTTTGAGAGAGTTTTGAGATAGTAATTTGAGAGAGCTTTGAGAGGAAAAATTGAGAGAGTTTTGGTAAGAATTTGTGAGTAGTGAATGTGTGAAAGAAGTGAAAGAGGAGGGGGGTATTTATAGGAAAATGTGGAGTGATTTTTGTGTGATTTAAATAAATAAAATTGAAACAAAAATTGAGGGGAGAGGGCAAAAGGGCGCCGGCCATGTCCTTTGAAGGGGGGGGGGGGAACGAATCAAAGAGATGTTACTGTTGATTGGAAAAGTCGCCAAGCTAGTACAAGTAACTGTTGTCGACCGCCACGAGTCTCGTCCGCAAGCACACCAAAGGGGACAAGATAGAAGAACGTCGCCGGACTAAGGACTGCTTTCGATGGCAATCCCTTCCAAAAAGGGAATACGAGAGGATTAAGCTGAAGCTATTTTTTATGTTGCTGGAAAGCCTAGAAGTATAAGTAAGAACTCTGGGGAAGGCATGAACTTCCGGATAAAATTATTTAGGAGTTTTTCCCGCGCCGCGGAGCTCGTTCCCTGAAAAGAGGACCTAAACCCTTTTCGGGAGACCGAATAAAATAGGGCCTTGACTACCCTGGGGGATTTGATTTATTTTTGTGACTTTTTAATAAATGAAAGATGTAATGTGTGAAGTAGATGTGATATAAAGTTATGGGAAAGGTAAAAAGTTAAGATTATAGGTTATGTAGAGTGTAAGAGTAGGTGTAAGAAAAAGTAGAGATAAAAGAATAGTGTAGAATAGTAATGAATAGTGTAATGTAAAGTAGATATGACAATTAAAGTACCGGTAGTAAAAAAATACGCGTATAATAGCTATATCTGTTATTTTTACTTACCGAAAAATTACGAAACTGATATTTTTGGAAAACTTATATTTTTACGAGTCTAACGGTGTATTCGGAATATTTTTACTATTCCGGGCTTCCGGACACGTTTTTCGAGAACTGTGTCCGATCGGGTTCGAAGGACACCCGAATTTCGCGAAACTGAAACTTTTATAAAACCTATGGTTATTACGAACTATTCGAGCTAATTATCCCAACTTCGTTTTTCAGGGTCAAAGAAAACGGCAATGCCGGATTTAGATGGATACGGTAAACTAGGGTTTTGTTGACCTTTAGGGTTTCGTTTGACTTCCGGTTAGGGTTTTGTGCTAAACCGATTCCGAAAATTTAGGGGTTTACATCTACAGCTCCAGCTGGGGATGCAAACGGGATGAGTTTGGGACGGGTCATATAAAATCCGAATCCGACCCAATTTCCTATAGGGTTGCCCAAACCCGACTTGCGACCCTGTAGAGATTTATGTGTAATACCCAAATTGTCCCTATAGGGTCATGGTCTCGACCCGTCCCATCTCATCGACTCAATTTTCTTTTTACAATTTTTTACTTTTTCATTCTTTTTATTCATCATTTGTCTATTTATTTTTATGATATGTATTCTTCATTTTGCTTATTTGTTTTAATTTCTTTTCATTTAATGGTAAAACTATATATAAAAAAAAAAAAAAAAGTCAGTAAGCTAAACAATAGATTTTTTATGTATGACAATCAATTATTTGTAACATAACATAGTATAATTTACTTTAGTTGAGAACTGACATAGATACATGAATAAGAGTATTGTTGCATATTAATCATAAAAAAAAATGACATTTTCAATTGACCAAATAAATAAATTATATAATCATAGAGCTATAAAAATAATATAAAAAATGAATATTTTTCAAGTTTTAAAGTTGAAAATTTATATTTTATTTTTAGTAACTTATCGAATCGGGTCGACCCTATAGGATCATAACTATGATCCGAAGCTGACTCTCAATCCTACAGGATCACAAAAATTTTTTTCAAACATATCTAATATTTATAGGATTTTTAGCGGATTGTGAAAGTTGAATACTTTATAATAATCCAGTCCGCATCCCTAGCCCTAGCCATATATGGCATCTGTCGGCAGCAAATCGCTGGAAAAAATTAAATGGTCAGTGTACTTCTCAATGCATCTGACACATAATAACTTTTACGGTCTAATAATAATAACAATAACAATAATAATAATAATAATAATAATAAATGCAATACCAGTTCCGGTCCGTACAGTCAACATCAGCGTCACTTAACTATTTAAGTGATTTCTTAACAATTTCTTCATTTAATTTTTGTAGTAATTATTTTATTATATTTATACCTCATGATATAATTGGTTCTGCATATTTTAGACAAAATCTGATGAAGCATATTTTGATTTCATCGCATATATTTATATAAAAAATTTGGGCCACGGGCCCACGGACATTGAAACCACTTTCCGAATATTTTCTATAATAATGACCTTGAAAAATCTGCAAAAAAAAACAATAAAAGGGTAGCAGTATATTAAATTATTTGTTAAACAGGAATTAAGGACACATAAATAAATAAAATCATTGATTGGTTGCTATAGAGCACCACGTGATTCACGCCAAACTTCGCATAAGAATCCGTGCCAAGTAAATAGGTAAAGTGTCGTATCGTGAGCGTGAAGCTTGTTTTGCTTTTTCTTGGGTTTCTTAATTATTAAATGCAACTTTACATATATCATATTGTAGAAATTACTTTTCGTGTAACTTGTGCCTGAATTGCAAGTCTCACCTATGTATATCACCATTGTAGTATTATATTTTAAAAGGGGAAGATCGTCTAACAATAATAAGCAGGATCTTTGTCCATATGGAATACTATTTTGATTGTTTTATCTGTATCAAATTAGTATTAATTCAGTATTAAATTAATTTAATCAATTTATAAGTAAAAATATCTAAATCGGATAAAACCAAGAATCTATTATAATACACAAGCTATACGTTATTCTAAGTGGAGCAATATAAAGTGTTTGGAAGTTTATGAACTCGCATAGTTTCATACATCTACTGCTTAAACGTTATTATTACGTATAGTTTGCAAATATTATGGAATATAATCCTATTAAGGTGACATAAAATAGTTTTAATTTGTGGGTTCTATATGGATCAATATAGAATGAAACAGGTCCATTATTGTAGGGTTTGTTTTACTTTTTTTTAGGCACGTATTAATAATAAAAGAAATCAACATTAATGGATACTAAAAGATAATAATATATTTTACGATTGGTACCACTTATAATTAATATATATACGTATATGTGGGTTAATTATAAAAACATGATTTGTATTTTGATCAATTTACAAACACATGGCTTGTGTTAATTTTTTTGATAAATAGATGACTCAAGTTTCATACAAAAGTATTAATATTATTTAATAATGTTAGAATGACACATGTCAATATTTTATCGATCATAAAAATTAATATTATATTTGTTTCAATTTTCTGGTTTTTTAAAAAATATAATTTTTATTTAGTTATATTTTTTGTTAAATTGTGTTTTTAGTCCAATATTACTATAGACACATTTTTCTATTAATAATCATATTGATATTTCTGTAAAAAAATTGATTGCAAACGAAAAAGGAAAAAAGATATAAGGTTAAGGGCTTAGGTAGCATGAAAACTGGTTTCAAATGGGATTGATCTATAGTCGATTTTTCTTTCTTGAAGTTGCGGTTTACAGTGATTGGGGAAAAAATGATAATAATAGTTGTACATTACTTCTCATGTTACTTCTTGCATATTTAAATAAAGCAAAAGCTAAATCTAATTTCTAGGTGGGAATATAATAATTTTTTCTTTTTGCCTTTTTGTAGCAACTTCACATTTATTTATGCACAGTCCAAGGCACTAATATTGGAGTAAATTATTTTTCAAAAAAATATAAAAAATTAAAAAAAATGTAAAATTATTTTTTATGACTAAAAAATATTGACATGTATCATTATAAAATTATTAAATAATATTGGTATTTTTATATGAAACTCGAGTTACCTATTCATCAAAAAAATTAACACAAGTCATGTCTTTGCAAATTGGCCAAAACTCAAGTCATGTTTTTCTAATTAACCTTATACATACACACGTATAATAGATTGCCGTGCTTCTTTGATGAGAAATTACCATTTTTCCTTCGCTATATTTGTTGCTAGACCATTTTCTTAGATTTTAGTTTTTAAAATCTTTATATTGTATATGTATATATAACTCTTTAAAATTTACTATAATTATAATTTCATCACACAGTCGTATTCCTTATGAAGAGTTATTAAGATGTTTAGTCAACCTTAATAACAATTCCATAATAAATTAATATTACAAAAAAAAATATAAATAGTCATTCTTTACTTAAAGTTATGAATTACAGTTTAATGTCAAAATCATCTTTTATCCAAAATACCTTCATTTAAATAAAAAAATTAACAAATTTTAAATAATATTAAACTGCGTTCTTTTAACCTATTGATAAGAGCAAATCCAACTTGAGAAACTAATAACTTTTAAAAAAAAAATACAAAACGTCTCTTTAACTATTATTTACAATTTTCACAACTGGATAAAGCAAATCAAATTGTTTACAAAAATACCATGTCTTTAAAACGTAGACATCTATATGATCTAATTACCATGTGCGTTTGTTTCTTTGACAGATTGAAGTATTTCAGATATGTGACACGAACGAAAATTAGGAAACTAAGAGAGTTGTTAAAGCAAAAAGAGGGGAAAAAAAGGACAAATAACTCTCGTTAAGAATTTAATGGGAAGAACAAAAAGATATGTGAAGTAGCCTGTCTATATTAGAAGGCGAGAGGTCGGCCTATTACGTCTCTATATATGGATATGTGGGTTCTTTTTTTCTTTTTAATGATTGAATAGAGCATATGATCATATTGTAAAACATGAATATATATTAGCACTATAAAAACCAATTATTAGTAGTAACTTTAATGTTCGCATAGCTAGCTCATGTGTTTGACCTAAACATGTTAGAGAGTTAAGGTTTAAAGAATCCTATCGGGTATAACTTGGTCAAACAAGTTCAAAAAAAAAATAGTCATATTTTAATTATATAAGAAAAGTAAAATTAGAATTACAAAATAAAATTATTAATAAATCAATTATATCAGCTAAGCATTAAATCAATATGAAAATATACAATAATTAATACATAAGTCCACCTAATAGACTAAAACTAAACTAACTTAAAACTAGAGGTGGATGGTAATCAAATTTTATAAATGTCTGCTGTCTCAAAATTGATATCTTATTTGTATCTTACTAATTAAACCATAATATATAAGTAAATTAAATAACTTAACACAAATATTATTCATTGAAACTACAACATGTTTTAGTAACGACTGGCTAAGATAATATTGAGATAGCAAAATTGAAACAGCAAATCTTCATCCACCAAACTTGATATTTTGTTATAACTTGATCAGTGAAACTTTACTCGCCTTTCACTTTAAGTGAAAATACATTATTCAATTCTTGCGACTACAAGTGACCACACAAGTCCAATCTCTATGCATCAAACGTAATAGCAAAAAGATACTTACCTAACCTTCTCATTTTTATTCATTCATAAGCTACTTGTAATTGATGATCTTTCCTCACCCAGGTATGCTATGTCGGACATCTCCTTCGTATTAATCTCCAGCAACATAACGTAAGAAAACGTTGGAATTCTTAAGTCTATTTAATTTATTTAGGTTACGATTACACTGTTGTCGAATGTTGGCATTATTTTATATATAATTTATACGGAATATGTACATTTAGTTATTTTACATGGTTGTTATAGAGTGGAAAATGATACGAAAGTAATGTTGCAGAAGTTATTATTATATATATATGTGTGTGTGTGTGTGTATGTATGTATGTATGTATGTATGTATAAGCTCGTATCCAGCTACTGCCGTAACCTGTTTATGTAATATACATCACTTGAATTTCTTATAGTTTGTCATAGTAAGTGCATATAAATAATGAGTTTACATGAAAATATATAGAGACATACAGTAGCTGCTTATAATTGGTTGATATTAATCATATCATATCATTTTGGCATCATCTTTTTCTAGTTTTCAAATATATGTTCGTAGAAAAAAAATATCAATAAAAAAATTGACAGTTTTACTCATAAACAAACCAATCAGATATGATGTAGATATAATATAAATATGATATAGATAAGTTATATATGTAAATCTGATATGGATATGATATAGATAAAATTAGATAATCCAAATATGCCCAAAATAAGAGAACTTCCATTGTTATATTATAGAACCATCTAACCTATCATCCTACAAATAAATAAATTATAAAGGTTATTATATAAGTATTTTAATAGTTTGATCATAATTTTGGTATGCATCTAGACTATTTAATAAGTTATAGCCATTGAAAAAAAAAAATCATAGAATTTCTCCTAAAATATGTGTGTTACTCTAATAATGCTTCCCCATACGTGGATGGTTTTGGTCCTCTACCTAACGCGCCCACACGCTGCAATCCATTTACAACTTTTTTTTTTTTTTTTAAGACATTCTAAATCATCTAGACGTAGAATAGGACTTACTCTTCATTCTTAATAAGCAGCTAAATATTATATGCTACATCAAGAATTCATTAATATCTGAAATTATAGTTCAGTAAACTATAGTATAATATCTATTTTATTCGGCAAAAATGTTAAATTTGTTGAAGTTGCACAAAT
Source organism: Combretum micranthum (assembly GCA_024138025.1). NCBI lineage: Eukaryota > Viridiplantae > Streptophyta > Magnoliopsida > Myrtales > Combretaceae > Combretum > Combretum micranthum. Next base: position 2,416,244 of record JAMXBD010000018.1, read on the forward strand.
ATTTAATATGATATTTAAACTTTGAAATAATCAATTTAATTTTAAATCAAACTTTGTATGATTATTTTTACTATATCATCAGCACCGTTTGTTTTTTTTTTCTTTTCCGAACATGAAAGAACTAGTCCATCAGTACTGGATAGTATTAAAAAAATTATAATTTAATAATATGCTATCTAATTTAAGTTAACAAATAGAATAAATGGTATTAAGAAACTAGTATAATTAGTCATAATTATTTAATTGGGTATCATATTAACCATTTTAAAGTTTACGCAAAATCCTTGTATCAAATTTGGCATTTATAAATAATTGAATATCTAACACGCTATATCTAGATTTTCAACTATAAATATAAAACTACCCACCCGGTAATAAGTTACATTATTGGTAGGTTACGGCTCGATATTATCTGTGGAAGCGTACAAGCTATATTACGCACGAAGGATATATGTATAAAATCATTGCTAGATAAGATTGCAAGAGCACAACGTGATACATGCCAAACCTGCAACACAAAGATTTATGCAAAGTCTGTCCATCCAATATCTGCTATGAACTCCCAGAATTCATCGATGTCATACAAATTTAAAAGTAATCTCGAGTGAACGTGAAGTTTTAACTTTTTGTTTATTAAATGCAACCATCTCATATATATTATTTGTAAAAATTACTTTTCGTGTAACCTGTGCCAGAAATGCAAGTCTCCCCTGTATTAGTAGTTTAGTACCATGTTGTATTATATTTAAAGAGGGAAGATTGTCCAATAATCAGCAAGATCTTTATCGGATATGATAATACTGAACTCCAAGGGCCACGTAAGACCACTAAAGTTATCAAAGCCCAGAAAAATAAAATTGAATAGGTAATACATATCTATATATTATATGTGTTGAGTAACTACTAATTATATCAATTTGGATTTATAGATCACGACAGGCCAAACTTATCTTATTGAAGTGAGTCAGATGAGGACCAGTAGGTCGTCGGCTTCTACTTTGGACCTAGCCCAAGAAGATGTCTGGGTCTATTAGCATATAATCTAGTGGTGTCTTATGAGTCAAAACATAATGTTCGACTTAACATTATATACTATCTTTGGTTTTTAAAAGCTAAAGATGTATCACATGTTTATTTACTCACCATGTATATATTACATATGTCGTGTAATACCTACTGAAACATTTTTTTCAAAATCCAAAATCTATAGGGAGGATGTTTGGAATTGATCTGTACGAGGCTACTTCTTCTTTTCTTTTCCAATGAGTTATGGGACTCGTCAAATCTTCCTTTTCGGTGCGTGATCCGTCTAGGGATCCTTGTCCTTTTTGTTTGGTGAGAGTCATGAGTATTTGTGTGCTTGTTTATATTTTCAAAAGACTAGCAATACTTGTTTGCGGACCTAAAACTTAATCAAACCTAATTTGTGCTTGTTGCATTAGTCTGGGCATACATGACATGCATGTATGTGTTTGATTACGGTGTATTGGGCTTCACTGCTCGCTTTTCACTATTTTAGGTATCAAGAGTGATCACTTCGTGGACCTTCACTATGACTCCATGGGTTTTGGAACTAATGAATTTGGAGAGTGATATAGACGAGTAGAGGGCCATGTGGAATTTTGAAAAAACGATTTGAATGTTTATGTTTCATATTTTCAATCAATATAATTGCAAACTTCAAACTATTTTACTACTTGTGGGCCAAGTGTCAAATCTTGTAATCGAGTTGAGCCTAACTCCTCTTTTATGGCTGCTATCTTAAAATGCTTTTCGACACGTCTGTATAATAGTTCTTTAATTGTTGAAAAATCATCAACTGACGCGTTATGATTTTACCAAAGAACTTAATTAAGATTTACAATTAAAACTTGAGTAGCAATCTACCTAACTAACAAAACTTACACATGTTACTACGAGGCAATGTGTGCAGTGAAACAATCACGCCCTTAAACACCCTCGGGGCTGAGCTATTTCACTATGTCTAGTCCAATCATCAAATAAGAAATTAATAAAAAGTATCAATTGGTACTTGTTAAAGGATTAAAAAAAATAACTAAGTTTCATCTTTGTTATATAGTTGATTTTCACAAATTGTGTAATTAATATTATAAAATGTAAAAAATAATATTTTTATTAAAATTTACCATAATTTCAAAAAAAAATTTAATGTATTATTCCACTTTTTTATGTAGCACACCTCAAGGATGTTACCACCCATCTTTTAGTCAAGTTATATAATGAAAATGTGCTAAAAGTGTTACTTTTTCTTTCCAAGTAACACCAACATTACTTTTCTTTTTCTTTTTTTCCCCTTTTCCCCTTCAAGAGACGTACAACTCCAGCACAGCATGTGAAGATTGCATTCAATAAGGAAACTCTTAACAAATTATAATAATAACGTCCAAATATTAACGTATTACCGAATGAGCTCGACATTATCAGATTTCACTGGTTCATAATAGAGTCCAGATAAAAATAATCTGTGTGGAGCCCTACCGGAATTTTAATGTGTATCATCAGTATCAAGTAAGGCGGTTTTTAGGGTATATTTTGCTTCAAATACATTTTTTCTTTTGGCCATCTTCAAAAATTAACTGCGGCATCTTTACAATATTACTAATGGTAAGGAATGTTAGTAAGAAAATAAGAAACAAATAAAAATATAATTTATTTTGCAAAAAAAAATGATAATTAATGTTATACAATGCAAAATATGACAGTTTTTATATACATATAATTAATTCATTCATCATGTGCTCTAATAGAAGCTATCAACTAAATTTTTAGGTTCTCTTGATAGCCTGCAATCCATTTGCAACTTTTTTTGGTAAGACATTCTAAATCATCTAGACGTAGAATAGGATGTACTCTTCATTCTTAATAAGCAGCTAAATATTATATGCTACATCAACAGTTCATTAAAATCTCAAATTATAGTTTGGTAGATTATAGTATAATATCTATTCCATTATGTGAAAATGTTAAGCTTGGTAGACTTGTACAAATATTCAATCTCGTATTTGAGTTTTGAAATAGTCAATTTAATTCCTAATAAAATTTTATGTGACTACTTTTATTATATCACTAACACCGTTTGTTCTTCTTCCTAACCTAAAAGACAGTTTATTAGTACTAGATTGTGTTAGAAAAAATAGTAAAAATTCAATAATATCCTACCTAATTTAAATTAGTAAATAAAGTAAATGATGTTAATAAAATAGTATAATTAGTCACAGTTGTTTAATTGAGTATTAGATTAATAATTTCAAAGCTTATGTATCAAATTGAAATTTTTAGGCAAAATCCTAGTATTAAATTTGGCTTTTATCACTAATTGAATATTTTCCTCACTGTAGATTTTCAATTATAAATATAAAACTGCTCTCCCGGTAAAAGTTACATTATTGGTAGGTTACGGCTCGATATTATCTGTGGAAGCGTACGAGCTATATTACATTACACACGAAGAACATATGTATAAAATCATTGCTAGATAATTAAGATTGCTAGAGCACAACGTGATACATGCCATGAACTACCAGAATTCATCCATTTCATACAAATTTAATAGCAATCTCGAGTGAACGTGAAGTTTTTCTTTTGTTTATTAAATGCAACCATTTCATGTATATTATATTGTAAAAATTACTTTTCGTGTAACCTGTGCCAGAAATGCAAGTCTCACCTGTATCACCATCTTATATTATATTTAAAAAGGAAAGATTGTCCAATAATCAGCTGGATCTTTGTCGGATATGATAATACCAAATTCCAAGGCCGACATAAGACCACTTTAGTTATCAAAACGCAGAAAACTATTGAATAGGTATATATATATATATAATATGTATATGTATATGTATGTATGTGTAGCGGATAACTACCAATTATAATTCAATGCATATATAATATAGTAAATGAGAAAAATTTGGGTCAAGTCGTGTATGGATGATTTATAGGGAAAATGTAAGATTCACCATTGGATCTTGCACAAAATAGTAGATTTGTTTGAAAAGTAGTAGGTGTAGTAGGTTGGAAAAATGGTAGATGTGTGATAGATTATGTAGAAAAATTGTCGGTTGTACGTCAAAAAAATAGTTGATGTGGTAGGTCGGCGACTTGATCCAAGTAGGTCTCAATAGTTAATGGTTTATTAAATAACTATCATTTATATAATTATGTATTAAAAAAAATATCCAAAATCCGAAATCTATATAACTTTTAAAGTGATTTCAAGAGTTATAATCTATATATAGGTATGAGTTAATATAAAATGATACAATTGCATATACTTTTAAAAAGTTATGATTCTTTCGAGTGATATGACACTTAATAATAGCGCCATGTAAAATCTAAACTAAAGGATTGTAAAATATATCTTATTTAGAATAATTTATGAACGTATCGTACTAATATATTTATTTGAGTAATATTTCAAGTAGATATAATTTCATGTGTACAATACTAATCAAAATTAATCACTTATTTAAAGTAAATATGAAAATAATTACCCATATACAATCGTAAAATCGCGATTAAAATAGAGATAAATGAATTTCCATATATCGCACGAATAATACATTTGATAAACGCGATTTACGTATCATGAAATATAGTGAGAATAAGATGCGATATAAGTGAAGTATTTTTACATGGAATATAGATAATCATGCACAGCTTCAGTGTGACGATGGTTGTACCGATGGAAATTGAAGATGGTTGACTTTGGTACCATGGTTCGATCACAACTGGGTTCAGTCATGGATTTGGCAAGGTGCGGCTGAGCTTGATGGCAATGAGGAAGTCCGATGATGATGGTGATGGTTGGTTGTTTGGTTTGCAATGGTGATGGTAAAACTATGGTTTCTAGAGAGAGAAATTGGAGAGAGAATTATAAGGTTGAAGATGACTTCCCCCGGAAGAAGATGAGTCCTCCTGTTTTTAATTTCCATGAAACATCTTTGTTGTATTCTGAAACAAAAATGTGATATGAGGTATAACTCGATTTTAAGAAGCGATATAATGTATTGTATCAGTACGCGGTGAAAACGAATTTTTTTACAGTTGTATATAGCAATTGTTAAACGCGATTTATTTATAAATTATATATATTCTGAACAATAATCGTGATTAGATATGATACGCAAACATTATATTATGTTTTTTAAATGCGATTTATGTACAAATTACACATATCCTAACTTGTAAATGCAATTTTGCAAAGTATTATGGTAATTATTTTCAAACCAACTATATCTTGGTAATTATTTTTTACACAAACCTTAGACATGTTTTTTACTCTAATATTTAGATCACAAATTATGTAAACTAAAATTTTTAAACTTATGAATTTGTATACCTTTATATTTATTGCTCTACGTCCTTATTTATAAGTTACAAGTTTCATTGGATATAATCCTATTAAAGTCACTTAAAATAGTTTTGTGCTTCTCAATTGATCAATACAATGCAATATAATAATAATAATAATAATAATACACCTTTTTCTCTTTAAAAAATAAATAATTAATTAAAAATGAAATTTCCCCTCTAGATGATGTTATTCAACAATGTGATGGGGAATCTATAGTAAACCACAAATAGTCCAAGAACTTAGCCCACATATGTATATAAAAGGAGAGTTTGAGAAGAAATTCAATGACATTGAAAGGGCACCTTAATAATACATGTACCATTATTACTACCTTAATAAAATCAGTCCCCAGAATTAGTATAACAACAACTATCACCAATCAATGGCAACCATGGACGGAAAGGTGCATAAAAAAGTAGAAGATGACGAAGAAGAAGCACATGCCGGGGTGGAGATCTGGAAGTACATATTCGGGTTCGCCGAAATGGCAGTGGTGAAATGTGCCATTGAATTAGGGATCGCGGATGAGCTTGAAATCCATGGTGGTTCCATGACACTTCTACAACTATCCTCATCCCTAAATTGTGAACCTTCTTACCTGCTCCGGGCTATGAGGTTTTTAACACACCGCGGGATCTTTAAAATAGACTCCTGCTCTACCCAAGACTCCATAACCTATTCCCAAACACCCCTCTCGCGGTGCCTTATGAAAGGAGGGGACAAAAGCGTGGCTGCTTTTATCCTCCTAGAGAGCACACACATAATGCTAAACCCATTTCACGGCCTCAGTTCCCGAATCCAAGCCAATGGTGCACCACCATTCGAGGCGGCACATGGGGAGGATGTTTGGAAATTGGCGGAGGAGAATGTGGGGCATCGTAGGCTCATCGATGAGGGAATGGCTTGTGATGCAAGGGTGGCAGTAAGGGCGATAGTGAAGGAGTGTCCTGAGGTGTTTGATGGGATTACTAGTGTGGTGGATGTAGGAGGAGGGAATGGTACGGCTTCGAGATTGATAGTGGAGGGGTTTCCATGGATACGAGGTATCAATTTTGATCTTCCCGATGTTGTCTCTGCTGCACCACAGCTGAAAGGTGTCCAACATGTTGGAGGAGACATGTTTGAGAAAGTTCCAAAGGCTGATGCTGCATTTTTCATGGTATGTATAATTGGCTTCTATTGTTATTTTGCACATTTCTCTGAAAAACAGAAAAGTGGGTTGGATTTCCTATATGTTTGAGCTTCTCTATAAGTGGTTTAAATTCCGTAAATTTATTAAAAGATTCAATCAAGGTCTTTATACCATGAATGAGTCATTTATATACATAGAATAGTTATAAATAATTAATTAAACTTTCACATAAAGATAGAAGATTTATATTACTCTCTTAAAATTTAGAGAAATTGATTGATTTTTTTTATTGACTTTTTTTTCTTGTTAATCTTATATGTATTTGTTCTAATTTTTTCAGCAAACACAATGCTGATTGATCAATAATGAAAGTTAGTAAGTGACGACCCATTCATTTTTAAGGGAAAAATTCGAAAATGTACTTTATTTATATGAAAAAGAATAATATATTCTGCTAAAATCCTTCCGTAATGATTTGCTAGATATTAAATTTTATAAGAGCACATACATGCTTACATATTACCTATATTAATTCTATATTGTTTTCTTTATCGAATTTTAATTCTAATGTCATATTTCTTTCAATATATTAGCATACATAAAAAATTATACTCGATTTTCCATCTTCATTTTTAATTGTGCCATCTTATTTATTTTGCATCCACAACACGAATGTATCACATGCAAGTCATATTTTAAGTAAACACATCCTATCAAACAATACAAAAGATGGAAATAGTCTGCCAAGATAATCAAAACTTTTGAGGAATATCAATATAATTGACTTTAGAACTAATATTTGGTACACTAGTACAACAAAGTATGGCACTTCCTATGTAAATGAAAAAGCCACCACAAGAAGTATTCATAAGAAGTCCTATGAAACCACTTTTCTTTATTTTTATTTTTTTCATTATAAGAAGAAGAAGAGATTCAAATTTGAATTATCCTACTTGAGATACTAGCAGTAATGTTGGTATCTATGTCACTATATTATAAGCCTATGGGCAAACCACATGTGTATTTCTAATAATATAAATAAGTGATAGATATTATAAATAATATTTAGTTAAAAAGTATTTTTTTTTTTTTTACACAAATAGATAATAATTGATAAAAATTACACACAATATGGCCCATTTGAGTCATGTCATCAATAAAACTACCATTTATATCATATAAACTAGATAGTTTAATACTGATCACCTTCTTAGATGAATAAAAATGTATAATCATCTTTTAGGGCCATCTTGTTATAAGGTCCATCATTTACTTACTCAACTAAAAAGACAAACACATGTATCCCATGTTTGCATCTTTTGGACATTAGTTAAAAAAACAATATATAAAATATTTTATTTGTTCACGAATTATTAAGATTATAACTTCAAAATATCAACATATGCTGACTAGCATCTTATATAAAGCAGACATAAAAACCAACTTTCTTTGGATTGCAGAAGGCTCTACATGACTGGTCAGACAGTGAATGTATTCAAATCTTGAAAAACTGCAAAGAGGCCATCTCTAAAAAGGTGATAATAGCAGAAGCTGTAATAGATGAGCAAAATAATGAAGACAAGATGACCAATGCAAAGTTGCTCATGGATATAGCAATGATGGCCCATACCAATGGAGGCAAAGAGAGGACCCAAAAGGAGTGGGCTTATGTCCTTACTGAGGCTGGTTTTAGCAGTTATATTATTAAGTCCACTTCAGTGCTTCAGTCATTAGTTGTGGCAATCCCTTAGTATTGTATTAGCAATATTAAAAAGTTACCCCCCATGTTTTTGGCTAGTGATATAAGTCTACTTTATTTGTACGCTTTATGCACGCATTAATATGTATGATTAATATATAAATAATGTTTACTTGCTTTTCTGAGAAACTATTATTATGCTTCACCATATATTTTTCTTTATTTTTTTTAAGACTACTATGTACTAAAATTTTTTTAGAATGGGAGAACCAAACCTTTATAAAATTCATTAGGATATTGGTATTCATGTCACTTGGTTATAAGACCTTGGCCTATTTTATTAGATGTTAGCTTTTAAAAACCAAATATGGTATATAATGTCAACTCGAATATTATGTTTTGGCTCACTAGACACTCGTAGATTATATGCTAATAAACCTAAACATCTTCTCAGGTCATGTCCAAAGCAGGACCTGGCCTGACCAAGTGGTTCTCATCTAGACTCACTCCAATAGAACGAGTCTGATCCGCTGTGGTCCATAGGTCCAAGCCAAGTTTAATGTACTGACCCATGGAAGTGAGTCTTTAAGTTTAAAAATAAATAAATAAGATATGCAAGTGGTCTGATATTGCATGCCTACAAAACAAGCATTAATTATATGATCCAATGACATTCTCTTACTAATCATATAAACTGCACTACAGCCATTCCAATATTGATTCTATGCTTCTTTAGGAAATGATAATTGTAGACATCCGATTTTTACCTAATAAGGCTTTAAACATGAAAAAAATAACTATTTTATTAAGCCCAAAATTTTAAAAAATTTTCAAAAAATAAAAAGATAAAAAGAGAGAGCTTCTAATAAAAGGATTAATTTTGGGCTTAACATAATACAAGTTTTAATCCGAGCCCAATTAAATGGATCATAAGAAGCTAGTCTATCTATATGGGCCTAGATACAAAGTTTTATAGATAATTGGCTTGCAAAACAAAGTAAGACATAGGCCAACAACTTGTATAAGTAAATGATTGGTATGCATGCAAGAGGTTCGGGGTTTAAACTATGATGGAGGCAATCTTCCATGTTCATAACAGCCTCTTCTCAATTATTTCTAGCCAAGAGTTTAGAAAAAAAGGACTCGATTCATAGTTTTCAAACACCAAATCAAGGCAAGAAATTTGAAAAAAAATACAAATCATGGATTTAGCTCCCAAGCATCCAAGACGAATTGGAGTAAAAATGGTTAATATCGAATGTCCCTAATTGTTTAGAATTAATTATAATCACCTTTTGATTTGATTTGATCCACCAAAATCAACAAAATCATGATTTTTTCTAATTTTTCAAAGATTCAAACCCTAATTGTCAAGATTTGGTATTTTGATTTTCAATGCTTTCCAACTTCAATTCAAGTTCGTATAATATAAATAGGAGGTCATACAATGCTATGAATAAATAGCAATACACAAAAATCAACTGGAAACGGTCTAAATCAAAGAAATTGAGAGTAAGGGTTTGGAGAAGTTTTCAATTTTGAGTTTCTAGGCAAAAAATTGTCAGATTGGTTGATAGAGAAAGACTCCAAATAAATTAAGTTATCAATTGATAGTTTTATTGAGTCTTGAAGCTACCGGAATTATTACCAACCAGTGTACCACCACTGAGTTGCCGACTACCACCTCTAAAACCACCATCTCCAATCATTTCTGCACAAAACCGACATCATCGAAGCGTTCATTGCCTTCAAATTAGCTAAGGTGGACATATTGTACGCTTTAACCCGCCGCTGGAATCGCCATTATAGGAACTACCGACCATTGCTTGAGTTCTAGGGACTCGTCAAATCCTCGTCTTCGGTGCATGATTCGCTGAAGGATCCCTATTACTTTTGTTTAGCGAGAGTCATTGGTACTTTTATGCTTGTTTATATTTCTGAGATGCCAGAAATACCTTTCTTTTTTTTTTTTTTTTTGGCCTAAAACTTAATCAAATCTAATTTGACCTTGTTACATTAGCCTAGGAATGCATAACATGCATGTATGCATTTGATTAGTTTGTGCTGGATTTCACTGCTCACTTTTCATATCTCAGTTATAAATAGTGATCACTTCTTGGACCTTCACTATGACTCCATGGGTTTCAGAACCGATGAGTTTGGTTAATGACATAGACAAGTAGAGGGCCATGTGGAATTTTGAGAAAATGATTTAAATGTTTATATTTCATATATTCAATGGATATAATTGTAAACTTTGAACTATTTGACTACTTGTGGGTCAAGTGCCAAATCTTGTAACTGAGTTAAGTCTAGCTCCCCTTTTATGGCTGTTATTTTAAATTGTTTTAGTTTTTAAACTTATGTTTTACGTTCTTGAAATGCTTTTCTACACATTTGTATAATAGTTCCTCAATTGTTGGCACATTGTTAACTGATGCGTTATGAGTTTACTAAAGAGCCTAATCATAATTTCACAACTAAAACTTGAGTGGCAACACACCTAGCTAACAAAAGCCTTACACATGTTGCTTGGAGCAATGTGTGCGGTGAAACAACCATGCCCTTAAACACCTGAAGGGTTGGGTCATTTCACTATGTCTAGTCCAATTATCAAATAAGAAATTGATAAAAAGTATCAATACATACTTATTGAAGGATTAAAAAAAAATTACTAAGTTTCATCTTTGTTATATTGTTATATAATTGATTTTCACAAATTGTGTAATTAATACTATAAAATGTAAAAACTAATATTTTTATTAAAATTTACCATAATTCCGAAGTTTTTTTTAATGCACCACTTCACTTTTTAATGTGGCGTACCCTCAAGGTGTTACCACCTATCTTTTACTCCACTTACATAAGAATGTGCTAAAAATGTCACTTTTCTTTCCAGGTAACACCAACATTATTTTTCTTTTTTTTTTCTTTTTCTTTTGTTCCCCTTTTTTCCCTTTAGTAGACGTAGAACTCTAGCACAACATGTGAAGATTGCATTCAATAAGGAAACTCTAAAAAATTTATAATAATGGACAATCACAAAAATGGTATCCAAACTTTCGTAAAAAGAACAATCAGATACCTAGTTTGGTTTTAAACAATTTGATACTTGAAAAAAGTTTTCATTAACTTTTTTCATACCTCATGTTTGATTTTGACAATTGTCTTATCTATTTACATCGTCTTCCTCACTACCCTTTTACCATTTGTACCTATCTTATTATCATACTAGTCAAATTACTGTTAGAAAAAGATTCAATCTTTTTCCTCTTGCCAATGCGATAACGAACTAAGTATAATCAAATTGCGGAAAATTAAAATCAATGACATAAGGACTTATGTATAAAACCCCGATTCAAGGAAAAACCACGGGGCTGCTACACACAAATTCTTCCACAATATCAATATAAAGGGTTACACAATTTTTCATTAGATATCACTAGTTGATCTCACAATTCTCACCACAAATGGTGGATTTCACTCAACAATAAGCCTCTCTCTTTCTAGAGTCTTTCTCTAGATTTTAGGAATGGCTTTTCACACTTCTCATACAAACCCTAAGACAAATAAGAAGAATTTATACCAAACAACAAAGGGAAACACACTGCAAACATAAGTTGGTGCACTTTAAATAAAGGTTGGTAGCGTATGAAGGTTGTGCTAAAACCGGCGTTCCTATGTCATCTTAATACCAGTGATGTTTGCCTCCACACCGGCAATATAACTTAGGCCGATAGGGTTGAAGCTGACCTAGTCTGCAACTCGCTCTCGACAAAAATTTTGAAATTTAAGGCCGACCGATGATGTATCTGTCTTAATGGCCAACTTACATCAAAAACATCTCCCTTTGTTGCAAAAATCTCCTTATTCTAAGTTCTCTTCTAATTATATCCCATATACTTAGGATATCCATGATTTTAATATCTGCTACATATATACAACAAATATTTAGGATCTCCTTGGTTATAAACTGATATGAGCTGGATCTATAACCAAACAATTAGCCACAACTTTTTCTAACCATAAAAGATGGAAATTTTTAATTTTTTTAAACATAAAAGTATAATTAATAGCAATATAACACAAAATTAAAAAATTGAAAATTAACAAAAACTCTATATTTATATAAAGTATTGACATATAAAAACACAAACCTCATATTTGTATAAAATCTATGCGAACATAGAAAAAAATTCTTTTTTTGGTAAGAAAAAAAGAGTACATACTTTTTTTAGGCTTTATTTAATTTTTTTTTTTTTCAAAAGAAAAGTATTAACACATTAACAAATGAAACATTAAAAATCAACCTACCAAGAAGTAAGAAGTTTGAAACTTTAAATCAAGTGGTTAGATTTTAGCCAACAAGATGACATTTCATTACCTTATAACACATGCATGTGTGGAATCGCCTAATAAAATTATCCCATGTGCACAAACTTTCATTGGTGATTTTACACAACAAAAACTCTATATTTATATAAATTATTGACATATAAAAACACAAACCTCATATTTGTATAAAAATCTATGCAAAGATAGAAATTTTATTTTATTTTTTCGATAAGAAAAAAAGAATACATACATTTTTAGGTTTTTTTTTTTTTTTTTTGCAAAGCAAAGTATTAACACATCAACAAATGAATCAACCTACCAAGAAGTAAGAAGTTTGAAACTTGAAATCAAGTTTCAAACTTCATTATTAGGTTATAGCCAACAAGATGATATTTCATTATCTTATAACACGTGCATGTATGGAATCGCCTAATAAATTTATCTCATGTGCTCAAACTTTCATTAGTGATTTTACACACCACAATAATGGTATCACTCTAACACTTATGTTGATATACTCAATTTTCACTATTGATGGTTTTAAAGGAGGAAGATAAAAGATGTTACAATTTAGACTTAATTCAGGTGCACTTATGGTTTAATGCATATGGGAATGTGGAAGCAAATGTAATTGTACAAAAAAGTTGTTGTATATTTATTACAAATAAATTAAATTATTTGGAACTATATTAGTAAACAATTAATAATATTTTAATGTGCCTTATCATCTTTTATAAGTGTGGAGTTATAATATATATTTAATAAATATATATGTTTTATATGTGTAGATACCCTAACGCTATTGTTGAGATAGATGAGCTCTTTCAGTAGCTTGGCCCAAAAGTTTCGTGCTAGGGTTATAGTCCCTAACTGCATGTGCACTATATATAAAGATTTTGTGAGCCTCTAGAGATACACTTTTCTCATTCTCTCATCTCTCTCACTCTCTCATTCTATAGAGTTCTCCCATTACTCATAAGAAGAAGTTTGTGCACATGATAGCTAGAAGATCATCCACCCACTTTTAGAATTGTTGTAATCCAATGGAGCAAGGTATGCTTCTGTTTTGTTATGTACCCTAATTTTCACATATGGTAATCCTGTTGATTATAAGATTTGGGATTTAGATTTGACTAAAATCCCAACAAGTGGTATCAAAGCCTTCATATGTGATATTAAAGCCTCAATTTGTATAATATATATATATATATATATATTTTTTATTTTATTTTTTTTTTTTTTGCAGCTGGCACATGATTTAATTGCCGATGATTAAATTTAATGTTCTATGGATTCAAATGTCTAATGGGTTTTATACATGTATGAAATTATGTTTTTTGATGGTTGGAATAACATATGAACAAATCATCATGACATGTTCTCTACATCCACATCGGAATATGATATATATTTATAGATGACATTTTTTAAATGTCCCTTATCGATAAAGTAATGTATGTATTCATTCTGTTTACTTAGAATTAGAATTCTGATAATGATTTGGAGAGGATTCGGAATATTTAATATAATGTTATATTTTAATGTCTTGCGTTGATATATCCATTGATTCTGGCAATATTCATTGGTAATATCATGCTTGCTTATGTGGTGTATTTTCCAAATTGGATTGTGACCATGGTATTGATAATAACTTTTATTTAGGAAAGAAACAAAAGGCATGGATATAAGATTATACTATTTTTGGTGATTGGCTTAGTAATTTCCTTATTTGTTTTTGTGGCTATAAAAATAATTTAGGTAACTAATATATTTATTTTAGATGGTTTCCTATTTATTTAATGATATGGATTTAACCAAATAAAATTTCTCATAATATTGTAAAATATTGTATTTTAAGGATTTGAATATTGCTTACAATATTATATTATTATTTTTAAGGAATATATAAATTTATAATGACAAAAATTTGCTCTTATGACTGTGTTTTGACAATCTTAAATTAGTTGAAGTGGATATTTTCATAGATACTATTAGATGAAATTGTCAAAGTATGGAATTTCTATAGAGCATGTCTGGTAGTATATCCAATAGGTTAATTTGCACATCACCAAAATAAGCTCTCCCATGTAAACCATTGAGTGGAAACTACTAAGATGTTGTAATTACAAGTTTCATGCGGGTAGTAATCAACCCAAAAGAAGGTTTCTACCATCAAGCTATGGCTTGTAATCCCATGTGGTGATAGGCTCTAATGATTATTAGAGGTTCATTATAAGTGTTAGTCAGCCCAAAGGAAAGCTAACACTTGACTAGAACTTATCGCTTGAGCTTGATCGTTATGACAAGAAAATCATTGCAAGCTGACTCTTTGTCCAAAAACTAAACTCAGTGTTATGCCTATTTTCTTGTGGTAGGGTAGTCATTATAAGTTTTAGTCCTTTGTCCCCATTTGTTTTATGTTCATGAGCGTGTGATTGATTATATGTTTATTTTATTTTAGTTATTACATATACCCCTGTTTCATATTCTTCCAACAACATCATAGAACTTAATGGTTCCAACTTTAAGTTGTGGAAACAAAAGGTCATGATTCATTTGGGTTACATTGATATATACTTAGCACTTAAGGAGCCACGTCCTATTGATGCTCGAATCGCCTTAGTCTAATGATCATGAAGAATGCAATACCAGAAACTTTTATTGGGACCATGATAGAAGAGTCAAGTACAATGAAGTTCTTTGAGTGGTTGGACTAATGCTTTGTGAAAAGAGATAAGGCGAAAATCAATACACTTTTGCATAAATTAGTCTTCATTAAGTATAATGGCTCAGAAAATATAAGAGAATACATTCTTGAGATGTTTCATATAGTATCAAAGCTGAAGGCACTACATTTGGAGCTTCTTGATAAAGCAGTGGTGTACTTTGCTTTAATGTCCTTGCCTCTCGATTTTGTCATTTTGAAGTGAGCTATAATTGTCAAAAGAAAAAATAGACAATTAATGAGCTTGTCTCTCATTTAGTACAAGAGAAGGAAAGGATGAGGCAAAAGAAGATGAAGAGCGCTAATTTTGCTTCTACATCTAATGGTTCCAAGAAAAGAAAGGGCAAATTGGTTGTAGATGCTTTAGAGAAGAAAAAGCAAAAGTCTGAGGACAAAAAGTGTTTTTTCTTGCAGGGATCCCTCTCATGTGAATAAAGACTACCCTAAGTATCGCGCTTGGTGTGGAAAGAAAGGTATGCCTCTAACTCTTGTTTATTTAGAGGTTAATTTAGTTTCAATGCCTAGATATACTTGGTAGTTAGATTCAGGAGCCACTTCTCACATTAGTATATCTATTTAAGGTTGCCAAATTTACCGCCAACCAAGTGATGATGAGAGATTCATCTATATGGGGATGGCAGTAGAGTTGAAGTTCCAACTGTTGGTGTTTTCAAATTATCCTTAATTTACGGTTTTGTTTTAGATTTAAAAGAGACATTTTTTGTGCCATCTTTTAGATGGAATTTAGTTTATGTGTCTATTTTATGCAAAGAAGGTTATGTTTGTCATTTAGTAACAGACAATGTCATCTTTTTCATAATTCTAATTTTATGGGTACCAATATTTTATCTTGTATGGACAGTTTCTATATGCTTGAAATTGTTAATTCAATGTATGAAACCTTTCATGTTGTCTCAAGAGGCACTGAACGAAAATTAATCAATGAGAATTCCTATGTATTGTAGCACAAGCGACTAGAGCATATCTCCAAAAAGAGAACTGAGGGAATACTTAATACACTTGACTATTTTGATAATAAACAGATATGTGTTGAGTATATAAAAGGCAAAATGACAAATAAGAAAAGAGTGGAAGCCGAGAGAGCTAAGGAAGTCTTAGAACTAATATACACAGATATATGTGGGTCATTCCTACGGCTTCGTGGAATGGTCAATAGCACTTTATTACATTCATAGATGATTAGTCTCATTATGGCTACATATATTTAATTTATGAGAGGTCACAGGCTTTAGACACATTCAAAACCTTTAAGGTCGAATTTGAGAATCAACTAGGCAAAATGATTAAATTCATTAGATCTTACTGAAGAGGTGTATACTATGATAGAAATGACGGTTCAGGTAAACAATATCTAGGGCCATTTATGAAATTCTTGGAAGAGTGTGGTCTTGTTCCTTAGTATACCATGCTTGGTTCACCGAGCATGAATGGGGTAGCTGAGAGACGAAATAGGACCCTTAAAGATATGGTAAGAAGTATGATATGTCATAAAAAATTACTAGACTCGCTCTAAAGTGAAGCATTAAAGGTTGTAACCTATATTCTCAATAGGGTACCAACTACAGCAACAACTAAAACCCCATATGAGTTATGGATGGATAAGAAACCTATCCTTAAGCACATAAGGGTTTGAGGATGTCCAGCTAAAGTTAGGCCTCATAGGCCTAATGAAAAGTAATTGGACTCAAAAACCATTAGTTGTCACTTTGTTGATTACGCCAAGAGATCATGGGGTAATAAATTTTACAATCCTCTAAATAGAACAATCTTTGAGATGGGAAATGCGCAATTCTTTGAGGATGTTGAGATTAAGGGAGATGATAAGGTTAAGAACTTTATCTTTGAGAGGAACATACTACATTGCCCATTTTTCATGCTCTAAGTTAAGAGCATATGCTGAACAACATCATGTTTCTCTTCCTCTGGTTGTTCTTTCACCAAATCAGGAGTTTATTCTTAGTGAGATCCAAGAATATTATGATGACAATGTTCCTTTTCCCTTAACTATTCAACAACCTCAACAATCTCAAGATCTTGTGCCTTTAGGAAGGTCTAATAGGGAGCGAGAGAAGTGCAATTAGATGATTATATTGTACTTCTCGATGAACGTTAGGAAATCATTGACTCATTGGAAGATGACTCAATCACTTTCCATGAAGCAATTAAAAGTTCGAATGCTTATAAATGGATTGATGGCATAAATGAAGAGTTGAAATCCATGAATGACAATGTTGTTTGGGATCTTATCCCATTGCCAAATGGTGTGAGGCCCATCGGGTGTAAATGGGTTTTCAAAACTAAAAAGGACTCACAAGGCAATGTGGAAATCATCTTGTTGCTAAGGGTTGGACTCAACATGAGATTATTGATTACAAAGAGAATTTCTCTCTGGTTTCTTCGAAAGACTCTATAAGGACTATTTTCGCATTTGTAGCGCATTTTGATTTAGAGCTTCATCAGATAGATATTAAGATAACATTTCTTAATGGAAATCTTAATGAAATGATTTATATGACGTAACCTAAGAGTCTAAACGATAATGAATCTAATCATATGGTTTGCAAACTGAAAAAAATCCATCTATGGGCTTAAAAGGCTTCCTATCAATGGTACCAAAGATTTCATCAAGTTGTATTATCATATGGTTTTAAGGTAAACACAGTTGATAATAGTGTGTATCACAAGTTCTGTGGGAGTAAATTTATTTTCTTAATTTTGTATGTAGATGACATATTGCTTGCCAGTAGCAATGTAGGCTTGTTTTTAAAGACCAAAAATTTTCTTTTAGAAAATTTTGAAATGAAGGATATTAGCAAAGTTTCTTTTGTACCAGGAATCCAAATCCACCAAGATCGTTCTCACAAAATCTTGGGATTATCACAAAAGGCATTTATTTGATAAGGTCCTACAAAAGTTTCGCATGCAAAATTATACACCACATGATGCCCTCGTGAGTAAGGGCAATAAATTTAGTTTAAATCAATGCCTCAAATTGATTTTGAGTCCAAAGCTATGGAGAAAATTCCCTATCCATCAGCAATAGGGAGTTTGATGTACTTGCAACTCTGTACTCGTCCAGATCTTGCATTGAAATGCGGGATGTTGGGAAGATACCAAATCAATCCAAGTAAGGACCATTGGGTCGCAGCCAAAAGGATTATGCGATATCTTCAAAAGACAAAGGATCACATGCTTACATATAGAAAGCCAGATAAAGCTAAGATCGTTGGGTATTTAGATTCCAATTTTGAAGGATGCCATGATAGTAGAAAGTCCACATCAAGTTATATTTTTCTACTGGCAGGAGGAGCTATTGCATGGAAGAGTACTAAGCAATCACTCGTTGCTTCTTCTACTATGAATGCAAAATTTGTAGCTCGTTATGAAGAAACTAACCAGCTGTTTGGATTAGTAATTTTATTTCAAACTGCGTGTGGTTGATGAGATTGAGAGACCACTTAAATTATTTTATGGTAGCAGGGCGGCAGTCCTCTACTCGAATAACAATAGGAGTTCATTAAAGTTAAAGCACATTAACATTAAGTTTCTTATTGTAAAAGAAAGGGTTTAGAGTGGTTTAGTTAGCATAGAGCATAGAGCATATAGATACAAACTCTATGATAGTGGATCCATCAACCAAGGCATTGGCGCTATAGGCTTTTATTGAGCACACGGCTCACATGGGTCATTTTGTCAAATGATGTCTAGGTTTAGTAGGAGTTTGTATTATTTGCTCATTTAAGCTATCTTATCATGTCATGACATTTGTATTTGATTTATTCAATTATACGGTATTTATTTTCATTTCGAACATATGACCTCATTTTGGAAGGACCAGTTGGAAGTAGACATGTATTGATCACAAATGACATGTAACTTTCATGCTACCCATCCAGACTCAATTTAGGTGATTTAGTTGATTTAGTATATGCGACCATTGTGGGCCCAACTGAGGATTAGTTTTGGCAAAAGCCTCTTTGATCCATGTATTAAAGACACTAATGGACACGATTGGTTAAGATGACGATTA
Source organism: Combretum micranthum (assembly GCA_024138025.1). Classification (NCBI taxonomy): domain Eukaryota; kingdom Viridiplantae; phylum Streptophyta; class Magnoliopsida; order Myrtales; family Combretaceae; genus Combretum; species Combretum micranthum. The sequence goes on from JAMXBD010000018.1 coordinate 2,435,563, forward strand.
TTTGATAGCTAGCTATTTGATAAATTGTGTATTCATACCATATTAGGAAACGCACTTGAGCACATGAATGCATAGTCTATGTGGGAGAATGTTAGAATTTGGACTTAATTCAAGTGCTCGTGGATTTAACGCATATGGCATGTGGATGCACATGTAATTGCATAAAAAGTTGTTGCAAGTTTATTACAAATAAATTAAATTATTTAGCACTTATATTGGTGGTCAATTAATAATATTATAATGTGTCTTGTCATCTTTTATTAGTATGGAGTTATAATATATATAATAAATATATATATTTATATGTAGATACCTTAAGGCTACTACTGAAATAGATGGGCTCATTCAGTAACGTGGCTCATAAGTCTCATGCTAGGGTTATGATCTCTGACTGCATGTGCACTATATATAAAGACATTGTTAGAGTCTTTAGAGATACATTTTTCTCATTCTCTCTCACTCTCTTATTCTATAGAGTTCTCCCATCACTCATTGAAAGGAGTCTATGCACACAGCAACTAGAAAATCATCCACCCACTTTTAGAATTGCTGTAATCCAATGGAATAAGGTACGCTTTCATTTTATTTTGTGCCCTAATCTTCACATATGTTGATCGTATTGATTGTAAGACTATGGATTTAGATTTAAATAAAATCCCAACAATTTTTTTTTTTTTTTTTTTTTTTTTTTTTTTTTTTTTTTGCTTCAAGTGCTTCTTCTTAGGTTATAACATTGTTTTGATTTGTTATTGTGCATTTTATTGAAAGGTAGAAGAAATAGGTAAGATGGGAATTTTGACACCTGCAAGATCCACAAATGGGTAAATTGATAGAAAAATTATCGAAAGGGTAATGATATTTCAAAGATTAAGGAACGTTTTTGCACATTTTGAGAAAAGCAAAGGGCTATGGGTGCAAAGAGTAAAGATAAAACAAATTTTTTTGCAATTTATCCATACTTAAATAATAAGTTAGAAATTATGTTAATTTTCCCCTTTTTCTTTAAGAAACATGTGTGCCAACCCTAAAAGAGAAAAAAATTATACAAATACAACTTATATCAAAATAATTACTAAATTATAAAAAATAAATTGCATTTAGTACTTGCAATTTTATTTTTAACAAAGAAATCACATATACTAGATGTCATGTAAGTACTTTTATACTTTTCAATAGTGCATATGAAAACACATAAATTGCATGCCATATATGTAATTATATGCAAGTACATAAATTGCATGTATGATATACAATTTATGTGAGTGCACAAGAGTTTCATGCTTCGCATGCTACTTACATATAAATTAATAAAATCATGTCTATTAAAAGCTTTTTTGTAATAGTAATTTAGTAATTATTTTGGTGTTATTTTAATTTGGTAATTGTTTTGGTGGGTTTATGATCAAATGTTTTCCTTTTTAATAATTATATATAGCTTACTTATAATAAAAATATACATGGCATATGCAAACATTTAAGTTTTGACATGAAAACAAATCAAATGGATACCACATGCATATTAAACTTTAAACATACATGGATCAAATAAGATACTAACATTCTAATTATAACATAAAAGAACAAACAAATGCATCATCTTCTTCCAGGGGAAATGCTTCAATTATAGACTATTGAACCAAAGTGGGCTTGATAGTGTATCTGCTTAAACTAGCCTCAGTAAGAACATAACCCCACTCCTCAGCTGTCCTTTCTTTGACTCCATTTGTGTATGCCAACATAACCATGTCCACGAGCAACTTCACACATTAGTCAGCTTGTCTTCACTTTGCTCATCTATCATATCTTCTGCTATCATAACCTTTCTCGAAATGGCCTCTCTGCAATTTCTCAGAATCTGAATGCACTCATCATCTAAACAATCATGTAGAACCTTCTGCACAAATTTTCAAAAGGTATGACTATTAGAAGGTAATTGATCGAACTATTTTCTTAAAGGTGTAATATATAGGGATAGGGGTAGTTGTTAAACCCGAACCTATGACAATATTCAAAATATATATCTATTGGGTTTATTGTATGATCTAAACCCAATCCTATGATCCTATAGAGTTTTTACTATATATCCAAACCTGACCCTAAAACCCTATAGAGCTTTTAATGGATCTAATGGGTCGAAAACCTATAATACCCTACCCGATTACAACCCTACTCATAACAGAATCTAGATAAAAATAACCTATGTGGAGCCCTACCGGAAATCTGTTGTGTATCATCAGTATCAGGTTAGGCGTTTTTTAAGGTACATATATTTGCTTCATATATATATATATATATATATGCTATCTTCAAATATTAATTGCAGCATTTTTACAATATTATTAATGGTAAGAGATATTAGTAAGAAAATAAAAAACAAATGAAAGGAGAATTTATTTTGCAAAAAAATGATATAATTAATATTATACAACGAAAAATATCACAGTATTTATATACTAATTAATCCACTCGTCATGTGCTCTAATAGAAGCTATCAACTAAATTTTTAGGTTCTCTTGGTAGCATGCAATCCATCTACAACTTTTTTGTAAGACATTCTAAATCATCTAGACCTAGAATAGGACGTGCTTTTCATTCTTAATAAGCAGCTAAATATTACACGCTACATCAAGAGTCCATTAAAATCTCAAATTATAGTTCATTAAATTATAGTATAATACCTATTCCATTCAACGAAAAATGTTAAATTTGGTGGACTTGCACAAATATTCAATCTGATATTTAAATTTTAAAATAATTAATTTAAGTCCAAATCAAATTTTGTATGAATCTTTTTACTACATCACTAACACCGGTTGTTCTTTTTCCTAACCTGAAAGAACTAGTCTCTCAGTACTAGAAAGTGTTAGAAGAAATAATAAAAATTTAGTAATATGCTACCTAATCTAAACTAGCAAATAGAGTAAGTGATGTTAAAAAACTAGTATAATTAGTCACAATTGTTTAATTAGTTATTAGATTAACTATTTCAAAGTTTAGATATCAATTGAATCTTTTAAGCAATAATCTAATACCAAATTTGGCAGTTATAAATAATTGAATATCTAACACGCTATATAGATTTTCAACTATAAATATAAAACTACCCACCCGGTAATAAGTTACATTATTGGTAGGTTACGGCTCGACATTATCTGTGGAAGCGTACGAGCTATATTACATTACACACGAAGAACATATGTATAAAATCATTGCTAGATAATTAAGATTATTGATAGAGCGCAACGTGATACATGCCAAACCTGTAACGCAAAGCTTTATGCAAAGTCTGTCCATCCGATTGCCAGAATTCATCGATGTCATACAAATTCACTAGCAATCTCGAGGGAACGTGAAGTTTTGCCTTTTGTTTATTAAATGCAACCATTTTATATATTATATGATTATATTTAAAATGGAAAGATTGTCCAATAATCAGTAGGATCTTTGTCGGATATGATAATACTAAACTCCAAGGCCAACATAGGACCACTTAAGTTATCAAAACGCACAAAAATATTGAATATATATATATATATATATATATTGGTGGATAACTATTAACTATAATTCAATAATATATATGTAAGGTAGTAAATGGTTTCTGAAATAACTATCTTTTAACAACTATGTATTAAAAAATAATTTGTACTTACTCACCATGCATATATTATAATGTACCATGTAATTCCCATTAAAACTTCATTCCAAAATCCAAAATTTTAAAAGTCATTTCACGAGTTATAATCTATATAGGTATGAGTTAATATAAAATGATACAATTGCATACACTTTTAAAGGGTTATGATTCTTTCAAATAACACTTAATAATAGTGCCATATAAAAATTAACTAAATGATTGTAATTAAATATATCTTATTTAGAAAAATTTATGAAAATATGGTACTAATATATTAATTTCAGTAATATTTCAAGTAGATATGCTATTTCTCATTGACTACGTATATGTTTTTTATTAAAATTGATATATGATGCCAGAGTTATAACTGGTTTATGTTATATTTGGATCACAAATTATGAAAACTAAAATTTTTAAGCTTTTGAACTTGTATAACTTTATATTTATTGCTCAACGCCCTTATTTATAAGTTAAAAATATTATTGGGTATAATCCTATTAAAGTCACATAAAATAGTTTCGTCCTTCTCAATTGATCAATAAAATGCAATATATAATAATAGTACACCTTTTTCTCTTTAAAAAGTAATTAATTAATTAATTGAAAAATACATTTCTCCTCTTGAAGATGTTATTAAACAATGTGATGGGACCGACCAAAAGAAAAAAAAAAAAGTGATGGGGTATCTAAAGTAAACCACAAATAGTCCAAATAACTTAAACCATATACTGTATATAAAAGGGAAGTTTGAGGAGAAATTCAATGACATTGAAAGGGCACCTCAATAATACACGTACCATTATTTCTACCAGCAAGTTGGTCTCCCCATCTAACGAAAAAAAGTCTGTCCCCAGACTTAGTATAACAACAACTATCACCAGCCAATGGCAAACATGGACGGAAAGGTGCATAAAGAAGAAGATGACGAAGAAGAAGCACGTGCCGGGGTGGAGATATGGAAGTACATATTCGGGTTCGCCGAAATGGCGGTGGTGAAATGTGCCATTGAATTAGGGATCGCGGATGAGCTTGAAATCCATGGTGGTTCCGTGAAACTTCTACAACTATCCTCATCCCTAAATTGTGAACCTTCTTACCTGCACAGGGTTATGAGGTTTTTAACACACCGCGGGATCTTTAAAATAGACTCCTGCGCTACCCAAGACTCCATAACCTATTCCCAAACACCCCTTTCGCGGCGCCTTATGAAAGGAGGGGACAAAAGCATGGCTGCACTTATCCTCCTAGAGAGCACACACATAATGCTAAACCCATTTCACGGCCTCAGTTCCCGAATCCAAGCCAATGGTGCACCACCATTCGAGGCGGCACATGGGGAGGATGTTTGGAAATTGGCGGAGGAGAATGTGGGGCATCGTAGGCTCATCGATGAGGGAATGGCTTGTGATGCAAGGGTGGCAGTAAGGGCAATAGTGAAGGAGTGTCCTGAGGTGTTTGATGGGATTACTAGTGTGGTGGATGTAGGAGGAGGGAATGGTACGGCTTCGAGATTGATAGTGGAGGGGTTTCCATGGATACGAGGTATCAATTTTGATCTTCCCGATGTTGTCTCTGCTGCACCACAGCTGAAAGGTGTCCAACATGTTGGAGGAGACATGTTTGAGAAAGTTCCAAAGGCTGATGCTGCATTTTTCATGGTATGTATAATTGGCTTCTATTGTTATTTTGCATATTTCTCTGAATAACAGAAAAGTGGGTTAGATTTCCTATATGTTTGAGCTTCTCTATAAGTGGTTTAAATTTCCTAAATTTATGAAAAGATTCAATCAAGGTCTTTAAACCATGAATGAGTCATTTATATACATAGAACACATAAAGATAGAACATTTATACTACTCTTTTAAAATTTAGAGAAATTGATTGATTTTTTTATTGTGTTTTTTTTTTTTTTAATCTTATATGTATTTCTTCTAATTTTTTTAGTAAACACGATCGTGATTGATCAATAATGAAAGTTAGTAAGTGACAACCCACTTATCTTTAAGGGAAAAGTTCGAAAATGTACTTTATTCGTAAGAAAAAGAATAATTTATCATGCTTAATATCCTTTCCTAATGATTTGCTAGATATTAAATTTTACAAGAGTATATACATGTTCATTTATTACCTATAATAATTCTATATTGTTTTCCATATCGAATTTTAATTCCAACATCATATTTCGTTTTATATATTAGCATACATGAAAAATTACATTCGATTTTCCATCTTAATTTTTAATTATACTATCTTATTATATTTTAGCATCCGCAGCCGGAGTGCATCACCTGCAAGTCTTATTTTAAGCAAACATACAACATCAAACAATACAAAAGATGAAAATATGTCAAGATAATCAAAACTTTCTAGGATTATCAATATGATTGACTTTAGAACTAATATTTGGTACACTAGTACAACAAAGTATGGCACATCCTAGGTATATGAAAAAGCCACAATAAGAAGTATTGATAAGAAGTCTTATGAAACCACTTTTCTTTATTTTTATTTTTCCCCATTATAATAGGAAGAATAGATTCCAATTTGAATTATCCTACTTGAGATACTTGTGGTAATGTCGGTATTAGTGTCATTATACTATAAGCCTATTGGCAAAACCACATGTGTATTTCTAATAATATAAATAAGTGATAGATATTATACATAATATTTAGTTAAAGTATTTTTTTTTTTTTTTACACAAGTAGATAATAATTATAAAAATTACACACAATATGGCCCATTTGAGTCATGTCATCAAATAAAACTACCATTTCATATAAAATAGATAGTCTAATACTGATCACCTTCTTACATGAATAAAAATGTATAATCATCTTTTAGGACCATTTTATTATAAGGTCCATCATTTATTTACTCAACTAAAAAGATAAAAACATGTCTCACATGTTTGCACCTACCAACACAGCCCCTATATAATGACATTAGTTAAAAAAAAAAAAAACAATATAGAATGTAGTAATGTTGTTCATGAATTATTAAGATTGTAACTTCGAAATATCAACATATGTTCAGTAGCATATTATATAAATCAGACATAAAAACCAGCTTTCTTTGGATTGCAGAAGGCTCTACATGATTGGTCAGACATCGAATGCATTCAAATTCTTAAAAACTGCAGAGAGGCCATCTCTACAAAGGTGATAATAGCAAAGCTGTAATAGATGAGCAAAATCATGAAGACAAGATGACCAATGCAAAGTTGCTCATGGATATAGCGATGATGGCCCATACTAATGGAGGCAAAGAGAGGACCCACAAGGAGTGGGCTTATGTCCTTACTGGGGCTGGTTTTAGCAATTATGTTATTAAGTCCACTTCAGTGCTTCAGTCATTAATTGTGGCAATCCCTTAGGTATTGTATTGGCAATGTTAAAAAGTCACCCCCCATGTTTTAGCCTGTGATATAGGTCTACTTTATTTGTTCTATTTCTATGAAAATGTATAATTAATATATATAATATTGTACTTGCTTTCTAATAAACTATTATTATGCTTCACTAAATGTTTTTCTTTTTTTTTTTCAAATTACTATGTATTATTTTTTTTAGAATGGGAGAACCAAACCTTTATAAAATTCATTAGGAGATTGGTATTCTTGCCACTTGGTTATAAGACATTGGCCTATTTTATTAGATTTTAGCTTTTAAAAGCCAAAGATAGTATATAATGTCAACTCGAATATTATGTTTTGGCTGACTGGACACTAGTAGATTATATGCTAATAAACCTAGACATCTCCTCAGGTTAGGTCCAAAGCAAGACCAAACCCGACTGTGCTCATCTAGACTCACTCTAACAGGACGAGTTTGACCCATCGTGGTCCATACGTCCAGGCCGGGTTTAATAGACTAACCCATGAAAGCGAGTCTTTGAGTTGAAAAATAATTAAATAAGATATGCAAGTGGCCTGATGTTGCAAGCCCATAAAACAAACACTAATTTTATGACTCAATGACAATCTCTTACCCGAAGTACCGAACTACAACCATATGTATTGATTCAATGCTTCTTTGGGAAATGATGTGTAGACATCCCATTTTGACCCAATAAGGCTTTGAACATGAATAAAATAAATATTTTAGTAAAGCCCAAAATTTTAAAGATTTTTCAAAAAATAAAAGATGAAAAGAGAGAGTTTGTGATAAAAGGATTAAGCTAGTCGATCTAATTCGGCCTAGATATAAAGCCTTATAGATAATTGTTTGCAAAACAAAGCAAGGCATAGGTCAACAGTTTGTATAAGTAAATCATGAGTATGCATACAAGAGGTCAAGGGTCTAAACCATAGTGAAGGCAACCTTTCATGTTCATAGTTGCCTCTTCTCAATTATTTTTGGTTGAGATTTTAGAAAAAAAAGGACTCGATTCATTGTTTCCAAGCACCAAATCAAGGCAAGAAATTTGAAAAAAAAAATTACAAATCTTGGATTTAGATCCCAAGCATCCAAGACGGATCGAAGTAAAAATGGTTAAAATCGAATGTCCCTGATTGTTTAGAATCTATTATAATCATCTTTTGATTCGATTTGATCCATCAAAATCAACAAAATCACAATTTTTTTCCATGTTTTCAAAGATTCAAATCTTAATTGTCAAGATTTTGGCATTTTGATTTTCGATGTTTTCCAACTTTAATTCAAGTTCGTACACTATAAATAGGAGCTCGTACAATGCTTTGAATACAAAGCAATACACAAAAATCCACTAGAAAAGGTCTAGATAAAAAAATAAAAAAAATCGAGAGTGAGGATTTGGAGAAGTTTTTCGATTTTGAGTTTCTAGGAAAAAATTTGTCAAATTGGTTGATAGAGAAAGACTCCGAATAAGTTAAGCTATCAATTAATAATTTTATTGAGTCTTGAAGCTGCCATAATTATTAGCAACCAGTGTACCACCATTGAGCAGCCAACTGCCACCTCTAAAACCAGCATCTCCAATCATTTGTACACAAAACCGACACCACCAAAGCGTTCATCACCCTCAAATTAACCAAGTTGGACATATTGTATGATTTAACCGCCTATGACCAAAAAAAAAAAGTATGATTTAACCGCCGCTAGAATCGCCATTGTGGGAACTGTCGACCATCGCTTGACTTGAATTCCGAAATCCGACCCGACTGCTCTGTCCAAGGTCAAACCAGACCCGCGCCTCCGATTCCATATCGTGCCTGCGGACTTCCCATATTCGGGTAAGTTTGTTTTGATTTGGCCAAAAAAGGCCAAAAAAAAAAGTTTGTTTTGATTTCTTTTTCTTTTATTCGTTTAATATTCTATGATGGGAATAAATGCTAAAAATATGTAATATAATATATATAAATTATAATTACAATAAAAAACAACATGCCTATATATAAAAAGTATTTTAAAAAATTATTTAAATAAAAAGTTATATATGTATGAGATTTAGTAATAAAGATAATGTCCTTATTAGTTCTATGCAACTTGATAACTATAAAGGATGATTTTGACACTTAAAAAAGAAAACCATATTTTCTAAAATAAAAATAAAATCAATGGCCATATTTATAACAAAAAAAATTATATTTTTCTAAAATCATAACTTATAGCGAAAGAGTTCAAAAATTTAAAAAAAAAAAAAAACCAACATATTAAATTTTTATCAAAGGAAGTACGTGACGTCTGATCTTAATTAAAGGATACGTGGGCACATATAAGGCTACTTAATAAAAGGAAAAAGATTTTATGTTTCCTTATTTTTGTAAATATCAATTTGATTAATTTTGTTTTTTTGTGAGTATTATTACAATATAGTTAATGTAAATAACAATTGTCTTGCTTTATAAATTTTAACAATGGCTTGTAAATACTACACTTTATAAATATTTCAAACATTAACAATTTTTAGAGCATTAAAAGAATCAACTTTAATTAAAGAATTTAAAAATGATAATCATTTGGTTTTAATAGGGTAGCCATCGGATCCATGAAAACTCTTGTCATTCGAAATTAGTTTTGAATCATTTTTTTTTCAAGCGAGTAGCTAAATTAGGATCAACCAACCTATTGATCCTATTTGTTTTTCCAACCGCAGTCGGTATCGACTTCCAAAATTTTTACAAAGTTCATATTTATTTTGATTTTTAGTCTAGGGTTTGTATCAAATAGGTAGGGTTAACACAAGATGAGATTAAAAGAAATTATACTAGAATTATTTGAAATATCCAACCTCGACAATGAGCACTAATTTAATGATGTTTGGTTTGAATGAAAAAAAAAAAATAAGGAAAAATCCTATGATATTTGACTTGTATTTTTCCTTTTTGGTCCACAAGTGTTATCCGCTCTACTAGCTAACAGGGCGGTTTCGAATCCCTGTTATTTGCAAACCGAAACTGTTGGGACGTCTAAATAGACCTATCCCTTTTTTTTTGGCCCCTTTTTGCACCTATTGTTTCCAATGTTCAATTTTTTACGTATAATATTGTTACACCCATATCCCTTGCAAGCATATGCTGCTCTCTGAACCTATTGGTAGGGCATAAGGGCAAATCCAACTTGAAAAACTAATTTAAAAAATGGGGAAAAAAACAAACTAAACATCTCTTTGACTATTATTCACATTTTTCACTACTCCACAAACTAAATCAAATGGCATACAGATATGTAGCACTAACGAAAATTAGGAAAATAGGAAATAGTGTTGTTAAAGCGAAAAGAAAAGGATAAACAAAACGGTTGTCAAGAATTTAATGGGATGAACAAAAAGGTATGTGAACTGTGAAGTAGCCTGTCTATACTAAAAGGCGAGATGTTAGCCTGTTTTGTCTCTATTTATGGGGATATGATGGGTTTTTTTTTTTTTCCTTTTTTTTCTTTCTTTCTTATATACCTCGGGGGATGATTAAATACTAACAAAGTCTCTTGATTAATTAATATATAAACAAGGATAATGTTTTTATACATGATTATATTGTAAAACATGAATAATAGCTCTTTAAAAACCAATCACCATTACTAATATCAATATTGTCAAATCTTGTATAGAATTTATCCCGAACATACTAGAAAGTTATAGATGGATGGCTCAAATCAAGCTCAATCACGGTTGGACCGAGTTCAATAGAAAAGTGAAAAATCAACGTCATATTGTAAGTATATAAGACAAATGAATGTAGAACATAAATCCATCAATAAATAAAGTCTATCCATTAACCATTAAATTAATACCATGCATGTGTTTCATATAATTAAAAATTAGATTAAAACCAAACTAACTTAAAAGAATAATTTTCTAGTTGAATGATAATTAAACCTATTATCCTACCACAACTTCATCACAAAGAAGTAGTTTTTTCAAACAATCAACACATTTTTTCCTTTGTTTTCACTTATACTTTTTAACTCTAAATGCACCTTTAGTTTAGGTTTCCTATAATTCTTGAAAATGAATTCAGATATACAACTCCTTGAATCTATTTATAGGATTTTCTATACCATAAATTTTCCTCTCAATTCAAAACTGCCAACTAAAACCAAATTAGGAATGATCTCATCAAATCAAATTAAACATTTATTGTGTTTAGCGTCGTATAAGTGTAAGCATAATTTCCAAGCCACAAAGAAGGATTTTAAACTTATGACTTGAGAATTGAGATGAATCCTTTAAATTGCTTTGTTGTTGTAGGTCATAAGAATCAACAATCAAATCAAACTTAAAAGTTAAAAAGTAAATGTCCAAAACTAAAAAATGAAAGTTAAAATTTCTAACATGAATAGTGATAATGCAATTACCATACGACCATTGTGCCATTGAAATATAATATTAATATAATTAATTATTTTATTGTAAATGATGCAAGTACTGTGGATTGGATTTATGATGGCTTTTTTTTTCTTTTAATATGGTGCATTGGTGCACTCAGGTTTGTTTAACTTAATCAGGTCTGTCATGTTTGAATTAACTGAGTCAAACGACTTAAACTATGTCAATTGAAAACGAATTTTAATCAAGGACTAGCCCATTACTAAGACCGGTTTTGGTTGGATCACTTAGATTGAACTGACTAATATATATCTAAAAATTGCAAATATCTATCCACTTCTTATCCATACATGTGGCATATTATAGTATCAAAAAATCATTTTTCATGATACATGGTGTAGGAATGTATACTACAATAGCATGTTTAGTTGACATCATAAGATAGAATGGAATAACTATTCCTTATAATAGACATAAACTTGAGTTTGGTTGATGAAATTACTATTCTACAAAACTGTAATTATTGGAAAACGAGAAACCGATATTCCTTTATAACACCTTAGGATTAGCTATTCTTTGGTTTTTATTGATATATTTCCATATATCTACATGTGAGCTTAAATAAACTACAAATATTAACTATTACTTCTCTGTTTTACTCCATAAGAATTGCAATTTTATTCCTATCTTATTCCATTCTGTAAACCAAACATGCCTTAGTCCATTTATTCCTTTTTTAGACTTACATGGAAGATAGAACCAAATGCCTTAGGAAAGGATAGTGTTTAATGTTAAATCAACCTATCATGCAATTTTTCAACCAAAAATGCAATTAGACATATATCAACCATCAATCTCTCATGCCATCAGTTCCAATGTATGGTAACTAATCTAGGACTCCATATTCATATCAAAGACGAAGCTTGGGCTACAAATAAGCAAAGCTACTCATGATTTACTTGAACTTAGTTTGATTTAGGTTCAACTTAGTTTGAGTTCAATTAGTTTACGAGCTAAGCTCAAACTTCAATTTAGTCTTGTGAGTTGGTTTGGAAATAAGCTCGATCAGTTGGGTTTATGAACTAGCCTATGAGTAGGCACGTTAGTAAGCTTATGAGCAAATTCATTAGCAAATTTATGAGCTTTATATTTATTATATATTATACATAAATATATAATTAAAAAACAAAAACTACTATGCATTATTCTCTCTCTCTCTCTCTCTCTCTCTCTCTCTATATATATATATATATAATATAACAATTCTTATATATTATTTTTACATTTAAAAAGAAAAAGAAAAGAAAACGAGCTATCTAAACGAATCGAATTTGAACTTTAATTTTAGGCTCAATAGAAGCTCTACTTTACTCAAGCTCCTTTTGTAAATGAGTCGAGTTTGAGCTTGATAAAAAGGTCCATCTCGGTAATTTTAAACGAGTGAAACCTGAGTCTTGAAAGGTCGGCTCGACTAGTTTGCATGCCTATATGGAACATTTGATGTAGCACTTATGCATGGATGCAATGAGCTCAAATCTCATCCTTTATCAATAAAAAATTTAAAGCTGTAATTTGTCTGTCATGGATGAAATGATAGAGCATATAGTCCTTCCTTGTGAATAGAATATGGTCTAAGATACTAGAGATGAAATTCGACGTTTCTAGCTACAAGAGCTCATGTTTCATGTCATAAAAAGTGATTGAAGAAGTTTTGGTATGTGTTTACTATATATAAGGAAACACCAATGTAATCGGCTTTTTAACATACAGAAGGTTGATCTAAAAAGCCTTATTATACCATCAAGGCATCTATATGGGAATTTTAGATATCTCTTTCATTGAATGCAAGGACTTCTTTACTATAAAGCTTCTGGACATTTCTCAAAAGTCATAATGTTCAAGTTTTTATTCTTATTCATTATATTTTATTTAGATTAGTTTATAACTAATTTGAATCCACAATTATAAATAGATATGACTTGAAACATTTTGAAAGTTTGACTAGAAATTACAGTACTCTACATAACAAAAAAATCTGAAACATTTATAAAAGTTCAAACTTCCTTTTTTTCTTTTCTTTTTTTTTCCAAGTGAATCAAAGTGGCTGATTCACTAGCATAATAATAGAACATAGTAAAGCCTGATAAAAGAAAATTGATGAGGCCATATCAGATAATCTGGCAAAAGAACATGTACAGTGGATATTTATGGAAAGCACCAACTACAAATCTACAAAGCTCTAAAAAGGAGAACAGAGCAGGTCTAAGTGTAGTGGGTCTGAATTGTTTAGGCCAAATTTGAAATAGCAATGTGCAAGGAGCTACTAGCAAATGATTGCATTATGGCTGGTGTAGAAGCAATTAGAGAGGCCATGTTTATGGCTAAACCAAGGAATTGTTGCAAGATCATTGATACAGATTGCTCCTTACTCCACATCTACAATCAATCTCAACCATCGTTGCAGATGATAAACATTTAAAATATCTTTGATTGTTGTCACTTTTCTTTGATCAATAGGAAAGCGAACAATTAAACTAGTTGAATGACTGAATCGCTATCCTAGCAGAAAAGGCTTACACCTTTGACTTTTAGGATAATCCAACAAGTCTTTCAAGAAATCTTATTCTGTTGATCATATAACACTATGTCCAGCAATTTATTCCCCATAATGGATATTTGATATAATTATCTTTTTGCTATCTATGTGTAGTTGGTGTGACACGATGACCCCTAAAAAATTGACAGGGGCATAGGATTTGGTGGTGATTTCATCAAAAGGTATGGATATAATATATTTTTTGGTTTTAAGGTTTTCTAGAAAAATTAAACCTTTAAAAATAATAATAATAACTAAGTTACACCATAACAAAACCCTACATACAATTTTTAATTCGGATCGGTTATTTTCAATAAAAACCAAATATCAAGTTAACTGTGTGTTTGAATAAAAAACTAATTAAAGAAAAATTCTATTCCTAAAAAATAAACTTCACTTAATTGATTTCCATAAACTTTAAGTATTGTATAGCTGTACAATACATACGTTCAATATTCACAATGAATACATTTAATAAATACATGTATTTTTCTATATTCCCCTTCAAGCTAGTAAATAGGAACTTCCAATTCCCAACTTGGACGTAATCCTCTCAAACATTAAACTATTCAACCCTTTGGTGAGACTGTCTGCAAGTTATCAGTGTTTGGTACATATGGAGTGCATATTAGGCCACTATTCAATTTTTCCTCAATGAAATGCATATCAATCTTGATGTGCTTAGTTTGATCATGTTGAACTGGATTGTGAGCTCTACTTATTGCTGACTTATTGAACCCAATTAATCTTTAGGTCTTTCAAGGATGATTTTCAACCATAGTAGCTCGCATATGCATTGTGCCATTGCACAAAATTATGCCTTAGCGCTAGACTGTGCAACCATACTTTGTTTCTTGCTTCTCCATGTCACTAGATTTCCTCCAAGAAATGTGCAATATCCCGTTGTTGATCTCCGATCAACAATAGATCCTGCATAGTCTGAATCAGTATAGCCTTCAAGAGTTACATCCTTATTTCTTTCAAACAAAATCCCTTTTCCTGGTGTTCCTTTGAGGTATTGCAGAATCTTATGTGCGGCTTGCAAATGAGTCTTTCTTGGGCTATACATAAACTGACTTATCAAGCTTACTACATAAGTTATATCAAGTCCGGTATGTGACAAGTAAATAAGATGTCCGACAAGACGCTAATACATTTCCTTGTTCACCATGGCATTTTCCTCTGCATTACCTAGTTTGTGATTTAGGTCTATAGGGGTACTTGCTGGATTGCATGAGCTTGACCTGTCTCTTTGAGCAAATCAATCATATACTTCTGTTTGGATATAAAAATGCTCCTTTTTGAATGAGTAACTTCAATTCCTAGGAAATACTTCAATCTTCCCAATTTCTTGATCTCGAATTCTTTTACTAGGCACTGACTTAGAACTTGTTGCTCTCTCTCATCATTTCAGTCAAAATGATGTCATCCACATACACTAGTATGGTTGCCACTTCCCCTAAAGCTGAGTGTTTGATAAACAAAGTATGATCCTCTTGACTTTGTTTGTATCCTGAAGCCAACATGACTTTAGAAAATCTCCCAAACCATGTCCGTGGAGATTGTTTCAAGCCATATAAAGCTTTGTTCGACTTACACACCGTGTCAATACCCATATTTTTCTTGTAACCTGGTGGAACCTCCATATAAATCACCTCCTCTAGTTTTCTATGCAGGAATGCATTTTTCACATCACTATTGTAACTCTCACCCAATGTTAGCAACTAGGGACAAAATTAATCTTAGCATGTTCATCTTTGCAACTAGTGCAAACATCTCTAGATAGTCAATTCCATAAGTTTGCGTGTATTCCTTAGCTACCAACTTTGCCTTATACCTCTCAATCGATCCATCAACCTTATATTTTGCTATATAAGCCCATTTGCAACCTACAAGCCTCTTTCCTATTAGCAATTTGACCAATTCCGAAGTCTTATTCTTCTTAAGAGCCTTCATTTCAATGTCCATGGCTTGCTTCCATTTTTCATCAAACAATGCCTCAAATAGGGTGGTGGGAAGAGTGACGTGTTAAGGTTGACAAGGAAGGCTTTATAGGTAGGTGATGATTTTGGAAAGAGAGGTAGTGTGACAAGGAGTATAGTGGTCTTTTTGTGCACTCTCTTTCCTTTCCTAAAGGCAATTGGAAGGTCATGATCATCATTTTATTTGGAGGATCAATTTCACTTTGCAAGGCTAGAAAGTTAGAAATTATTATCTCATTTGAAAGACTCGGGTCAGATTCTTGAACTTGCATAGATCCTGGAATGTGAATGTCCCTTTTGTTTGAGTGCACCAAGTTCTTACCAAATCATACGTCTTCAAGAACAGATATTTCAAATTTAGGAACATGTGGACTTGAAATTGGAGTAGTAGGGACTCCACCGATGTAGGCTGAACAGGTGTGGATTGAGGGAATTTAGTTGACAAAAAAAGATTGCTCAATTCAAGAAGAAAACTCTCCAAACTCACCTTATCTTTCTTAAAGCTTCTCCCCTAAAGATAAGGTGGGTGAATATGCTTCTTGCACATTGACAGTAACATCCATTAGCACAAAAAATTTCTTGAATGGAGGATGATATCACTTATACCCTTTCTAAGTTGAGGAATATCGCAAAAAGACATACATTATGGCTCGAGGATCATGTTTCCCCTTGTCATGATTGTGGACATGAACAAAGGATACACACCCAAAAATGCAAGGGGTAAGATTGTTGGTGATGGATAAATTTGGATAGAAAGAGGAAAGTACTCCCATTAGGCTCTTGAATCCTAAAACTCAAGTGGAAAGTCTATTAATAAGATATGTGGCTTTGAGAACAGTTCCCCCCAAAAACTGTTTTGGAAGACATTTCTAGAACAACAATGCTCAAATTTGGTCTAAAAGATGTCCATTTTTCCTCTCAGCCATCCCATTTTGTTGTGATGTTTTGATACATGAAAATTCATGAATTATTTCCTCTTTTTAATAGTAAGGAGCAATGATTTAATTGAAATAATATCGAGCATTATTATATCTTGATCTTTTAATACTCAAACCAGACTAATTTTTTTCCATTGAAAAGAAGTTAAAGAACACAGAACTAACATCAAATTTATTTTTTAGTAAGAAAATCCAAGTGACCCGAGTATAGTCATCAATGAAAGTCCAAAACAATCATGCTCCAAAAACATTGAAAATAGTAGAGGGACCCCAAATATCTATATGAATAAGGTGAAAAGGAAAAGTGCTTCTTTTGTTACTTATTGGACACGCTTGTGTTTAGCAAGCTCACACACCTCACAATGAAGACTGTCAACCTCAAATTTAGAAAATGATGAAGGAAATAAAATTTTTGCAATTTTGAAGGATTGATAACCCAAAAGGCAACGATAAAGGAAGGCTCTTTCTTTATTGGATAATGTGGATTCAGACATGAAAGACTGAGATTACCTACTCTTGAAACTATTCGCTTTAGTTGACTCTTCAAGGCAATAAAGATCATTCCATTCTTTAGCAAGTCCAATCATCATCCCCGAACCCTTTTCCTCAAATACACAATAATTGTCTTAAAAAATCACTTTGCAAAGTAAATCTTTCGTGAGTTTCTATATAGAAATAAGATTGGTGGATAATTTGAGAACATGGAGGACATTTTTTAAGGTTATAAAGGGTTGATCTGGATATCTCGTATACCAGCTATGGTTGTTAGGGTTTCATTTGTAGGAGCAATTTTATTATTACTTGGACATGGAGTGTATGTGGAAAAATGTTTGGAGGAGTGGGTCATATGGTCAGTGGCTCATGAATCCATGATCCAAGAGTGTTGTAAGGGTGTTTTTGAGATATTAAATCCAAATGAAAGAAGCTATAATTCTCTTGGTTGTTAAGAACGATTTCCATCATTCATGGATTGAATGTGATCTGATTGTGCTGTAGTTTCAAACATCACAACTAGATCCCAGCAAGGACAATAGTATTAAATACCTAACGATAAAGAAAAAAGAAATTCTAGTGATTAAGGCCATAAATAGATGAGAATTCCTGCAACGAATGCCCGAAAAGGAAAAGAAAAATTAGATTTCATGAACCCTAAGAAGCTCTGATGCCATATTGTAAATAGGATTCAATTCTTATTTTATTGATAATCCACTAGGAATATATATAAAACAAAATGGTTACAATACTAATTAAAGAAAATAATTCTATTCCTAAAAAATAGGAAACTTTCCTAAATTAATTTCCTAAAATTAAGATATTGTATAACTGTACAATAAATACATTTTATATTTAATAAATACATATATTTTTCCACACTAACTATTCTCAAATTATTATCACCATCGAAGCTTCATAGCAATGGGTGATTATGGTAGACAATGGAAGTGGTGAACTATCAATGATAAGGATTTACAATCATGAAAAAAGATTAAGACAAAATGAATTTCTATTTTTAAAAACAAAAATTTTCCACGTTGGAAAAAACATCAACTGCAACCTTCGCCTTCTACTATTATTTACCGCTAATCAAATTGCTATGACCATATTTATCAATTCTAACCCCTTGGTAACAGAAAATTAAGCGAATCAAGGTCTGTTTGGATGATATGTTTTTCATTCGTGTGTATATCGAAACTATATGTGTAAATATGTCCGATTTGCATTTATATTTTATCTATAATTAATATATTTATAATTAATCTATTTAATCTTTTAATGAAAACTACCAATTATTTTTTATCATATTTATTTTTTTGATAAATAATTTATTAAAAAAAGTTTTGAAAAGTATATATATCTATAATCTACCATCAAACAAACAGATCCAATTTTTTTTTAACCCTCCCTATTCACCTGTAAAAGCTAAATAATGGTTGAAAAGATAAATGCGGGATGAATGCTCTCGAGGGTGATCGTATACCATCAGTGAAAAATAAATTAAATAATTATACAAAATTTATATAAAAAGCGAGAGAGAGGATGAGGGGGGGGGATGGTGGGGGGGTTTGTTGGTTTGGAGGAGGTGCGGCTGCGGTATCATCACACAACTTGTACATGTTCAGACTCCGGTATATGTCTGAAGAGTGAACACAACAGAGAACAGAAAATATTGCACCCAAACCATTAAGGGGAAACAACAATTTACATCTTCAAATCAACCATAATACTTCTTTTTCTAACTCAATATTTATGAGGATCGCAACCTACTCGCCTAAGTATTTTACACCTTTACCCCCAAAAAAAATTTAACCCAAAAGAAAAAGGAAAAAAACTTGCCTCAGAGCAAAATACCCTCTCTGCTAAAAAGGGAGATCAACCGGGCTTTTTATGGAGGGTGGGGGAACCTGCAATTTACACTAACAAATATACAGTATACGGTTAACTCACAAATCTGCTTTATCAAAATCAGCACTCAGCTTTTCCACTTCAGCCACGAGCGAGGAATTCCTTTCACAAGCATCCCGAAGAATTTTGAACCTTTGTTCAATATAGCTTGCATCCATATTACCTTCCTCCTCGAGAATTTGTGATGAGGGTGGCTTCTTATAGTTGATAAGATCAAGCATAAATTTCTGCATTCAAAATCATATCAAACAAAAACTGATAAGAAAAAACACTGCGCATTTGCCTTAACAAGGAAATATTAAGAAAAGGAGCAAACGCTTCAGCATGTAGTCAAGCTATCCTAATATAAAAAATGCATGCAGAAGTTCCACAAGAAGCAGCCATGGTAATTGATCCATTTCAACAGTCATGCCAGTCTCAGAGGGTGAGCCTTGACACATCTGGTTAAGTTACTCCCGTGGTGACCAAAAGTTCACATATTTAAGGCACAGAACAGCCCTTCACACGAGGTGAAGCTCAGGTCGTACAGACATGCAGGCATCCTCCCCCACCCCTACCTAAATGGGGAAGCACTTTGCTATAAAGGTTACACCCCTTTTTACACAATTATACTGCTGCTAAATGGTACTCATACTGCACAGTTTAAAAATAAACTTGACATACATGATCTAGTGCGAACAACATTACATGAAAACCCCATAAATTCTTCATGAATATCAACCTTTTTCCCACAGCTTTTACAAAAATGACCATCTCAAGAAAAATAGCAAGGTTACAAGCATTCCCATCTTTTGACATGGGTTTAAACATACCTCATGCTGCTTCTTTCTGGAGTAGTCACGAAGAAGAGATTTTGCAAGTTTACTTTGTAATGTGCTATTTCGATTGATGCCATCAAAGAAAATGAAAGAAGAAAGATGGTGTAAGACCACAGTCCATGCCAATGATCCCCTTGCAGCAGCTCTGTCAAGTGCACCAGATATCCATGACTTGACATAAGCCTCCAAGATATCCTCATTGTCCTGCAGTAATTAAATTTGTCAAAGCGCTTTAAAAATAATAAGGAGAAGAATTAGGAATATTTTTCTTAAAATCCAAATATATATTGTTCAAATCTGCAGAAGAAAAAGCTTCCCCACTGAACCAGCTAAAGAATTAGTTCAAAGCAACAAAACCATATACTATGGCAACTTCCATTATATTTTATCAAGTTCAACAGTACACTTCCTGTGATTTAATCGGCCTGTAGTATCTTCATGGTCCTCAATCAAAAGATCTAAAGAATCAGAAAGATGGAAACCAAGCATCTACCAAGAGGTATGACCATATGAACCTCAAACCCAGTGCAATCGAACTGTGAGAAACAGAAATAACACTAGCAATTTGACTTAAATGTAAGAACTCAAGAACAAATATCAAACTAAAAAGGGCAGTAGCACAACCAATAACACTAAAAGGAGAGTTCTTTTAACACGGAGATGATATATACAATCTCTTGATATTGCAAATTAGAGACTGTAGATGTAGTGAGCTTGCTGTTGGTATATATGCAGATGTATGGTTTTGTGAATGAGTATGTGTGTATACTCAAGCATACAAATGAATATGAGAAGACTCGGTGTAAGCTTGTATATATGTACTGGAGTGTTTGTATTGGTGTGTACGAGAGTGGATGTGCAAGTATATACAACATTAGAAGTATATGGGACTTTGTTTAAACGTTTATGGGAACAGGAAGGCGGGTGATGAAGGTTGGCGTTGATGACAGTGCGTGTTAGTGTGTAAGACTGTTTATCTGAGCATCTAAGGAAATGTAGGTGGGATGTAGGGTTTCGAAAGACACATGTAGAAAAAGGTGTAAATCAGTGAGAGCATATGATGGAGAGGAAGACATGAGCTCACAGCTTACCAGTAAACACAAGCAAAACTGCTCATCAATGACACTCTCTTTTACAACACCTTTTCTGGTAATCACCCCCTCTCTCTCTCCTTCAACCCTTTACATTCCTCTTCGAAGTAACAATGGGAATTAGACCAACTAGGCCAAATGGCCCTCTATACTAAGAGACTTCATAATATAAAAAACACACTGATACTTATGTAACAGTACAGATAAAAAACCCTCAAAAATAAAACTGGTGAAGTGTACCAGGTCATATCTCATCTGAGCAATAGAACTAGGGGGGCTAAATAGACCAAAGCGAAGGGGAAAGATAAAAAAAAGCATAATAAAAGCAGCAGGACATTGACATCCCAGATTGGCCATGTTATTGTTTCATATATAGTTAACAAGAACCGACTAGATAGATGTTATTACCTCAACAGGTTCAAGATAGCCATCCGCATCACCTAAGCAATTACCTAGAGGTGGGAGAAGCTCAAGAACTCGAGCATTAGATAATGCATTCCATGCAGCAAGCCGCATAGAAGATTCAACATAACGGTGAAGATATACCGCAACTTGACGACTAAAAATCAAATCACCATATGATATTGCAGCAAATTGGTCCACAAGAGCCTCTAGAAATGTTGAATAAGTCTCACAAATGTCAGACTGAAAGCATAAAAAAGCCTGATCATGTCCCTTCCCCATATCTGACTTATTCTTCAGAATATTTCCAGCACATTTACTAGATTTTGCTTGATTAACCAGCTGCCCAAAAAGTTCCTGTAAGGCATAATAAATATCTCTACTTTTCTGATCTTCAAGTACATCCATCCCTAGAAGTAAGATAACAGAAAGAGAATGTAATTTCCAAACTAATGCCACAAATTGTACAGGTGAAGGAGATTTTGAGCACTGGGCATATGACATAGCTTCAAGACCCAAAATAAAGAACAATCCAGCTTTGGCTACTTCTAGCAGATCATCATGCTTCTGGACAAGGTTGGAAGAACCAGAAACTTTTTTGTCATTGGTATGGTATATTGTTGATATAGAACTGAGGAACCAATGTGTCGGAAGTGGTAATCTCTGATGAGTCCATTCAACTGTCAAAGAACTACTACTGTGATCGTCAGAATTGTTATCTGATGGATCAATTTCTTCATTAATGGTCTCGAGAGTAGAACTCCCATTGTGTCTTCTAATGACACTGTTTTTTGCATCACCTTTGCTCACCTTCTTCTTTGTACTCAACCATCTACTTCTAAAATGAGAAGAAAGTAACCTACTATACATGGTAAAGTCCTCCTCTTTATGTTTCCAATCCAGAGGTCCAGTTTTTTTGACAAGTCCAAGAAAATGACAAATACAGGTATCCAAGAACCGAAGGACGGGCACTTGAAGCAAAAAGTCCATCGCTTTAGCAGCTATAACCCTACACCTTGGGCCAACAGCCAAACAAGCTCCCAACGCAACATTGATTTGCTGCACATAATCAAGATGCATTTTATCAGATGCTTTGTTCACCATGACCGAAAAAGTTTTGAGCAAGCAAATAGCAAGCTGAACATCCTTTTCAATCAACAGAGCCCTCATTGACCAATGTCCTCCTCCAGGAGTACCCCACCCAATGCCAACCCCAGGAGCAGGACCTCCTCTACCAAAGATCTCGATGGACTGGATGTAAGGCAAACCAGTATTGACCAATTCAGAGAATATATCAAACATACTTTTCAATTCAATCAGAGAACCCTGAATTAGGCCATTGTCAAGCCACCTTCCTTCTCTTGATAAATCCTGCACCTTTGCTACACCAGTAGGAAGTGAAGATTTTGCTAACTGAATCAAGCCATCAATTGCAACAATCACTTCAATTAGTCCATGAAGACAGCAAACAGAAGCTAAAGCACTCTCATTGTTACACTTAAGTCTCAATTGACATAGTTTTCCAATAAAAGAACCAGCCATAGCAACTTCCTTTTCATCCTCTGCTGCGATATAGTCCAATAAGCTCACAAACCGGTTCCTGATGATTTCTAGTCCGATTTTGGGAACAAATTCTGGCAGCCATGGTATTAACCCAACAGTATCACCACTGACAGTTTCATTGTTTGGAAACACTCTCTCAAGAACCATGGAAAACATATTCATAACAGCACTATAAACCCATAATAAGGAAGCCAGACACTCATCCTCCAAAGCCATGAATTTGGTGCCAACTTGTAATTCAAAGGATTCTGAAACGTATAGATCACTCTTCAACATTAACCACTTCATTCCTAAATCCATCATTGGAGTTACATAATTCCAAGACCACATCTCAATATCATCCCCACTTTGCTCAGCAGTTTCACCGATAAGATGCTTTTCAGAATGAATGTGTGGAAGTCTACTAGCCAAAGCACTAAGAACATGATATGTCTCCTCTGAGATCAAAGCAAACTCTCTTAAAACATTGTTAGCCACCAGCTTTTCTAGTGCTGGTGGATTCAGCCATAAGCACATAGAAGGAAAGATGTCTGAGAAATACGATACACAATATCCATACGATATGCAGACTTTCCAAAAGCGTAATTGCTCAACCATCAATGCAGAGAAAAGCTTGCATTTCTCTTTTCCCAAGTTCATCCAATTTTCCAGTGAGCAACTACACTGATACAGATGCCATGTCATAGCCCGAAGACTACCATTGTTCATGAAATCTATGCAGTTCTTCTTGTCAGATCCAGCCAGAACCTTTTTTAAGAGAAGTAAACCAGTCAGTAACCAACAGACTTTTAAGCTTGATACCTTTAAGTAGATGAAGATGATATCAACTTATATGGTCATTTTATATTTGGTTGAATACACAATTAGCAATTATCTATTGATTTTCAGTAAAGAATGTTTACCTTCAAAAGACAAACAGACTTTATGCTAGAAGGTAAGATTTCAGTACTGCTCTTTTCAGTAAATCTTTGAACAATTGTTTGTATAAGCCGTGGGCACTGCATTACAGCATTTGCACCAACAGGAGAATGCCTTGCAATAGCAATGAGAATAGAAAGAGCACATTCTTCTAAGCTTGATGATGGAGCTGTCTGAAATCATACATATGAAATTACGTTTAGATGACATTGGATAAAGACACGGTGAGGGGGAACAAAATAATGCCCACAAAACTAGACCTAAATTACAGACAAAGTTCTTTTCCAGTTATAAATTATTAACAAAAATTTGAATAAATCAAAAACAATTGGATTGTGACTACAACATGAAGCAGCTAAAAAGCAATTACTAAGAGAAAAGTATAAATAATATAAAACAGCCTCAAAAGATGTTGTATCAGTAACTTAATGCAAGCCGAAAATTAACACCGCCAGAGATGTTGATTTTCATGCCTAAATATTTTTCTGATCTAGCAAATTATCATCACACGATTAAAGGTTAAATCTACATCAAATAGGAGAAGAAAAGTAAAACAATGTCTCTTGCTAAATTTTATATGCACACTGGTTAATTTATGATTATACAGGTATATATACAAAACAAAGGTAATTATTAAATAAGATTTCCCAAATAATTTGATGAAATCTTAGGCCACGTTTGTTTTAATAAAAATGTTTTTCAGAAAAATGACTTTTTATTTTTCTGTGTTTGTTTAAAAAAAATGACAATTAATGGAAAACATTTTCCTTTATTTTGGAAAATATAGACTTTCCATAACTATTTTTTAGAAAACAACTAGCGAATATAAATGTGTAAGTCATTTTTCCATCGATTGACGAGTTCATCTACCAATCATTACCATCCAAAAACATTTATTAATAACTTTTAAAATATTTTTCTTTTAAGTAGATTTATTTCTCATTTAATATATATAATTTTTCATTTTTTATACTTAAAATATATGAGTTATCTCGAAACTGTAAACAAAGGAAAAGTATTTTCATAAAATTAGCCAAACATTTAAAATAATTTACTTTTCCATAAAACCTTTTCAAGGAAAAATTATTTTCATTAACAAATACTTTTCCTCAAAACAAACGGAACCTTAATTAAAAATTGGTATACAATGTGCATCTTAAAAATATTGTGCGATCAGCTTTTTTAAGTCTAGGTTTCAAAAGTTAGATCTGAAAGGCATATCATGCTTATAGCAATCTTACAATTGTCCTTTAGATTCTATGCAGAAAGGTGCTATTCTTCCCAATCTATTTCTATCACCAACAGCCATTAGAGAAAGTAGCCAGACAAAGCAACAGCATAAAAACAGTAGTAAAGCCTCAGAACGTAGATGCATAAATAATACTAGTCTAAAAATTTAAAGACATCCCCAACATCTCAAAACCTTAACTGCTCTCCTCAAAGTCAAGCTTACCTCCAAAAGAAAGCAAATCCTTGAAAGCATACCCATCCTTATAAGACCAGCAGCAAAGTCTTGTCCAGCAACAACTATATCATCCTGAATTGTATGTTTTCCTTCCCTTTCTTCATCAAAACTGTCACTAATGGAAAGCACATTAGAAGATTTTGCACTGTACTTCCAAAATCCACCATGAAGAAAACCAACATCAATATCTGGTTTACTCCGAAATACAGGGCTGTTGAAGTGTCCTTTGGGTTTATCTCCATCCTCTGTTAGAAAAAGGAAATCAAGATTAAATATCCAAAAAGTGTCAGCGTTGAAGTTGAGCGCCCTTAAGAACCATAAAAGAGCATCTTCCCCCCAACAATTCATTAATGTGCTAAGGCAATAGGTTAGGAGGCAAACTTGAGCAATTTGTATATGCATATGATTTAGAAAAAGGGTTAACCTTTTTCTAATGGCATTGATTACCATCTAGCTGCACATGGACATAAAGATGATTTTGCTATTCATCAGATTAGGTTATAATTTTAATGACATCCATATACATTAATTTCTTTAACTTGTGTTTATTTTGGAAATTTTTGTCTTGACTCATTTATCCCACGTATTTCTTTAGATCCCAGTCATGATCAAAATTATGTCCTTGCTTGTCTTAATTGTTTTTCTTTTGAATCTTCATTGGTTAAATTGTGAATTTCACCAGATATGATCACCGATATAGAACAAAATTGTAGCAAAGACAAGAATCTACATTTAGATAAGTATAATATAATAAGATACATAATGACAAATGGCATGTACTTTTATAGTAACTAGATGGGAATATGCCCATGAAGGATGTACCTATAACATAAAAGATCAAACTTAATATATGTTAAAAATAATAACTACCAAAAGAGTAGAAACTTTCTTTCACAACTTTGCACATTTTTCGCATATATAATGGAAAACAAAAATACCTCAATTTACCCCAAAAAGTAAAAATAAAAAATAAAAAAACTCAACTATTAATTTATTTATTAATTTTTCAATATGTCTTTCTTTTTCATAAATTTTAATTAATTAGTCATTCAAATTGTTGTGCTTTGCTTTATCTTCAATAAGATGACTCTGAGAGCACTTTAATACATACATAAAGGAAGCCAGACATAACGAAAAATGAACGTGAAAGTGTGTGATAGTACACTTTATATCATGCCAATGCAATCTTGCATAAGTTCAGACAATTATCTCAGCTGAAACTCCAATAATGCCAATAAATTACTAAATAAAATTTACCTCCAAATTTTCAAAGAAATTCTCATTCATATCGCAGCTCAAAACATATTGGATGACTCTGGCACAGGCTAAAACCACAGAATTGTGGTTGTCATCAAGAGACATCCTACAAAAGTACCAATTGTACAATTCATCAGCACCATAATAACAGTATCAAGTATTACGAAGAAAATAATCATACATGCAGCAGGAATTCTCCTTAACTGAAGGTTCCCATTTCAAGAGGTAAGCCTAATGCTAAGAAAGAGATTGATGAGATCCTACACCCAAATTCCACCATCATACCTTCTTGAGGCTATCTATATAATGCAAGATAGACTTTACTGACACATGGACTTTACAGATGATTCATGCACCTAGAGATACCAATCCAAATTCAAGTATGCCTCATATTAAGTTTTATAAAACAAATGAGTAAAAGAACCTGTATCATTTAATGGAGTCCACATAGAAAACGACTGCCACATGCATGTAACAACTACTGGAAGCGCACACATAGGGATTGCAGATACTACTACAAATGGCCCAAACATATATATAGAGTAGAACAGCCTCCCACATTAAAAACTACTTTAAACCAGATGCATGATATACATATTATTTCAGTGAAGAAGTTAATGCCCTAATGGTGAACCGCTTGCACGTAAACTGCAAGGAGCAATGATCATGTTCATGTTACAGTGCCAATAAAGCAAAATGAGAATGCTGGCAAAGATTTGCATACACGTATCATATGTTAATGATTGTACCCTAGGCCAATTATTGAATATTGTCATTTCTATATGTTTAATAAAAAGGCATTCATTATTATATTATTTACATGTTTACTTTATAATAATACCCTTGAATAATCATGTAATTATTCTAAATCTTTAAATGCTCATTATTAAAGAAAATAATGAATTAAATCTATATTTAAATCGATGATCATGAGATGTTTTTTGTATGGAGATACAAATCAAGCCCATAGGTATATGTTAGACATCAAAGTACCGGACTAACCCGTTATGAGATCACTACATGGATTAATGTCATAAGTGATTCACATAAAAACAATTTCATTATATCCTTAGACCTGAAAACACCATGAATTCCAACACAAACTCAATCAAACGTTATCTTTAACTAGATGACTATAAAGGTTGTGATTAAATATAATGTGAATCATGTAGTAAAAGATGAGTAATTGAGATACGATATGTCCCTCTTATTATGAGAAAGATGTATCTCGGCCCCTTGATAAGTGAGACTGAAAAATATACATATGCTCAAATGAATTGATAATATGATCACTGTCATTATCAATGTCATTTGTCTTACCAGTCCTCTTGGAAATCAAGAAATGATAAGGTTGAACAATATACAGGCGATACCATCCACACCTTATGTTCAATCTAAATATCATATGAAAAAAGGATTATAATATAAGTTATGGATTAGGTAAAGTTGGATCACCGATTTTACTTAATTTGGATAAACATAATATCTTGCTAAAGTCACTTATATTTTGTAGGACAAAAAAGGTTTTTCAGTCTACTACCAACATTAAGTGAACCTATAAGGTCACACACAAAGAATGAAACCAAAGGATCATGAATTTAATTTAAATAAGCCTAGTGAGAATTATTAAATTATTTATTAATATTAATTCATTAAGAATAAATAATATTAATAGTACTAATAATTTATAAGTTTTAATAAAAAAGGGGGGAAACCGTTCTTATTCGTGAGAATATTGACATTAGTATAAACAGAACATAATAGCTCTCATGTAAGGCTATTGGCGCGTGCCATCACATTAAACCCACAAAAAAATTCTACAAACTCTGAAAAGAAAAAACACAAGAGCTAGTGTGAGATTCCCAAGGCAGATCTGAAATTGTTCCAGGATGCTAGCACACGACAATCCTTGCAATCTATTCATTCGTGTATATATCGTAGAGGAGCTTGCGAGATCGCAACACCTACAGACCCGCACCATCAACACGATAAAAATTCGCAAAAAGGTAAAATCCTAATCCTTGTCTCCTTTAGTTTGATGGATCCCATCAGTTCTAGGAATTGTGTATTTAAAAAAAAAAATCCACTACTAAATCTATTTTTCGAATCCTTAAATCCTAACATCATATTGCAAGTAGGATGATCTCTATTTTCACAAAGGCTAACACAACATATCCAGAGTTGAAACTTCTCTGACCAATTGGTGCATAAGTTTAACTGGGATGTTCCAACAACAATGTAATAGTAGCAAAAATTGCACATCAGGGTACACAAAAAGCCTGTGTATTATTTGTTGAGTTATATATTTATACATGTCCCACATAGCTTAGACTAGTAAAGTATATGTATATATGTCCCACATAGCTTAAACTAGAAAATACCGTCTTTTTGTATACGTATATATATCTGTACAGTACAATACTAATAATAATATATTTGGTTTCTCCTCTCTTTTCTCTCTTTACATGGTATCAAAGCCATGAGATGAGAAACCCTAGGTCATCTAAACCCTAAACACAAACCCTAGATACAAACCCTAAACCTAATTCCAGCAGTGCAAGGCTTATTATCTCTCTTCCGGTGTCAGATTTGAAATCTAATTATATCACCATGTGCTGCTCTTCTCCGGCATCATATCCCAAAAATCTTGCTGTTGGATCAGTTGTTCTCTTGGGTCCCCCACTGGTGTTCTACTTCTATGAGGCTCGAAACAAAAACCCCATCATCTTCCACCTTTGTTCGCTGTCGTTCGCTGCTTACCACTGCCATTTGCAATCAACCATCACTAGCAATTGTTCTTTGTCTGTTATTTCCACCTTTTTCATTCTTTTTCAAGTGTTTCTTCAATATAATAGCTCACGATATTCCTCATCGAAAACTAGTCCTTTTCAAGGTTATTATCTCCATCTCCTGCCATTACAACCGAGAAACTGATGAGCAATTCAAATTTATTTATGTTGGTCTACAACAATGGAGTTATAGTGTATAGGTCAAGGTCTACTAGACCACTTGACCACTAAATTAGAAGATATGCAGAAGGAAAATAGAGATAATTGGATAAGAGCCTATACTTTATTATTGATTCTTTTGTGGCAATCCATTGATTCATCCCTTCATCCAATTTACAATCATTATCGTACATGTTATGATGTATGGGTTCAAGCAAAGACTCTTTATACTAATGATATCTAGCATCTATGTTCGATAATTTCTAATTTGCTTAACTTGAGACAATCGGTTATATCTATTACTGATTTTCTTAACAAATGGGCATCCATTAAGGCTTAGTACAACTCTCTCCTTCCTCCCAGTCAATCTCTCAAGGATGATTTGGCTTAGAGAGACAAATTCTTTATGATTTGCATTCTTACTACGCTCAATCTTGATCTTACCCAAGTTCGTGATCAGATACTAGCTAGTCCTATTGTACCATCTATGGATGAAGTTTTCTCCCTCCTTCTTCGTGTCTCATCCATCCCTAATGCACCTTTACATGGTTTTCCTCCTGTGAATAACTCTGCTTTAGCTTCTCATGTGGCTCCCAGAGCTCAAATAAATCTAAGAGAAGCACAAGGTGAAGATCATGGAAGTAATAGGGGAGATCGTTCTAGGTATACTTATTGTCATCGACGAAGCATACTAAAGACTAATGCCATAAGTTACATGGACGTCCTCCACGTGCTAATATCATTCAAAATACTAATTTTGCACCATTTGAAGGACAACATCAAGACTCTCTTCTACCCACAGGAGCTGATTTTGAAAATTATCTTTAGTATCAAGCTTCAACACAGTCATCATCCTCTACTGCTTTCCTTACTCATACTGGTAATTCTGTTGCGTGTCTCACTCAGTCTTCTTCTTCTTCAAGCCCAAGTGATTGATTTTGGCGCTTCTTAACACATTTTTGGTAATCCCCAATTGTTTTCTCGTTTTTTGAAATCTACCTTATTATCTTCAGCAACTATAGCAAATGGTTCTCAAACGGTTGTCAAAGTTGTGAGTAGTGCACGATCCTTACCATCTCTGCCATTAGAACATGTTCTTTATATCCCTCATTCTCCTTTCAATCTTGTATCTGTTAGTAAAATCACCCGTGCATTAAACTATTCTATTAAATTTGACCCTCATCCTATTATTTTCCAAGGCCTCAATACAAGACAAAAGATTGGCACAAGATGTGAGTCGCAAGGGCTATACTGCATCAATAAGTCAGCAGCTTCTTCTATTACATATTCTGCTACAGTCTCTCCAACTCTTCTCCACAATCATTTAGGTCATCCCAGTTTTGCCAAATTTCAAAGATGGATCATTACTTCCCTCATTTGTCTATTTTAGAGTGTGAGTTGTGTCAACTTGGAAAACAGTCTAGAATTTCATTTCACAAGAGAGTCAATAATCAAGCTGCATCTCCCCTTTGTGTAGTTCATTCAGATATTTGGGACCCTAGTCGAGTCATCTCTGTTTTAGGCTTTAAATATTTTGTAACTTTTATTGATGACTATTCTCGATGTACTTTGTTATATTTAATAAAAAGTCTTTTTTGGATGTAATGAAAAGTCGTTCTGAGCTATTATCTATTTTTAGTCTCGTGCTTAAATCAAAACTCAGTTTATTACATATGTACAAATTTTGCACAGTGATAATGCTCCTGAGTATTGTTCTACTCAATTTATGTCATCCCATGGAATTTTACATCAGTCATCTTATACTTAAACACCTCAACAAAATGGTGTTGCTGAGCGTAAAAAAGATATCTAATTGAGATTGCTCACACGCTTCTTTTACATCACCATGTTCCTACTTGTTTTTGGGCTGATGTTGTTCTTACTACATGTTATCTCATTGACCGAATGCCTGCTTCTATCCTTCAACACAAAATTCCTCACACTATCTTATTCCCTGATCAACCCTTGTACTCTCCTCCACTGAGCGTCTTTGGTTGTACATGCTTTGTTCACAATATGTCTTCCAATCAGGATAAACTCTCAGCTCGATCTATTAATGTGTTTTTCTTGGTTACTCCAAACTTCAAAAAGGTTATAGGCTATTCTCCCATTAATCGTCATTATTATTTGTCCCCTGGTGTCACTTTAATCTTCTCCCTTCTATTCCCCATCTTCATATAAGAGTCCCATGTCTAAAGTTTTACCGATTCCATCTCAATTAGCTCTTCATGAGTCTGTCCCTGCCATTATTGAGTTTGTCCCTCTTATCTCTAACTCGGTTTCTTCCCCTCCACCATTGCAGGTATACCAACGACGCTCTCAAAACCTACCTTCCTCAAATTCACTACTTCTTTCAGATGCTCCTATTGACTCACCTTCTGCTCCAACGCCTCCATCGACTCAGGACCTCCCTAAAGCAGATCCTCCTATCGCCCTTAGAAAAGTTAATCGTTCTACTCAAAATCCCTACCCTGTATACAATTTTCTTAGCTATCATTAGTTGTCCTCATCCTATTGCACTGTTGTTTCATTTTATCTTCCATTCATGTTCATAAAAATATGAGTGAGGCACTTTCAAGATGGACACAGGCAATGGTAGAAGAGATGACTGCCTTACATGCTAATGGTACTTGGGACCTGATTCCTTTACCTCCTGGAAAATCTTTAATTGGGTGTCGATGAGTTTATGCTATAGAAGTGGGTCCTAATGATAATGTTGATCAGCTTAGGGCTCGATTGGTTGGCAAGGGTTATACTCAAGTGTACGGTTTAGACTATGTTGATATT
The DNA here is from genome assembly GCA_024138025.1 of Combretum micranthum. NCBI lineage: Eukaryota > Viridiplantae > Streptophyta > Magnoliopsida > Myrtales > Combretaceae > Combretum > Combretum micranthum. The sequence continues at coordinate 2,468,117 of JAMXBD010000018.1, forward strand.
TTTTCTCCTGTTGCTAAAATGTCATCTATTCACTTGTTTCTATCCATTGCAACTATGGAACACTGGCCTTTATACCGGTTAGACATCAAAAAAGCATATCTTCATGGTGAGCTCTAGTAGGAGATTTATATGGAGCAATTGTCTGGCTTTGTTGCTCATGGGGAGTTGAATCTAGTATGTAAACTCCGTCACTCACTTTATGGGTTGAAACAATCTCCACATGCTTAGTTTGGCTGGTTCAATACTATGGTTATGGAGTTTGGTATGATCATTCAATGTTTTATAAACACACATTTAAGGGGAGATGTATTTACTTAATTGTCTATGTAGATGATATTGTCATAGGTGGTGACGATAGGTGGTATTACTAACTTGAAAGTACATCTTTTCAAATTTTTTCAGATCAAAGACCTTGGCTTGTTAAGGTATTTCCTTATGGCTCAATCCAGTTTTGGTATAGTTCTTTTCTAAAGGAAATATGCTTTAGATCTTCTGGAAGAAACTAAGGTGCTCAATTGTAAGCCTGTAGAGTCTCCAATGGATCCTAATGTGAAATTTTTACCAGGACAAGGGGGGTTATTTCCAACTCCTGGTAGATACCGTCAGTTGGTTGGCAAACTTAGTCATATTACTATCACTCGACCTGATATATCCCTATAGTTATTGTTGTTAGCTAGTTTCTCCAATCCCCCTGTAACAATTATTGGAATGCAGTTGTCGAGATTCTTAAATATATTAAAAGTGCTCTAGGTAGGGCCTACTATATGAAGATCAGGGTCATTCCCAAGTAATTGGATATTATGATACTGATTGGGCAGGTTCTCCATCTGATAGGCGATCTACTTCTTGTTATTGTGTGCTAATTAGAGGTAACCTAATATCATAGAAAAGTAAGAAGTAAGATGTTGTAGCTAAATCAATTGCAGAAGCAGAATACCATGCCATGGCCTTAGCAACCTGTGAGCTTATTTAGTTGCAACAGTTACTTTAGGAGTTGAAATTTTGGAAAATATCATAGATGAAGCTAATTTGTAATAATCAAGCTGCATTACATGTATCATCTAATCTAGTCTTTTATGAGAGAACTAAACATATAGAGATCGACTGTCACCACATTCAAGAAAAAATCATCTCTGGCTACATTATCACTAGCCATGTCAATTCAAATGATCAATTGGCTGATATTGTGACCAAATCTCTTAGAGGTTCTATTAGGTATACATTATAACAAGCTTGGTGCATATGATTTGTATGCTCCTACTTGAGGGGGGAATGTTGAGTTGTGTATGTATATATGTCCCACATAGCTTAGACTAGTAAAGTATATGCATATACGTCCCACATAGCTTAGACTAGAAAATACCGTCTTTTTGTATACCTATATATACTTGTACAGTACAATACTAATAATAATAGATTTGGTTTCTCCTCTTTTTTCTCTCTTCTCTCTCTTTACATTATTCTTTTTTCTCCCATCATCTGTAAGTACAAGAAGAAGCTGAGTAAATACTATTCTATTAAAATTACCTCAATGCCAATGCAAGCTCGGGTTCTGGACCTAGTGCAAATGCCCAAACAGCCTCCCAATCAACTAACTCGTTGTCAGTGCAAATTTTGTCTGGGATATTAGTCACTTGTCCTGAATGGATCCCACGTAACACCCTATGAAGCACAGATGCCAGAAGATGAAGTGCAAGGCTCCGCTGCCCTGGAATCTGAAACATCAAAATTAGCATGCCATCTGAAAGTAGAAGGATAGTTGTATAGAGATAGATACAGCACATGTAATCAAAGCATCAACCTCTTCTTCCCATATGAAAATAGTTCATTTTACCACTACAATACATGACTTTTTTTTGGTTGATTCAATGCATGACTTTTACTCCATCTCCATAGCAAACAATCACCAACCTTAGAAGTCTCAAACTTCATTATTTAATGTCAAAATGACCATATCTAGAGATGGAAAAAGTAAAAGCAAATCAAAACTTAAGGTCAACACTACAAAAGTACTGACCACACTTCTCGTCAGAGCCACAGCTTCTTTTATAGTATAACCTGCTGCACCAGGGTCCCCCTCAGTCCGTAAGAAATCACGTTCACCAATGCTGTAGAAATTTTCCCTCTCACCAGCAGAATCTTCTGAAAACATTGGGCAAAATTAGGACTGTCACACAAATCTATGGATATTACCAAATATATGATCCCAAGTGGCATACATCAAGCCATGCTTGCAAAAATGAAGAAAATCATATCCTTATTATATCCTGAGCATTAGTAGATAAGAAAAAATAAAAAAGTAGCAAAATGACTTTCTAATGCCTTCAAAATTTAGAGCACCATGAGCAATCTCTATAATAGGCAATAGCCAACATTTGTGACTGACATATGCCTAACATAAAATATTGTCCAACGACAGCAAAATATCATAAGTTACATGCAATGGTCAAATCACAGAAAATAAGGATGTAAATGAGTCAAACCTAATCACGAACTATTCGGTTTTGACTCAATATATACTCCAATTCAACGCAACAATTGAGTTGAGATCATTCTCAAGTAACTTATTGTAACATGCTGAACCAGACTCAAACTTCATAACATTTAGCTTGAACAACTAACATTCTATTAGTCATATTCGAGCCACTATTTTAATTTTAAAAGTATATGTATTTCAGATAAATCGAGCCAAAACGAGCTTAAACAAGCCAAGTTCAAGCTAAAAATCAAGTCAAAATTGAGCATTAAAATTTCAAGTCAAGCTCCAACTCCAATTTGAAGTCAACATTGTACAATCGCGACTTGACTGTTAATAGCCCTAGGTTCACATGTATACAGCTATGCAGGCATGCACGTAAAAGAAAAATTGGAGGTTAAACACAACCTCTACAAATTCCTTAAGATGATGAAATTCAGAAGTAGATCTACTAGTTAACACAAAGTAAGTTGACAGCGATATACCAAGTGCATTAGATTGGGCAACAAATAGGATGAGTTACCCATAAGATTGAGAGAAAGAAACCCCTTAACAGAAATACCAGAAAGCATTTTCTTACCAGTCTCAGCTACTGACTTAAACTCAGTTCCCACAACATTCCCATTCAAAGAAAAACGTACTTTTCGTATAGCCTCAACTCTAGTACTCCAAGCACTCCACAGAGTAGTTTTGGTAATTGCAGAATTCTCCACAGAATCACTAGCTTTTCTGCTTTGATTAATTTGTGAACCAGAAGTCCTCACCAAACTAGAATCATTACCCTTCCCTTTTGAAGAATCATCTCCTTCATTGATTGACTTATCCTTAGTCATGGAAATATGAGAGTCAACATCAGTATCGAATCCTGAGCCCTTGCAGCTTTGCTTTTTAAGTTTTCTTGACCTCGCCTTTTTAATAACTTAAGCAATGCAGGATCTATTTTCTCCATAATCTCAGCTTGTGCTTCTGAAATTTCATCAGGTGACATCCTCTCTATACGAGCAATTCTCTGCATCAATCTGACTTGCAAGAGACAAAGGACTTTGGCCACTGCCACTTGCAATGGATGAACCAACAGATGATGACAATGAAATTTTCTTCTGCTCTCTGAGTAGGTCAGGCATTGAAGCATGTGACTCTGCTCCTCCGTTCTGCATTTTGATAGTGTTACTGACCAACCCTCTCTCCTTGTTAATTTGTTGGTCTAACATATGTTCTAAATCCCTTTTAAAATTGCAGCTTGTATTTTTTTTGCTTTGCTGAAATAATCTTCATCTCCATTGTCTAAATCCATTCCACTTATAGGGCTTACATTTTGAGAACCTAATTCCTTTATCATTGCCTTGTCCTTTTCAGACATAGGAACCAGTGTAGATTGATGATTTTCGACATTCACTTCTGCAGGACCCACTTCTCCTCCAGAAGGATTAGATCTTGCAGCTTTAAATGATTCCTTACTCTTGACTTGTCTTCTAGCAGAAGAAGAAGATGTCTCATTGCCATTATTGCTATGAATAAGCTCTCTCCACTGGTTTAAATCCAAGCCTATCTTTTCCTTTCTTTGCACTGGATAAGCAAAATTTACAATGTTTTCAAATGCTGCACTGTTTTCATCTTCTTCATCGTCTTCGTTGTCATCATCATCTACCATCCCAGCAACAATTGGCCTCCAATGCTGCAATATTAAATGACATAACCAGGTCATTTATACTAACCTTTAAAGTTCCTATTGAACATGAAAAACAAATGCCTATAACAAAATTAAGCACCGCTGATCTTCCTTTAAATCTAGAGCACACCTCCACAAATTAACAAACCGACGAGTACATTAGTTTTGGTTGACTACTTGCAACACAACTACATAAAATAAAATATAATCCCTATCCTAGTCTAGCCAATGAAAAGTGGTTCAATAGTTCCCTTTTAACTATTGTTGATGGAGCATTGTGCTGCAACTCCTAATACTTTTTCTCTCTTTTATTGTAAATTCAGTTCTTATCATTTTTTTTTTTAAACATAAAATCAATTCTGGAAATATAATTCTTTAGAACAAAAAATAATACCATGTGAACAAATTACTAAAAGAATTGTAGTATATGCAAAACAGGGAGAGGCCAAATAAAGGTGAATATGAATAATGTAATTTTCATTCAACTTACGACTTATGGGATCAAGCAGTATCTTCCTTTCTTAACGGCCATACATGCAAAACATGCCTACCAGATGCATATACAATACAACCATCCAGAAAACCGAGATAAGCGAGCAATCAAATTGGACCAATATGGGATATTGCCAAGCAAACAGTTTTGTTTTTTTACTTTACACTTGAAACTCAGCTTGATTAAGTTTTAAACCCACTCCACATCTCTTCTTTTGAAGAAAGCATAATGAGATTAGAATTCAACTAAAATCCAATCAATCTTGCGCCTTTTCTCAAGCTCAACTCAAGAATTTAGTCACTCGACTAATCATACACACCATAACCACAAAATTGCAGATAAAAATTGATACAAAACTACAAAGTCTAATTACTAAGGCTATGAAGCAATACCAAATAATTTAAACATTGAAAGCTCCAAAGTCGCACTATTACTGGAAATATTATATAGATTTTGCTATGTTCAAGCAACACATGCTCTTCCACAAGAAAAGTTAGTATTATCACTATGAATTCGACAAACCACTACAAAAAGAAGATAACTTTCCACTTGCCAATGCACTTGTCTTACTCATAAAGTGGTGGGTTTTCCATTACTAAACAGCTAGCAAATCCCCTAAAAACACATGTATTAATTAAACAGACCCTAATTACAAACAATATCTGATAGCTCAAATTCCATAATATTTAAATACACCAATACAAGATCACATGAAAACATCACATGAGTTGAACACATCGAGAAAGAGAGAGGATGTCTTACAGGTCCTTCGGAACGGTGACGAGCGACAGGGAAAGGAAGAACGGAAGGTTGAGGAGGTTGGATGGGTTTTAAGATTGTTATTAATATTTACATCATCGTTAATGCCTTTTTCGACAATGCCTCCGATTACGCTACAAGCGACATCATTTGGGTTGAGCTGAGGGAACAGCTTAATTTTAGGGTTTAGGGTTTTAGGGTTTTGGGGTTGTCTTCTTCTATTTGGTTTCTTCTCCATTTTCTTTCAGTTGCCGAAGTGAAACAATTTTAGAAGGAATTGTTGCCTGGCTGGGACTCTACAAGGGGGCGCAGACTTGCAGAGTTGCAGTGTGCTTCTACCAGTACATTATTGCAAAACCTTGGGGGTGGGAGGTTTTAACTTGAAATTCAAGTAAATTGGTGAAAATGTCCTCCTGTTTAATAATAGTTACTGGCCCAGAAAAATAATAAGAAGAAGAAAACAAGACAAAGTTAGTTTAATTGAGTGAATGAGGAAGAACAACATAAGTATTTTTAAAATATATCACATTATTGATTTAATATTATAATTAGTAAATTGGAATTAATAAAAGGAAACAATGATATTTTTAATTTAATATTATAATTAATAAATTAAAGTTAATTTGAAATAGTAAACTTGCCAATTTCCCACACCGTTAAGTGATTTAAAAATAAGTAATACAAATTTAACTACTAGTCAAAAAGATGTATCCTATCTATTAAAAGGTTGCTCAATCTACAAATCTATTTGTAATTCTATTGCAATGCATTTAAGCGAACTAAAAACATTATTATTACAAAATTTTCTTAAAAAAAGAAAAGAAAGTGAAAAGTACGTTTTTAGTCTTTAAAATTTCATTAGTTTTCTATTTGAATTCACAGAATTTTTTTTTTATTCGAGTCATCAATATTTTTCTATTTGAGTTCTTAACATTTAATAAATCTTATCAATTTAAACATTTTTTAACATCATTAATTATTCCTTCTGTGTTTGACACATGATTGGATGTAATTCATCCACATAATTATTTTAAATAAATAAGAAATGAATATTATTTAAATAAAATAGTAAATATATAAAATTAAGAAAATAAAAAATTAACAGGCATGGTGCAAGGTGCAAGGATGCTTAAAAGCATGCAACGTAAGACATGCTCCTTACCTAATTCTAAACCCACAAGATACATTTGTTTGAAAAAAATTTAAGGATAGTAAGGAAGGGATGTCTTGCAAATGATTAATCTTTGGTATTTACTTTGGTTGATTTGGATTAATAGAAAAATGGCACACTTGAGAGATGAAAAATCCAAGTAGCATGAAAATTTTGAAGCTTGGGAAGACATAAAAAATGATGTTGCAAATAGGTATTAAGGTTTAGAGAGAGATTTGAGTATTACTTATTTCTTATGGTTGTCTTTAGGCATTCAAGACCATAAATCTATCATGATAGAGATTTTTTTCAAGAAAGTCTAGGGAAAGTGATGGAAAACAAAACTAAATTTATTATCTTTCTCTTATGGAAATAATTTTACTTGTGATTTATTATACCTTATTCTTAGGTTACCTTAATCAACAAATTGCAAAATCATTTTTTTTTTCTAAAAAGAATTTTCTGGATATTTTCTTTTTTTCAATTTTCAATATTTTTTACTAATATATTTAATCAATATTCATTTCTTTTATTATGTATTTAAAATATATATGTAAGTGAATTAAATCCAATTACCTATCAAATACAAACAAAAAAGTTAATGGTGTTAAAGAATGTCCAATTTTGTAAGAGTTATTAAACATTAAAGAGTCAAATAGAAAACCGATGAAACATACAGGACTAAGGATGTACTTTTCCCAAGAAGAGAGAGAGAGAGAAGAGGTCTAATGAAGGTTATGATATCCACAACACAACTACTCTATGGCTTTGTAATCACCAACTCAATAGCCATCTTTAGTGCTTAACATTTTATAAATTCAAAACTAAGAGAAGCAACAAGGTGTGCATCATCTCTTAAAAGTTTCCCACCAAAACTTCTAGCCTAGCACTCAGTTAGCCCAAGCCATGAACCATCAAAACAAATAAACACCTATGATGTAAATTTCACAACTTTATGTGCCTAAGCTAAAAAGCAACTTTAGTTAAAGAATCCATCAACATTGGGAACAAAACACCAATTTATTTAGAAAAGATTAAACAATTGTAACAAGTTTTTAAATTTTCTATTGAAAAGATTAGACAACTACAAACTTTCCTAAAAACTCCCTCAATACATAATTCTTCAATCGCATGAAGGTATTAGGAGTATCAAACAAGCCAAAAGGCTCCATAGTCCGTTCATACAAACTATGTTTGGTCTTGAAAAGTATCTCCTACACATCATTAGCCTTAATTCTAATATGATGATACCCACTTTTCATATTTATCTTAGAAAATCACTTGGAACAATGTAATTCATCAAGCACATCATTGAGACGAATTATAAGACACCTATATTTTACTTGATGCAATTTATAGCTTGACTATCTACACATATTTGCTAAATTTTATTTTTCTTTACCACTAACAAAGTTGAAATAGAACATAGGCTCATACTTTCACACACAAACCCTTTTTCCAACAAGCCATCTACTTGACACTTCGAGGATTCATCTTGTAAGCTAGCTTATTGTTTAAAGTTACCTAGGTATTATACCAATCTGATGCTTATTCACCTCAAAGGAGGTAACCTTTTAGAAGGTCTTCAAGAAAAACATGTAAAAACTGCACCAATAACTACTGTGCAACATTTAAAATAGGAGACCCACTCTCTATTCCGAAAACCCATCAACATACAAAAGATACAACTACTACCCACTGGCAATTTCTATCTCCACTGCTCCTTGTGTCAATAATAAAGACTCTTTCTTAGGAGGGTTTAACTCCCGATGTGTTTGCCTAATAGCCTTAGGATTCATAGAATACAACTTAACCCTCTTCCCATTAAATATACCAAATATGTGCTACCTTGTCCGTTGTGATTTTACATTTCAATCAAACAACCAAAGATGACCCAAAAAAATGTGAGATGCACTCATTGGCACCACATCACATATCACATTGTTAGAATGATGATTAGGAAGGGACATAGTAACATGCACCTGTTTAGTGTAGATAGACAAAACCCTTGCCATTAAGCTAGTGTAAACTAGGTTGTGTGAAAAAACTGACTGAAATGGGAATCAAACCGGATTGGATCAGATCAAACCGAAATTTTGATTCTTTTTTTAAACGGTTCAATCTGTGGTTTGATTTGGTAAAGTGCAAACGATTTGCGGTTCAATTCAGGATCTTGAAACGAACCATATGGTTTGAAAAGAACTAAACCATTCTATATATTTTAAAAAAATTAAACATACTATTTTTACTTTAATCTTTCATTAAAAAATCAATTATTTTTAATTTTGTGACTTAGATATGTATCATTCATGAGAATAAAATTAGATTTGTTATGTTATTTATTAATTTTTATGTTGTCTATAAATAAGATAAATTTTAGATTTTAGTCTCTAGTATTCTAACTCCTGAATATTTTTTTCCTCTATCTTACTAATTAATCTACTTCGATTATTTAGTTACTTATTGATTTATATAACTGATAATATGTTAGTTAAAAATATGCAAAGAATTAAATTTTATGTCTAATATTTCGATAAAGTCTAGTATACCATTATAGTTTAAGATAATTAAAAAAAATGAGACTAGTCATAATAACAATTTTATAATGAATGAAATCCCTTCCTTTCTATAAGTTTGACATGTTTATTTTGTAAATGATTAATTTTAAATATTGATATTTATATTTGCATTAGTGATAAGAAATAAGTAATGGAAGTTTTTAGATATAATATATTTTTTATTTTATAAATAAAAATGGTTCGAACCCTAAACCGAACCGTTTTTCTTAGGTTCAAAAAAACTATGAATCGAACCGTATGATTAGGTTTGAATTTAAAAGAAAAACCAAACCATAAAATATGATATGGTTCGGTTCGAGGAGCAAACTGAATTGAATCATACTGTATACACTCCTAATGTAAACAATATGGTTGTGAATGTAATGTATTTGGAAGTTGCAACCTGTTGACAAGAACTAATACTATTACATTGGTACAACTTCCACAGTCAATAATATCCACACATATGGCACCATTAACAAGGAATTTAATATGGAAAATGTTCTCTCGTTGATCCTGATCAACAGATAGTATCACATTAAAATTCCTCCTCACAACTCTATTGATAAGTGTAGTTCCTCCAACAACTTGCTCAATTGGTGCCTCCTCTTCCTCATTCCCTTAAGAATTCTTTAAATCACTAATTTGGTTACTTTCACATTCATTCTCCAAATAACCTCCACATGATACTACCATACATCTATTTGGATACTATGTTATCATATGTCCATACCCTAAGCACTTAAAACATTAACATCTATGATCCTTTTTCTTGTACTACTAAAGTCAGAAGGTTTTGCACCCGACTTCCCTTTGTCATTAGTGGGTTTATTTAAGCCCTTATATTCACTCTTTTCTTCCCCTTTGAAGCTACTATTATTGTTATGAGTCTTTTTATCATTGGTCCAATAAGACCATCTTCGACGTTCATATTTGGAAGAATTGTTAGAAGATTTATGAGGCTTTCATTTGCGCTGTCTCCCTACCTTCTAAACCATCATAATAGCCTCCTTCAAAATTTCAATCCTTTGAAACTCTAATACATTAAGCAATATCATACTACAACCTAGCAATGAAACTAATAATAGATTGTTGTAAAGTTTCAATAACTTGACTACACACCATGAGGATCTCAAATTCTTAAATACATTTTGCCGCACTCTTGTTGTTTTGGTGTAATATATGTAGTTACATTAACAATTCTTGATCAAAATGCCATAGTATAAGAGATGAGCCTAAAACCTTAGACACAGTGATCTCAAAGAGGCATGCTGCAGATCTCACAAATCGAGTGATGAGACAAAATAAAAATGCTATTTTTGTATGGTTTTTGTGTTCATAATACAAGAAATTAAAAGATATGATCGACGTTGATAAGGATATGATGTACCAAATCAACTCGAAATATGCTAACCTTAGATCAATATGACTTATGAAATAAGGAACACGGTTTGTTTGCTACAATCTGTAAATAGATTAATAAGAATGGTTTGTTCACCATGATCGCAAAGATTGCTAAGAACGGATCTCGCCACAATCAAACAAAGTGATTGATGAGAGAGGATTTGAGAGAAATATCAAACACAAGTTTTCAAATCAACAGAAGCTCCATAGTCTCTATACAAGAGGGGTATTTATAATAGTCCCCCAAATCCTAACAAATAAAATAAGAAAAAATATTAAATAAAAACTTCTAAAAACCCTAAGCAGGCAAGATAGGCCGCCGGCTTACAATGGAAAAGTAGCCAGCCTTCAATTGTTCATTGTCGTACGCCGATCATAAGCCGCCAGTGTAACTTGTAAAGGCCGCCGGCGTTGGAATTCTAGGTCGCTAGCTTAGGGTGGCTTTCATGCAATCCGTTTTGTCTTATCCAACTACTTCCTTTGTTGTGTTTTCCTTTGATTCAACAAGCCTCAATCGTCTAGTTTAGTTCTGGTATTCGACTCTAGAATCAAGCTAGACTGATTCCCATCGATAAGTCACCACTACAACAATTCCCTCATCTTTCTGCTCTTGCATCTACTTGCCAACACGTTCTTCCACTAATGAGTTGCATACCTTATGAACTCAATGGTAACAAGTTTGACCCATTAGGCATCAGCCCACTTGTGGTATTCAAAAAGCTTCTCAATCTAACGCTCCCAATCAAAATACTTATCAACACTGCTAGTTCCATCAAAAGAGGGCACCTTTAGTTTCACATCTTGACATCCCTCAGCAATCTAAGTTGATGCTCTCCATCATTATATCCCTATAGTCATCAACATGCCTCCTTTACATAACATGACACACATTTCCTCAACCTCTACCACTAATTATATCACAGCTTGCTACAGCTTTGCATCTTCCTAGTGGTAATTAAACCCTTACATTGGCCTCCAATTCATCACCCCTTTCATGTTCAACCCTCACATGATCATGAGTGTCTTCCCTAAATGTCAATTAAAAAATCTTGAGAGTTTCTTGATGATTTTGACTTCATACCATCGATACCCAATTCGTCTAACATCTTCAGTATAGATAATATTTACCTCTCAAGAAACAAACACTGACCTACCTTCTTCCCCAAGCAATCTTTGTCCAAGCTCTAAATTGTTATTACAACCTCTAGCCCTAATACCAAGATGATATAGATTAGATTCTGTATACTAATGGTTACAAGAATTATCTCAGTTGGTCCCTTGCAATTATGTACTTTTTTGTTTATGATTTCTAAGGTCTTGATGGAAAAATAGAAGTAAAGGATGTGAATGATTCATTTTTAGATATGATGCACAAAGGAAAAAAGATCGAATTATTAATTTTGATCAACTGATATGACACACTATTGATAAAAACATCGAAGGGTTTCAATCAATCACAAAGATTGAAAGAAAAGAGAAATTAAAGTAAGCTCTTAATTGTATTCAATGATTCAAAGCCAAAAGTTTGTTAAAGCAATGCCTAATAAGTCTCTTTTATACTTCACAACTTGGTAAAGGAAAAAATAGTCAATCGATAAACTAATATAATAAAATGAAAATAAGAAAATATCATAAAATCATGTAACAACATGGATATGGTGCTGGCCACAGGGCATGGCCAAATGGTGTGCTCACGAGCATGGCCATAGCCAAGGGCGTAAGTAAGGGCATGCCTAATTTTGACCATCACCTATTCAAATTCTAAGTGAACATGACCCTGGTCACAATCGTGTGCATCAGTGTGGTTGTCAAAGAACTTTACTCTCCTTTCCACAAATTCACCATATCCTAGGGCATGTCCATGAGTATGTCCAAGCTATAAAGTTCCAAACTCTTCTTTCCTTTCACTCCGGTGAAAAATGAACTATATTCATTTGCAAAATGGATCAAATATCTATGAAAGAAGTCACATTCATCTTCAATTGGTTCTTTAGGTAAGAATTGTTGAACTCAATTTTGAAATCCCTTAACTCTAACTCAAGTAATGGACCAACTAGATCATGATTCCTATTATATTGCCAAGATGGGCATGTTACACTTTCAAAATAAATAATAATTGTGACTCGGGTATGTTATGTCATTACATAGGTATGTTGGCCTTAATGTAGCCATGTTGTAGTCATCATGGTCATGTGATAGGTCAACTTGCCCATTTTAGCTAACATTATGCATACATCTATTATTGGGTTGTAAGTACATTTGTGTGGTTACTTCATCCGTCTTCTTTGTACACATAACTCTTTCAACCTATTCTCTCATCTCTTACCATCTTAGTGTAATTTTACTAATACTTGTGTTATTACTACTTACAATAGCTCATTTGAGACAACCTATCTTACAATTTGCCTAACCTAAATGACTACAATGACTTCTAGCTCATTAGCAAGGCATAACCAAACCCTCTATAAAGGTTCACATCATTGATAAATCAAATGGGAAACCTCCCATGTTTTTTTTCCCTATGCTTGACATTTTTAAGAATTTACTCGTGCATAGATTTGCTAATTTAGGGTTTTACTAGACACTACCACAAGCTCCATGACCATCTCCTATGATGATCACGAATCAAGATGCGGCATTTCTCATGTATTTTTTTTCTTTTTTGTTTTTTTTTGTAAATGTCACTAACATTTGTGTCCTAGGTCTATCTATTATCATGCCATCAAAACATTGGTATGAAATAATAATCTTTTACTCCTTGGCACAAAACCATCGACACACCATCCTAAACCCGTGTGATGAGCAATGTATACTATATTGCCACCAATACTACCACAAGGCACAAAAAGAGGATTACTAAAGTTTAGAAGGGTTTTTAGTGAAAATCTAGATTCACTTACCACCAAGTGTCTTACTTGCAATAATAATTTGTCTTGCGAGTGTCAGTTAGGTATAGGATACTCAATTTGACATATAGATTCTCACCGAGACAAAGATGATATTGTAATTATTAACAGAACTAGTGCATCCAATGCTTCTAAGCTTGAAGAAATTAATGCTATAACCTGACAGTTTGACAATAGGAAAGCAAGAGATGACCTTGTTGAATTGATGGTTGTAACGAATGTGTCATTCCATTCAATAGACTACCATTAACTTGAAAGATGGGCTATACAAAAGATGCAAACCAAGTGCCATTGTGCAGGGCGACAGACATTGAAGCTAGATACAATTGATGTTTTCATGAAAAAAATGGGAAGCTCTTAAAAAGTTATCATCAAGCCTCTCTTCGAGGTGAGCTTTAGTTATTGATATGTTTCGAGATAATGCAAATTGTATTGATTACAACATTCATTTTCAATTCATATAATTTGTTAGAATTTCTTACACAACATTTCCTTCACATCAAACGTATGGAAGTCCCCTATTGTTGTACAATCTTAGACAACTATATGTGCATTACTACATACTGGATCGATGATAACTGAAGCCCATACTGCAGTCACAATTGCCTCTAACATCATCGACATTATTTGAGTGTACGATATTTGAATGGTATTCAACATATCATCAATAATGCATCTAGTTAGAGCTCAAGTAAGTAGTGAAGCTTTCAAAATCTATAAAAACTAAAAGTTTTAACTAGCTTTGATCACAACTATAGGCAAGCACGCAAACCAAAGTAGCATAGAAACAATTCGGTTGTATTCTAATGGATTGTCAGCACCTACTATACTTACTTTCGTCTATTATCTAGCCTAAAGATTCACAAATTGTTTAAGAACATGTTATTAGCAAACTAGCTACTTATATACAATTTTCAAAAGAATAAGTTCATATTACAAAGAATAGCTCAGATCTTGCTTCACTAAATCTTTATTATGTGATTTCATAAGGAATCTCAAAGAAATCATTATTGAACATCTTGAACCGTCGAATTTACTAAAGTATTTGATGAACTTTTGTCAGTCATAGTTTAAATTTATGAAACCCATTCTTAGATTGACTACAAGAAGCAATAGACAGAGTACCTATCAAATTGTAGTATAGAGTTAAGATCGAGGTCGTCCATGAGGAAAGAATGACTACTAGTAATTACTTTTTTTCTACTATCTAACAGCCCAAAAGAGATGATTGTTAAGCACTATCCACTAAAGAAACTACTAAACTATTTAAAGATAACAAATAAGATCACTACGAATGGCAAGTAAGAATTACAATCAGAACAAACACGACCTAGATCTTGTTCTTCATATAATCTCATCATGTGAATCATAGAATACTAAAGATTATCCGAATTGAGCTCTTACACCGTTGAATTCCTTATATAAATTGACAATCCTCTCGAATCTATCAATTTATCTAATCTTAGATCAATTAATTAGGATCTCTCCTCAATTAATAAAAACCCAAGATCGCATTAAGCACTTGGACTCATTAAAAATAAAGAATTACGGAAGATCCTTGTTATTTTATGTAAACCCCTGAAATTTTCATAATTCTTAAAAAATAATCCTGAGAGTCAAACACCAGAATCAAAATCCTAAAAATCAAACCAAGTTAAAATTTAATTCTAATAAGATCAAAAACGAGAATTTTTAGTCTTGAGAAAATGAGAATCTTTGAAACAAAATATAAAAATCCAACTATCGGTTGAATCAATATATGTACTCCAATCAAATCATCTACCCGATTCCTAACACGCAAATCAAGACAATATATCCAAATAACGCTCGACAACGAAATGCTAAGATCTTAAATCCTTGGTGAATTTTAGAATCAGGAATTTCAATTTTCACCAAAAGTTAAACTGAGTCAACTCATAACCCTAGACTCGGTTAAATGATCCCGAGAACTAAAAACTATTAAATAATCAAAATAAAATAAGATAAACCATAAATATCGAGTTAAAAATATAATACAGTCAAAACTCCAAAATTATATGATTTTATGAATAACTCAACAAAACCGGAAGTCAAACCGGAACCTTAAAAGTCAATAAAGCTTACAACAAATCCTAGTGCTTAAGATCCGGCAATCTCGTGCTCTTAAACCCTAGACAACGAAATGAAAATAATTGTTGATAATAGTTCGTAATAATATAGGGAAGCTAAAAAATATCAGATTCACAAAAATCTAGTGTCCTTCGGATCCGAACGGGATCAGTTTTCAAAAACCATGCCTCGGTACACCGGATGGCAAAAATATTCCGTTAATACCAATAGACTCGTAAAAATATAAAGTTTTCAAAAATATCAGTTTTAAGATTTTTCAGTAGCTAAAATTACAGATATCGTGTTATTACGCGTATTTTTATTACTACCAATACTTTAATTGTCTAGTTTACTATTCATGGTACTTTTCTACTATTCATTACTATTCTTCTATATTTACTTTTTCTTACTACCTATTCTTACACCTTTATACCTATTTCTTATAATTTTCTCTTCCCATAAAAATTATACACCATATATTACTAAATTTTTCTTATATTTTTCTTCCAAAATTAATTTTTTTATCAAATTTCTCTCTCCTCCCTACATGTTGCCGTCCACTCCTCCCTCTCTCTTCATCTCCATTTAATTCTTTTTCAATTAATTTAATTACATCTAATTTTCACTCCAAATTCTATAAATACCCAATTCCTCTCTCATTCTTTCACACAATTCATTTCACTATCAAAACTCTCTCAAACTCTCTCCACAAATCCTCTCTTCAAGAATTCTCTCTATCAAAACTCTCTTAAATCAATTCTTCACAAAAATCATTCCTTATACACAAACTTTCTACCACATATCACTACTCACATAATACCCATTCATCTACCATCTTCATATCACATAAACGCTTTAGGTAAATTTCTTCCAACCATTTATTTACCCATGTCATGTAACTTAACATGACTATGGTGTTATTTTGAAACTCATATGAGTAGTAAAAGCAACAACATGTTCATGTTTTGTTCTTGCATATGAACTTCCTATTTTATTATGTTGTTATGTTGATTTTATTATTTATATCTAACTAAATATATTTATGTGTATATATGTATAATCTTTAAAGCATATAAGCTCACTTGTTATATATTTAATTTCATGCTTTGCAATTTATTTATTATTTCATGTTATTATTAAGACTAGTCTTTCTAGTTTTAGACTTGTCCATATCAAGTCAAAACAACCTTTTATTTATTTTCTTTATTCTTTTGGGACTAGTCTATTCTTAGTCCGGGATGCCTTGATGAAATTAAGGCTCCCAATATTTGACGGAATACCTTGATGAAGCTAAGGTTCCCAATACTTGATATTTTATTATCTTGGTTATTATTATTTGTTTCTAGTATTTTCTTATGTTCTTATTATTTTACATGCTCATAATACTTGCATCTACATAATGATTGTCTCAACTAATTTAAAAGTAGAATTTTACTAAAGGAACTTCAAACTAGATTTTCTATTATGTGACTTGTCACAAAATAATGGAGTTATTATCAAACAACATAGAAATAAAGTAATATAAGTTTTCTCAAAGTTTTCTTAAATAATAAAGATATTTTTACCAAGGAAACATAAGAAATAAATACGTTCATTGTATATTATGGGAACCTAAGTTTTAGTAAAATAATTTATTAGTTTTAAAGATCTTGCAAAAAGCTTAAAGAATAAACTCTTTTAAACTCCATGACAAAACCAAGAAACAAACTAGTTTTCAAAATTAAGATAAAAACCAACTCATAAAGTTATGAACCCACTTAGGAAAATAATGATTTTCAAGTTCCTAAAGATGAAACTTATTTTCAAAGAATATAAATAAAATAAGATTAGAAACAAAGGATTTTATTAATAAAGAGGATTCTTTTCAAAGGAAATAAAAGAACAAGTTTTAGAAAACAAAAACTTATATTTTAGATAATAAATATAAGAAGACAAGACTCATTTTCTAAAACCATCCTAAAGATATAAAAAGATTTTCAAAAACTTAATACACTTTTGATAACTTTGATCTTTTATCACTAGAAGTAAAATTTATGAAAAACTAAGGTTAAAGGAAAATCTACTTGTTTTGGAAAAATGAATGAACAAAATAAAATAAGAATATACTCATTTATAATAACTTATGAAAATATAAAATTTCTTCAAAATACCTGAAATGAAAGTTATCAAGTTAAGTTCCAACACTTTTAAAAAGAATTATTTCATGAAATAAATTGTTGAGACACTACCATTAGAAATTTTGCATATAAAGTGAGCTTATCTATATACTCAAAGGATTTATCATATATATATATATAATATATATCTATCTATATTTTTACTAGAGGATTTTTTTAAATGAAGTTGAGTTAGAAAATGGTTTTGCAAAAATCTAGAAATACTTGTTTTAAATCTATACCCAACGTTTTCGGGACCCAAATGAGCTTTAATGACAAAGATAACCTTAGAAATGGATGGATCTTTTCAAATAGGTGGAAAATGGTATATTATATGCAAAATTTCGAGTTAAAATGAGCAAGTTATGACCATTTTTAATTGGAATTCCATTCTATACGAATTTGAAGAACATAATGAAATAGAATTAGAAAGTTTAAGTGGAATTTCTACGAAATACTCATCCCGCATATTTCTTTTGTCTAGGTGACGAAAGATACAAGATTACCCTTCCTGATGATTACTACAACTAAGAAGATCGCAAAATGGACGAGTAAATTATTCCTCTTAATTTCGTTACGTTGCTTGTGCTTGTAGAGTAGTGACATTAGTATACTAAGAAAAGATAAAAATGGATTTGTATGGGAATTCGGGGTTATGTGTATATAAGTGATTCTATGTTTATGCGTGGAATGAGAATTAAGAATATCGCAACTTCAAAACTGCCTGTTTGAGTAATTTGTTTACTTACTTGTATAACTGCTTATTATTTGTTAAATTGATTGATCACCCCCTAATAAACCTTAATAAGGTTTAGCTTAAGAAAGATAAAACGCTCATGCATAGCATCCATCGAGTCACATCTCTTTCGGAAGGCTGCTACTCCTACGCGTAGAGTTGGATTAGCTAGTATCGTGCTGTGACACGGGCCATGTTCCTTCCTAGAGAATCCAAATCGCCTGGGGAATGCGACTCCAGGTTCTGAGCCAAGCCAACCAAATGCTTTGGGTGGGGACCTAGGAACTAGTAGTAGAAGATTGAGGATCTTTATCACCGATTCCCTAACCTTCGATACGGAGGGGTAAATCCATTCTATATATGGTTTCCGAATAACTATATATTTGTGTAATTACGTGATTGTTGCATTGTATACATAGCATATGTGTGAAAATCTAAATGAACTTGTTTGAAAACATGGTGCGAATAAAAAGGAATATCTCACTAAGCTAGTTACAGCTTATACCCCTATAGATTTTGTTAAAACAGGTATACCTATGGCTTAAATTGAGGATCATGACATTAAGGAAGTCATGGAAGGATGTTAAGCTTCTATGAAGGAAATGGAAACTTAAGATGAAGTAATTTTGCAAGGTTCTTTATATGTAATGAATTCCATGTTAGTGTTTTGGAAATTCTAAGATGTATATTTATTTGAAGACAATAGAGATATATGCCCCTAAGAAGTGTAATTTAATATGTTTATGTTTTATAAGTATTCTCTTTGCCTTGTTACTTATTTATTATCAATATAAATTGCGTTACTCCGATGTGTTCCCTTGATTGTGATGTACGCCTTGTACATAATATAGAAGGCTTTGCGTGGAAGCCTTTGCGTGACTGAGGTAGTCATTCCTAGGCTTTAGTATTGTGTACGACGGACTGCTACGTTTAGGGTACCCCTCAGGGCGTGACATTTTATCTCTAGAATTATAATCGAATCTCATCAAATTACATTAGATCTATTCGTGAAAGCAATCCTCATTAATAACTTAGATCTATTCAAAGGAATGATCTTTGGATCTATTTAATCGAAATCAGACATGAATTCATATGATGCACACATACAAACTCAACAAAAAGGCAATTCAAGCTATTAACTTTAAGAATTCAATAATATTTCAATAAAAAAATAGTTAAAATCACATGAATCAAGTTTGGATCTGCAAAATCTAAAAGATTAAATTACTTCTACATAAGATTTATCAATTAAAACATTAATTCAGAGAAATAATAAAGAATTATGATGAAAAAAATTATGAAGCATAGAAATTCTTGCAAATGAACTCAAATCAGCTTTTGAATTGATCCAAAGTTTTTCAACTCTAGTAGAGAACAAGTTTCTCTCACTTGAATTCTCTCTTTAGTTACTTATGATATAGAAAAAACATCTAACATGTTAAGAAATGTTAGAATGTCATATCGATCAAGTGTGTCTAATAGTGAAAGTAAAGCTATAAATAGTGAATGCCATGCTAACATGGCAAAATTAAATTTAAATACATCATAATAGATTTTAGCAAGTATTAGGGTTGATTCGCGACATCAATTGCGAGCAAAGTTCACATGTGGTTGCTATTTGTGAACCACATCTGGCTTGTCCATGGTCATGGTTGTCCCTATGGTTGAGTCTATGTTCTTCGCTCATTAACACCTCTCTAAAACATCCACAAGCACGATTAGAGATCATGGTTGAAAATCACAAGAGCAGTTGGTCTTGTCGTAGCTCAATTTGTTGTTTCAGTTTCTTTTCTTCATAAATTCCTGCCTTAAGCATATTTGTACTACAAACCACAATTTTAACAAATAAATGTCAGATTTATGAAGATTTTAATAAATATCAAGGTATAAGCACAAATCCTCTTAAATTAAATAAAGTAAATTCCACTTATCAGCGTGAAACCATACTTCTCCAATTTAACATTTGAAGTAGCTGTTAAATTCAATTTGTGACGACAAGTTCTTTTATGCTCAAAGTATTTGCCATATGAAATTTTGTAGTTAACACTAGCGTTGAAGCTTACTAGTTAGGCTTAGATGTTAAAAATATATAGTATATAATTAATTGTCTTTGTCTTCTAAGAGGCATAAAGTCAAATATTTGAAGTTTTGTTGAACTAACAATATTGATGAAAGGGTCCTTCATCTCAGTTGCAAGACCAGATGTAATGTTACATTCAAAATGCTTAGTGTGGTGGTGAAGGTCAAAAGGGCTATTACACATCTTTGCAATGCTATGACCAACCTTTCTAATCCTAAAATTGGTCAAATTGATGAGCAAGATTGGAGAACGACAAAGGTTATGGAGGAAATTCTAAAGGCCTTCATAGAATAAACAAATCACTTGTTTGGTTCTTACTACCCTATGAGCAATTGTATACTTTCTCACCTAATCAATATATTAGACATGTTAAGGAGGTATCGGCACAAACCAAGGCTCCAGTCTACCGTGTTTGTAACGATAAGTAAATTTTGAAAATACTTTGCCCCCTTTCCCTCTCAATTCTATGTTGCAATAATGCTTGATTTATGGTTTAAGTTACATGCCACTAACACAATCCTTGAGGAATTTTACATCAATGTTGGGATGGTAGCTGCCGAAACAGCCACTTAAAGACTTAAAGAAGGAGTAATGAATTTGCTCAAAATTTTGTATCAATCGACAATCAAGCAACTTAGCAAATAACTCAAGCATTCACACTAGCATTAGCAGTCACTCGCATGGGTTGTTTTTCAAAACAAGCCAACAAATTATCTGGGATGTCAATAGCAGTAATGGGATTTCCCAAATATTTATGGTGACATACTAGTGTATTAAGTGCAGTGACATTAAAGGTATGAGAACAGGAAGAGGCAATGGAGGATAAATTTGATGTTTTTAATTGGTTGAAGGAGAATATACACATGATGCTAGTACTTTCCTTAGTAGTACGGGATGTTCTGGCACCCGATAGCACGTAATTTTGTGTTTTTCTTTACTTAAAATGACCCTTATATGCAATTAGTTATGAGAAAGATTCTAAAAATCATGTAGAATATATTAATTGCACATAAAATGGACCAATGATATAAAGAATATATAAAACATAAAAAAGGATCAAAAGCATAGGACTTAAATGGCGTACATGTGATCTATATATTCTTATCTTAATATTAGGTCATTTTCATAAATGTGACTTTTTGTACTTTTAATAGGAAAAATATGTGCAGCTAAAAGATACACACAATGTATTGCAAGTGCAAAAAGATTTCCATGATATGGAAGCTAGATTAACAATTGATTTTGTTTTCACTTTCATTCATCCCATTCAGTTGAAGGCAACTTTCATGAGTCTAATTTGAATGTTTCGAATTTGTAGGAAAAGGCGGTGGGACCCATCTTACATCATGAAATAGATTTTCAATGCCATATGACAATGGTCATGCCTTATCTCTTAGAAGGATTAAAAAGCATCATCCATTTGGATTTCATGCTTCTTCAGATGGAAAATGTTCATACTTTAAATCTTCCTTATGGAGAAAAAAGAAAAAAGTGGAAATTCGTATACCACTATAAAAGGGGATGAAAGGAAAATTTTATGGGGATACTAGTTTTAAGCTTAGTAATTTATATCTCCTTCATCTGTAAAATTTATTTTCATAATATTTTATTTTAGTCACTAGGCCACATAAAATTTAATATTTAACAAGAACTTCTTAAAAAGATGGGATTACAAGACAAAAATTCTCTTGAAAATATAAATAAGTTATTATTTCCCTTTTATCTTTAGTATATGATGATGTTTCTTGAATATCTGTTTATTGCTTTTATATTTATCATGAAGTAAATTAAGTATTATGTGATTTTGACATTTACTTGATGATATAATTCATGTATGATTTTATTATATGTTACTATTTAATTAGGTGTGATTTCAATTATATCGCTTTCATAATTCATGATTATATTGCCTAATCAACAATATTTTCATGAATAAAACTTGAAAAATCAAAAGAGAATGAATATCATGCATGAAATCATATTAAGATTAATTTATATGTTGACATGGACACATTGTCACGTCCCAAAGGGTACTCTAGACGTGGCAGTCTGCCATATACGATATTAAAGCTTAAGAATGACTTCTCGAAGTCATGCGAAAACTTTGACACCATATGCAAAGCGTCTATCACAACAATAGAAGACACGGTGGGATGTATAGTTTGGAAAGGTAAATATAGCATATAAGAATCTAGATAAACATTTAACTTCAAAATTTATAATAATATGGTCTTTACATCATTTTAGGGGCATTCCCCCGTTAAATCTCCAAGGATCAAAATAAAGTCTTGCCCTTACTTCAAAAACAATACTAAAACCAAAAAGATTTTTAGAAGAAATCTATTCTAAGATCTTCAATAGCATTTCCCCAAAAGCTTCCTAAAAGCATAGTTCCATCCAAATATATAGAGTCTTTGGGTAAAAGAGGAATTGGTCTTGCATCAACAAAAATTTATTGGGGGGTAAGCTTAACTAGCTTAGTGAGAATATTCTCAGATTAACATACTCGTATCAAGAAAATCAAATAAGATATTAAACAGGCATATAAAATGCATCAAACACATAAGCAAGTAATATATATGACCTGCTAGAAATCAATATGTTTGAATGGATTTGCACCCTCTATTCAGGGTTAGGTCTTTCAGGCTCTTTAAACCCATCTTTATTATCCAATTATATAGTTCTTTTATGCTCCTACTTGCTCCATCCTAAAATAGTTCTTTCAAGCTCCTATTCAATCATCCTTAAATAGTTCTTTCGAGCTCCTATTCGTCCATCCTTGCAGACTTACGATTCCTACGAAACTCCACTACTATACTCTTGTCCCATCGAGGGCATTGTAACTAATGCAATGTGACTCACTTCATGAAATGTATGAATTATTTAATATAATTCTTGACATGTGATTAAGGTATTTTTAAGGCGATCACAGAATTTGTAGATACTCCATCATGATAATAGAACACGAATTTAATTAACAACAATTCATGCCTCAATATGCTTAGTATTCTTTGAACCAACATTATCATGCATATTCCATTTTCATTTTTCCTACATATAGTGCCTCTAGCTACAGGCATAAACAAGTATGAAAAAATAGGAGATAAACTCACTCGACCATTCTTACCAAAATCCTTCACTCGTAATAATTCTCCAAATACGGATCCTCTAAAGCTTCGTCACTTTAACGAAAGAAATACCCATAATGAATATTTCATGAAAGTTCTACTTAAACTTTTTAATTATACTCTAGTATTTACATTAAAATTAGGATTGAAGGAAATTCCAACTTAAAATGGTTATAATTTGCTCATTTTAACTTGAAATTTCGCACATGATATTCCGTTTTCTACCTACTTAGAAAAATCTATCTATTTCTAAGGTTATTTTTAACACAAAATAGCCATTTGGGTTCCAAAATGGTATGGTACAGAATTATCACGATTTCCCTGCCTTTAAAAATGAAATTTTCTTCATCCAAAATCCATAAATAAACATATAAATATTTATATAGTTGAAAAATCCTTTTAATACACATATAAACTCATATTATATGTATGATTTTATTGATGCTATCTCAATAATGATTTTTCATAAAACAACTTGTCTTAGGAGTTTAAAAAGTGAAACTTGACAATTTCTTTTAAGCTGTTGGGAAGAAAATTGAAAACTTTTGAGTTATTACAAGTGGACGATTTCTTATTATAATTATATTTTATTAACTTTTTAAAAGATAAATTTAATTCCAAAAACTTGGTCTTGCAAGTTATCTACCAACTTTTATTCTTAAGTGGATTTTTATCTTGTGAGTTGATTTTTGCTTAACTTGAAAAACTTGTCTAGTTTTTAGTTTTTATTAAAGTGTTGATGATAATCTTATAAATAAATTTTTAAGAAAAATTTGCATAACAAAGAATTATCAACATTAAAGTTTATTATTTTATTAGTTTGAAAGAGAGTATGTAATGAAACTACTTAGCTAAATCTTAAAGAAGTCTACAATATTAAGACCTAAAAATTTATGAAGACCTTATCTAAATTTTTGAAAAGAAGTTGTTGAAACAAAATTCTAAGTTTTTAATGGAAAATGTTTCTTAAGTGGTAAAAATTATTTTTATGGTGAGCTTAGTCTTATTTTCTTTAGTAAAGAAAGAACTCCTTTTATTTTATTAAGACAACAACAATATAGTCATGCATAAATATGAACTTGTAGCTAAGTAACATGAATAAAAATAATTCATATGAAAGATAAAAAGATATAGAAATAAAATAAACTCATAATAAAAGTCAAGTATTGGAAAGTCTTAATTTGTATCAAGGCTTCCAGGACTTAGACATGGGCACATCCATAAAGAAAAATAAGAAAAATTGTTTTGACTTGATGAGAACAAGTCTAAGACTAGAAATACTAGTCTTAATAAATTTGCATGAAATAAATAAATAAATTGTAAGAGATATAAGAGCATGAATATGTAAAAAGTTATGTTAGTGAGCTTATAAGCTCTAAAAATATATATACATAAATATAGTTAATAATATGTAAAAGTTAGATTAGGAGCAATGGTGAAATATAACAATATAACAACAATAATAACAATAATAACAATAATATTTGAACATTATTAAACAAAACATAAACATATTGTTGCTTTCATAATATCCATGGGTTAAAAAAGTATACACTATGGTCATGTTATGTTAACATGAACATGAAGATGGTTTTAGGAATTTTTACCCAAGATTAAATGCGGTTGGAAGAAGAAATGAAGTATTAAAATTTGTATGTGGTGGTTGTATGGGAAAGAAGAGAGTGTTGGGAA
This sequence comes from Combretum micranthum, assembly GCA_024138025.1. NCBI lineage: Eukaryota > Viridiplantae > Streptophyta > Magnoliopsida > Myrtales > Combretaceae > Combretum > Combretum micranthum. Next base: position 2,493,412 of record JAMXBD010000018.1, read on the forward strand.
GAGAATTTTTGGAAAGCATATTCGTAGAGAGAATTTGAGAGAGCTTTGTTATGTGTATGAGATGTGTGTAAAGAATGAAGGAGGGATGGGGTATTTATAGGAAAAGCTGGAGGAAAATTGTAGTTAATTAAATAAAGAAAAAAAGAAGAAAATTGATGGCATGAAGGGTAAGAGTGATTAAAAATTAATTTTAGAAGAAAAGTGTAAGAGAAGTTCAGTAATATGTGGTATAAAATTTTTATGGGAAAAGAAAATTGTAAGAAATAGATAGATAGATTGTAGGAATAGGTAGTAAGAAAAAGTAGAGATAAGTGAATAATAATGAATAGTAGTGAATAATAGACTAAATAATTCAAATAACGGTATATTTGACATTTTTAGGATCCAAAAAATTCTAAAAATACACTTATTGGTTTTAATTTAAAACCAACTTGTTGGTTTTATCATACATTAAAAATACATTTACTATCAAGGTAAAATAAGCTCAAATCCTCTTGAATTAAATAAAGTAAATTTCAGTTATTAGCGTCAACCACCTCTCCAATTTAACATTTGAAGTAGGTGTTAAATCCAAATTGTGACGACAGGTTCTTTTATGCTCAAAGTATTTGCCACATGAAATTTTGTAGTCAATACTAGCATTGAAGCTTACTAGTTAGGCTCACATGTTGAAAATATATAATATATAATTAATTGTCTTTGTCTTCTACGAGGCATAAAGTCAAATATTTGAAGTTTTGTCGAACTAACAATATTGATGAAAGGGTCCTTCCTCTCAGTTGCAAGACCAGATGGAATGTTACATTCAAAATGCTTAGCATGGTGGTGGAGTCAAAAGGGCTATTACATATCTATACAATACTGTGACGAACCTTACTAATCCTAACATTGGTCAAATTGATGAGCGACATTGAAGAACGTAGGCTATAAAGGAAATATTAAAGGCCTTTATAGAACCAACAAATCACTTGTTTGGTTCTTATTACCCTACAAGCAATTGTATACTTTCTCACCTAATCAATATATTAGACATGTTAAGGAGTATTGGCACAAACCAAGGCTCCAGTCTATTGCGTTTGTAACGGTAAGTAAATTTCAAAAATACTTTGCCCCCTTTCCCTCTCAATTCTATGTTGCAATAATGCTTGATTCATGGTTTAAGTTACATGCCACTAACATAATCCTTGAGGAATTTTACATCAATGTTTGGATGACAGATGCCGAAACAACTTAAAGACTTAAAGAGGGAGAAATGAGTTTGCTCAAAAATTTGTATCAATCCACAATCAAACAGCTTAGTAAACAACTCAAGCATTCACACTAGCACCAGTAGTCACTCGCATGGGTTGTTTTCAAAAGAAGCACACAAATTATCTAGGATATCAATAGCAATAATGGGATTTCCCAAATATTTATGGCGACAAAATGTATTGATGTTCTTAATGTCTTGGTTTTTTCTTTCTTTTCCTTTTTTACCTTTTATAGTTGTTTTGTTATGATATTAATTTCTAATGATTACTTTTCAAAATGTTGTTAGACCTACCTAAGTGACTAACCCAAGCATGTGAGAGGGTCAAGAATCAAAAGATTGAACCTGGATCGATTGGGGTTTGGACCAAGGTTAATACATATATAAAAATAATTCATATTTTAAGTTGAAAAAACCACATAATTATACTAAATTACAAGTTCACATAAATTAGTTTAATACATTACAACAAACCTAGACGGTTTCATTATTATAATATAAATAAAGATTTCATATTGTAATGTTAACATAACTGAAGAAGTGATATTATAATGCTTGTATAATTATACGATGAATGAGAAAGGCAAATACATAATTGAGAAAGGAAAGAAAAAGAAGAAGAAAAGGGTTGTGTTGAAAAGTTAGGGTCCTTTATTATTAATTAAAGTTATTCCTTCACATCACTAGGTGAGTTGTATTAGTGATAGTCCCGCATAAGAAGTAAAAAAGGTTCTTTGTGTTGGTTAAGTCTATAAAAATGTGATGTAAATGAAATACAGCTCCAAAGCATGAGAGCTTTACTGTTTAGCCATCTTCTTAACTTAATTTTTGGCTTTTATGTGTAAATTAAAAGATTTATAAGTTAATCTATTGTTTGCAGGCACATTAGGACCCACATGAACAGTCCAGTTTGATGGGTTTACGGGTGAACCGGTTAAGTTGCCTCATTCTTACTAGGTTAATGTCAATTGGTTATTTAAGGAGGAGTGGCTCACTTTTGTAGCTGGTTTTAGCTAAACTAACTTGAACCAATTTGAGTTTAATAACATTGACTTTTGGTGTGTAATGTGCCAAAATGGTGATGACATTGGAATGAGTAATCTTGCTAATTAAGTTGAAACGTTGCATAAATAATAAAATGAGATAAAAAATTATTTATATGTCTCATATAACAATATAAATCTATTCTTGGTGATGATGATGATAACAACAACAACAACAACAACAATATGTATTTAAAAAAAAAAAAGGGCCACATATTGGCTTGTCTGCCTGCATGCTCTAACCTAGAAGCCCAAGAACTTTACATGCTTCACGTATGTATGTCACATGCCTTGCTTGTGCTTGCCATGTATTGGCCCACACGTGCTTTTACTTTTCTTTTCTTTTTTTGTGCGCCATGTCGTACCTTACCAAGCGAGCATACTCACAAATTCTTCCTTACGTGCTTGCGTCTAGTTACCATGTTTAGCAATATTTAAGAATATTGACCACAATTTTCTCTCCTTCATCCCTTTATCATATAGTTTCCTCTCCAATCCTAGAAGCCCGCAAACTTTGCATGCCTCATGTATGCATGTCACATGCCTTGCTTGTGCTTGTTGTATGTCGGCCCACATGTGCTTTTACCTTTCTTTTTTTCACGTGCTATGTCGTACTTTACCAAGCACGTTTACTCGCAAATTCTCCCTTGTGTGCTTAAGTCCAGTTACCATGTCTAGTAATATTCAAGCATATAAACCATAATTTTCTCTCCTTCATCCCCATATCATATAGTTTTCTCTCCAATAGGTCTAAGGTTACAATATGGACTAGTCTAGTATTGTCTTGACATACCTCATTGTATAGCTACACAAAGGCTACCGCCAAAACTTTAGAACCACAAGCGGCTACCACCAATTCATAGAATCTTCCACCATCTCCAAATCTCCAAATGTCAAATGATAAAATGTATTGAAGTCATATTGTTATTATATAAATATAAATAATTTTTGTCTATTTGAATGTCTTTTTTTTTCTTTTCTTTTTTAACTTTAATTTTATTTTGCCATCAAATTGACTTCCCATTGTTGCTTTTGGTGTGAAATGTAGAAGAGTGGTGGTAATATTGGAATGAGCAATCTTGCCATTTAGGTTAGCATGTTCCATAAATAATAAAACAAGACAAATAAATTAATTATATGTCTTATACAACAATATAAATCTTTTCTTAATAATAATAACCGCAACATTTATTTAAAAAAAAAAAAAAACCATATGATGACCTGTGTGCTTGCATGCTCGTGCTTAGAAGCTCAGGAAGTCACAAGTGATTATAAAGAACGCCATTCGATATCTAATAGCATTATTGGGTTCTTCTTGAATTTCACATTTAAATTATTTGATAATTATTATTACGTAATTGATTTATAATAGTTTTTATTTTTTTAATAATATCGAAAAATTTGATTATATTATCATATTTTCTTTTCATACGTATATTATAGGTGAGTATTTGCTAGTATATGATACTACTGCAAGTTGTGGAAATATATTTAGTCGTTATTACTGAAAAACATCCATACAACTTTTAAGATTATAGTCTTAGCTTATGCACAATATTTTTAAGATTTGTCACAATTATATATCTACAGATTTATATCATTCTACATTAGACAAAAATATATAACCACCTATAAGTAGTGATAACATGCCAAGTTTTTATGTTCTAGTAACTACATTGTATTATCATTTTTCTTACCTAATAATACTAGTACATGAGATATCGTAGCATTGAATATAATATTAAAGGAACTTTGAATGACAAGAAAGATATGATTTCAGCTTCTATGGTCTGTCAACGGGACTATTCAGTCAACCATTTAATCGTTAAAATAAATATAGTAATTAAAATATTAACTATTTTAGTGATTCGATCATGGCTAGCTTTGGTGTGAGCCTCTACATAGTGACGGACTAGTCCCAATAAAATTAATGATGGGACCGTAGAATTTTTCCTAAATCTCCTAGTATTTGCTTCATAATATAAAGGGTTAAAATTACAAATTGAAATAACTAGAATAAGTAAGTAGATTAATATAATCACAAAGATAGACATATATGTAATAATAATAATTAAGATAAGGGCAAAACTATCTAACCACCTTTAAATTCAAAAGGTGTAGTTATGATAACGTATAAAGCCCATAATAGAAAAAGTAATTGTCTTCTTTTCCAAATATGTTGCAAAACTTTACCCATTCCTCTTCTAATAAATTAATCTTTCTTGAAATCCTGGACATTCAATAGAATTCTCGATAAGTAAAAATCTTTTTGCTCATTCGTTTCATTGTTTCTATCAAAAGTGATATAGGGCTTTGTCTTCTTTTAGTGTTAGTGATCTTTATGTTTCTGTACAGAATTCTCGAGAGTAATGTTGTTGAAGAGAGAATTTTGATAAGTTTGTGAAAGAGAAAAACTTCAGAGTTGGAAGAGATGAAAGATTAATTATATTTATAGCAAGGTGATACAAATCTTAAATGCAAGCTTTTAACTTTATTTTCAAGAATTGTTAGAAGGGTGTTTGGGCATATGAAGAAGAGTTGAGTTTTGTTTTTTGTTATGTTTCAATGTTGGCAACAGGGAAAAGGTTAAAACTTTGCAAAAAATTTGTGAAGGAATCATGCATCTGTGTCCAACATGAATGAGTACATAAGTCGTGTATTTACTTGTGTTGAACACATAAATTGTTGTTTGTATAATTTAGGTTTTATTTCCCACACAAGTGAGTACATAAGTCGTATTTGGGTAAGTGTAGAACCGTATGACACATGTTTTCCAAGTTTTGAAGGTTCCATTTCTCACACTAGAGAGTAGATGAGTGGTGTGCTTACTCATGTAATAGTAAACAAGTGAGAACACAACTGATGTTGTCCTTTGCATGCAAAATAACTTTTTGTCAACTTATATTTTCTTTATTAAAAACCTTTGAAATTTGTTCAAAATTCATCGTTAAAGGTTTAAAAACACTTTAAAACCTTGGAATTAAACATTTAAAAATTAATTACCCATTTTCGTTTTATTTCAAATGTAAATTTTTATCTCTAAATAAATATACATGAAAGCATCGATAACTTGGTTGGGATCAAAGGCTATGGGAAATATAACCTATAGATGAAATTAGAAAAGTAAATTATTCTAAATATTTTATTTACCCTGTATCTCAGGTCTAGAAGGTTCTAGTTTCATGATGGGTCTACCTTCCAAGTACGTGTATACTATGTGTGTGCTTATGTTTGTTTAAGTAAAAAACTTAAACTAGCTTAACAACTATTCAGTAGTAATGATGTGTGTATTGCTTGTGCGTGGCTACTAGAAATAGGTGGCGAGTATCCATGCTATTACTGCGGTAACTTGATGATCTAAGTGTGGCATTGTCTAGGAATGGAGTTGCACATAGAAATGATCTGTGTAGATCTACGTATTTCGATTTTGGTTTCAGGAATATTAGGGAGTACCCAATATTCATGTTTGGACTATACGATGTTGGGAAGTATCCAACATCATGCGTATAAGTGTATTATTATATATATGTGTGTAGCGGGATATTGTGTTATCCCTTTGTTGCTTGCTCGACTTAAAATAAAGATAATAAAATGTTAGTTGTTGCATTAGAATTAAGTTTCCTTGTGAATGTTTGTATGCTTGGTCACATGTGTGTTTTGTTGGTATACTATTCTAGGCTCCGACTCATCCCTTTATCTTTTTCAGTATAGGTATTGAACATGTGAATTGATGTATCAATAGTCACAATCATATAGTGAGTATGGGAATGATCTAGCTATGAAGACTTTCTAAATGGGGAGTAGAAGACATATGATTGTTTATATGTAGTTGGTCTGAGTGGTGATATGTGATTAGTATTTGTTAGTAATATTTAGTCTTAATGTACAAATCTTAATATGCTAGTAGTAAGGTAAAGCTCTTTTAATCATCTATTAGATGAATCCATATGGATTGTGAGATGGTATCTAAAGTAATCGTTTTCGAATCTATGTAAGTAATTGAAGACTATTTGGAGTTATTAAGTTATGAGTGATTTTGGAGTTATTTGTTATGTTTATGATAGAATTAGTAGATTCATAGCCTTTGTGTGCCTCTATTTCTATGTGACAGGTTGTAAGTGACTTAAATTTATGTTGTTACATAAATGGTACTTGAATTTTAGAAAAATATGCAATTAGGTACCCGAACTTTAAAATTGATTAGTTTAGTACCTAAACTTTTAAATTGATCAATTTAGTACCTGAAAGAACTTTTTGTGCAGAGTAATAGTACTTTTGTCAAACTCTTTTAGGTACCAAAATGACCAATTTCAATATTTTTTAGATATTAAATTGATCGGTTTCAAAGTTCATGTATTAAATTGATCAATTTTAAAGTTCAAATAGCTAATTGCATATTTTGCCAAAGTTCATGTATCATTTATAACATTAACCCTAATATAAAATAGGTATAGATACAACATGTCATTTTGTTTGTCAAAATAATAATAATAACAATACTTAAAACATTAATTGGATTTTATAAATTGTAAATTAAAAATTAATTATATATATATGTAAATGACATTACTACAAGTCCATGGAAAAATATTTCGTCGTAGTAATATTATTAAAAAAAGTGTCGTAACTATACAATCACAATGATATTCCATTCTACATCAAATAAAAATACATAACTACCTATAAGTAGTAATAAAATGCTGTGTTCATTTTTTTTTTTTGTTATATTAATATTTGTTAACCTAATAGGACATGAGGAACATAGGATTTGATAACATTAATGTCATGCCCCAAATAGGGTCAAGACGTGCTTAGTTCCATCACATATAACACTTAGACATTATACACTAAGACTACCCTAAACTATTTGTTTATCATGATCGTTTGCTAATCAATTTTAGATTTTGAAATCATATAATTAGGTTTCGAAAACATTCGCTTAAGCAGTGGAAAAATAACAAAGTATCAAAGGTAGGTGAAATTCAATACAAGGTATCTTATAAAAGTTTTTGATAACTACATGCATAAACCAAGCCCTCAAAAGAGATTATAAGTTTAAAAAGATAACTACAACTTTTATTGAAAAGGAACACATAATATCATGCTTCTAGCTACTCCATTCGTTAATAAGCTTGTACCGATCCGTCCCATCCCGAGACACGTATAAATGTTGAAGTTGAAATTACCAACACCTGAAAAAGAAGGAATGTTCCGAAGCCCAATACACAGCAACTCAATCACACACAATATGGAAAATAGACTTTGACTAAATGCAATGCAACAACAATGGTTTAAGGCTATCGTTTAAGGTAATTTAAACAACACGAAAGTACTCACACTCCAAACAACAAGCCATGGGAATCTCAATTCTAGGGGTTCTGGTAGCAATAATTGCTCAAGGGGTTGATATAGGTAGCTCAAATACCTATATCTCCTATATGATATACCCGAAAAAGAAAATAGCTTCCTCTAGGGTTCACAGCTATTACACACCTCCATTTATTTCTCTCCATAGTTATATGCAGCTTAATCGGTGCCCATAGTCATGAACTACATGTACTACTCCTCACTGAACGTGCTTAGACGTTATCTCGATACTGTTTAGCCCATCAGCTACCCATCGAGCCATCAACAATGGCCTCAGCACCTAACTATCGTACAGGTACTGCCTAGCAAGGTTGTCGCTCATTGGACCGGATTAAATGATAAAAGCACACTTAAACAATTAATTAGGCCATCTTTAAGTATTAGTTCATTTTAAGATACCTACCTTAGCAAGCAACACGCAAATCACTACAAACCTAATATTAAAATAGTAGACAGTAGGGGATCACAAGTAAAACAATAGGTTGTTAAATATCTATCAAGAAAGGTTAATTTGTACAAGTAATGAGTATACAAAGGATTCAAGTCATATTGATCAATCAATTAACGTAAGGTCCTATGTAGTATAAGGCCTTTGGTTTATAATTGAATTAGGCCCAATTAGGATAGCTAGGCTTAGATAATATGGACTAAGCCCCATAGAATTTGGAAATTGCATTTATTATTTAGATGTATTAGGCATTTAGGAATCCTAGGTTAAGCTCAATAAGAATTTCTCTTAGTATTTAACTTTTTAGAGTAATAGACTTTAAGATTTAAGAATTAAGCCCATTAAGGAATATAATCATTAAATTAGATGAAATTAGACTTTTATTTTGAATTTAGGTCCCATTAGATTAATATTGGTTATTGTAACTTAAGAAGTATCTTCATGCCAAATTAGAATTTAATTTAGACCTTAATTAAGCTTCAGGCCTTCTAATATCCTATATAGGCCCACTAAGGATATTTTAAGATTTTTGGGCCCATAGAAATAATTTGAGCCCAAATAGGTATTTCAATACTTGAAATTGACAATTGACTTAAATATTATGGGAATAAGCCCAATTGAGATAGGTAAGGGTATTGGGCCTGTATTATGGAATTTAAGCCCATAAAGTTAGATATTATTTGTATTTTGAAGGTTTATGCTCTAAATGGCTAGAGAATACTTGTTAGGATTTAGTTTGGGCCTATTGAATGTAAATAGGTCTAGTTGGCTAAAATTATGTTATTGGGCTTAGGGTTATGTTTCTAGACCAATTTTATCTAATGAAGCCTCTTTGCAGTTATTTAATCAAATTGGATCATATCTAATTAACCTAATTTAGTCATTTTGACTTAGGCTCATACTACATTCAATTACCCAATTTATAATTAAAAGTCATTTTATACCTAATTAACCTAATTTAGTCCATAGACCTATATATATCTAATTTTAATTTAATAAAAGGTCTAATAAATAAAAAATTTGACTAAATATGCAATTATAAATTATTCAAGCCATTTTGATAATTATTAAATTTTAATAAAGTTCATATTACACACATTTTTCAAAGAAAACATGGCTCAAAAAACAAGAGGGGTCTGTGCATGGTCTAAAGATCATATCGGTTCACCTTGATTTTTATGTCTTTCGATCCAGTTCAATTTTTTTTTATAAAAACTAGACATCCTAAGATATTAAATCACTGTGGTCTCATTGGAAAATAAAAAAATAAAACTGACTGATTCGGTCTACGCGAAAAGTTTGGCTCAAACAGCGTTTTGCACAATCCATTCAAAAAAAGAAAAATCTAGAAAAAATATTAAATGAGCTTAAAAAATTCTAAAAATTTTCAGATCATATATAACCTTATTGAAAATCAATTCATAAAAATTTAGTACAAAAATAAGTATCTTTGATATTTTATTTATTTTTCTCAAGAAATATGACTATTACGCTTTTAAAAATAGTAAATATATATGAAAAATTATGAAACATTCCAGTTTATATCCTAAGATAATATAATATTTTTTTCATAAATTTTACCTGAAAATAAATTTGTTTAATACCCCAACTAATATTACATATCATAGAAAATAACATTTCTATTTTCTATCCAACAAACATATTATTGTTTTTATTCAATTTCATCATGAAAAATCATTATAAAACACATCAAATTAGATTACATATCATGCTAATTTATTTTAATCTTATTTACATCATAAATCCACTAAATAATATATAAACGATGCCAATATCAACACATTTTGATCAAACAAAGTAATACATGATATTTCACATAAATAATATATTTCATATTTTGTATTTTTAGTATTACAACATATTATTTACTACCACATTTCACTTATCACACTATTTAATTAAACCACTTACTTGTAGTAGTAAAACAAGTTTAGAACCTTCACTACCTTACTCCTAAGAATTTGGTGAAAATCCTTTTGCCTCTAATCGGAGATCCCTCTTGATAAACACCTAATTTCATAAGGAAAAATAGATATTAATAGGAGTTTTAGATGGATTAAAGAAGATATAAAACATAGAAGACTTAGTACCTATTAGAGTTTTGATAGAAACAATGAGTTTGTAGTGTTTTTGGGTTTGTTTGGAGAGAAAAAAATGAGATGAATTTTCTGCTAGGTAGAGAGAAGATGGTGGCTACTTTAGATGCATTAGGGTTTCATTTTGCAAAAAAGAATGCTGGACAAAAAATAAGGACATTAGTTGGCAATATTGGGAATGTTTTAGAACTCTATGAGTTGGCAAAATAACAATATTTAACTAATAATTTTGCTGAAAATTATTTAGGATAACAATAGTAATGTTTTAAGTTCTAGAAGATTTTTATGTGAGTTTAAAGCTAAGATGGTTAGTGGGTTAAACTGATAATTTGATTATGGTCTTAAGATGCAATTAGAGGTTAAATGGGCATAGAAAAATAGCTAGATTAATTTAGGAATTTAATTTAATAAATTTGAAGATGATGAAAAAAATTATCTAATTAGGTGATTGAAATAGACATTTGGTTATAATTAGGATGTTGAGAAATTTAGGTATTGAATTTAGAGGAATTTGTTGAAATTGGAAAAAAAAATGAAAAAAAAATGAAAATTGGAATTTTAGTGGATGACTAAATTGATAGTTGGGTTTGGTTTTAATTTGTTTGGTAGGATGAAATAGAAAATTAATGTGGTTTGATCTCTATTTTCATTTGAAATCAATTACTAGTTCGAAATTGCTAATTCACCTAATTTTATGATATGTTATACTTAATTTACTTAGTTAAATTATCTAACTCAAAATTTCTAATTTAGGTTTCAATTTGGTTCAAATTTTCTCATATTTTATATGATCTAATGCGCATCTTTTCAGTTAACCAAAAGAAATTTAGGATATTTCAATTAATGTCGCTCTATAATCTCCAAGTAAATCAAATTTCTAAAAAGAAAGTCTCTATATAATTTTGAGACATCTAAATTCATTAAGAAATAGTATTGATAAACTTATGAAAACGACTTAAAATTAAAATATACAAATGGAAGAATCATATAAAGGTACTAAACACATAAACTTATAAACTATATACCTAAACTCTCATATTCTATTTTATGCCACAACAATCTCCCATGCGTCAATCCTCCTCCTCCTCCTCCATGCAGGACTTCAAATCATGGATGATGACCATCGAGTTGGGCGAAAGCAAAAGAAGCAACTAGGAGACTGGCCTTTGGGAATCATTCGTCCTCCTTTGCTCGTATCAATTGCCTCCAATTGAGTTGGACCAAAACAATCTTTCTTGTTTTGATTATCTTGTGCTTTCTCAATATTATTCCAAGAAAACACCTTGTTCCATTGCTTCTCAAGCTGTATATCTAATAAGTGCTTTGAATCAGATTTACCAGCCACTCTAATTTTTTTATTATTCTCCTTGCCAATGATCTTAGAGCATATCTTGCTCCACTGCTTCTCAAGTTGTATATCAAAACTCTTAAGATCGAGTTTATCAAACTTAAAGTGCATCTCCCTATTGCACAGATTCCCAACACCCTTTCCCTTTTCAAACACAAAAGGGTTATTGGGTGTTGTAGTATTTTTCTTTACATCAATATCCTTTGCTTTCTTTGAGCTCATCATATGAAAACACAAAAAATTGAACTAGGAAAACCTTAAAACTTAGCATAAGATACCAAGTATCAAGAAACGAAGCTTGATTCCTCTTCCTATAATCTTTGGTAACTATGACCCTTCCCCTTTAATCTTGACCTAAACCCTCGAAGAACAAAAGTGAAAAGTTTTTTGCATAGATATATCCTTTGCCTTCTCTGTGCTCATCATGAGAAATCACAAAAACTGAACCAGGAAAACCTTAAAACTTAGCGTGAGGTACCAAATATCAAGAAAAGAAGTTTGATTCCTCTTCCTATAATCTTTGGTGATTGGGACCCATCTCCTTTAATCTTGACCTAAACCTTTGAAGAACAAAAGTGAAAAGTTTTTTTGCATAGATATATTCTTTTCTTTCTCTAAGCTCATCATGAGAAATCACAAAAAACTAAACCAGGAATACCTTAAAACTTAGCGTGAGACACCAAATATCAAGAAAAGAAGTTTGATTCCTTTTTTTTTATAATCTTTGGTGAGTAGGACGCTTCTCCTTTAATATTGACTTAAACCCTTGAAAAACAAAGGTGAAAAGTTTTTTGTACAAATATATAGCATAGACAAAAGAACCATCACTATCATTATATGCAAAGGTATATATAGAGATGATTGATGATGTGCAAGTCTATTTAGAATCTTATTCTATCCAATAAAACTTGTTTAATCTCTTAGAAAATTTATAAAGATAATAATAGGGTAAATTATATCGAATATTACAATGTTTTGTGATAAGTTCATTTTAGGTCACACTGTTTCAAAAAGTTTAAAAGAGGCCATAATGTCTGCAAAAGTATCTTATAAGATTTAATTAAGTATTTCTCAAGTTGATACATACTAATAAGACGTTAAAAGAAAGGTTTCTTGAGTTTCAATTAAATATTTCTCCTGTTTCCACATGCTAATGGTAACCTTAATTAACCGACTTCTTTAAACGTTGTGACCTAAAATGAACTTTTTCCCAAAAGTTGTGACCTATTTTGAACTTTTTAAAACATTGTGTTTTAAAATGAACTTACCCTTAAATGACATAACTTTCTAGTGTAATTTACCCGATAATAATATTCTTCTAACTAGAAAAAATTAAATTATCTTTAACAAATAATTAAAACGAACAAATATCTCTAATATGAACAAAAAGCTTTAAAGATATAAATCTTCTATTAAATGTGAAATATCTAAACCTTTCTAATATAATGTGGTTAGCTAGGGAGGTTAATTTACTCTGATTCGAAAAAACTGTCAGAGTGAAAATAACTAAAACAATCTTTGATAATATTAAATTATGTTATCATTATTAAAGATCTCAAGAGATAACATAGTGATTTTAATAATATAAATATAGATGTAGGGTGTTTGTTTGGCTTTTTCCAGTGAATACAGATACTTTTTTCTAACAAATTATTTATCAAGAAATAGATATAGATAAAAAAAAGTTGACAGTTCTCATCAAAAGATCAACTAGATCAAATATAGATAAAACATATATACAAATCGGACATATTTACAGATATCATTTTGAAAAAGATACAGATACAGATAAAAAACAGATTATCCAAACAGCCCGTAATTATAGATGCAATTTTTTTAAATAATAATTTAAAACTTAAAACACTAGTCTAATTTTTGTATGGTAAATTTAAAACTCAAGACAATATATATGCATGCATATTGGGAGATGTGTACCCTCATTGTGTATTGATGCAAGCCGACGGTCAAGATTAAATCTCTGCTTTTTAAACCCTAAATAAACACCTAACAATATGACCATAAATCCACCACCATCTCTAAATGCCAATGATAAAATGTATTGATGATGTCATGATGTTATTATATAAATATAAATAAATTTTTATCTGTTTAAATGTTTTTTTCCTTATTTTTTTAAACTTTTACTTTTACTTTTCCATCAAATTGACTTCCAATGATTGCTTTTGGTATATAAGTGCAAGAGTGATGTGATATTGTAATGAGTAATCTTGCCATTTAGGTTGGAATGTTACATAATTAATAAAACAAGATAAATAAATTAATTATATGTCTGTACAGCAATGTAAATTATTCTTAATAATAACCACAACATTTATTTTAAAAAAAAATCCACACCCTATCTGTATGCTCGATCTTAGAAAAACCCACAAATTTTGCATGTCCCACTTGTGTATGTTGACTCACGTGAGCTTGTACAGTTATACCTTCGTTTTTTTGTGTTTCGTGTTGTGCCTTTCTAAGCAGGCAAGCTTATAGACTTCCCCTTGTGTACTAGAATCTAGTTACCATGTCTTGTTGTATTTAAGCATATTGACCATATATGCCTTTCTTTCATCCCTATATTGTAACGCCCTAACCTGTTGGCAATTACAACCCGCCACGTGTCCTCTCTTAAATAGGACATGCAAAGGCTATAACATTCTAAAACCATAATTTAAAACACATAAAATATAATCTCCATAACTCTCTTAGATGATACAGTAGAAAGTTCAAATCCTATAACACTTGTAAATAACAATCTTTTCAAACATCTTATTGTTCCAAACAGTCTTGGCAAAACCAAAGCTAACAAATCCAAAATACATAAAATTTCAAAAATCCTTTTTAACATACAAATTCTTAACATAGTTCAAAATAATGTAAATGATATAAAAAATTTTCTCATATAAATCTATATCTGAATCTATTCCTCATCAAGGTAATCTGGACCGCTATGGTCATCCTCATCATCTATGTATAGATCATAACTAGATAAATCAAATACTACGTCCTCATCATCTATACCTAAAAAATGAAAGGAATGAGCGAAAACACCCACTACGCCAATCCACAAAACAAATGCATACGCACACACAACATATATATCAAATGCAGCTTAATCTAATGTAAACAACCAGATTATTATCTTTATTAAGCCACAAATCAACACAGTTCGGAACTACTGTACATTAGTCCCGAACCTGGAGTAACTCAGACCCCATGAGAAAATCAACCATCTCTTTGAAAATAGGTAATTATATACATATATTGATGAATGGTACTCTCCAAACACCCGCGGCCATACTGCTAAATCACCTGAATCTACCGGAATCATCTCTAAATGCAACTCTACTAGGGACAACGACACACAAGAATCATTAGGGTACCGCACCAGTATCACTGTCTGCCAGGTCTTTACTGGTCAAAGCCAAAGACATCCAGAAAAATAAATTAAGCCAAATAGAATTAAATTCATTTATATATCTGTTCCTACAGGCAACAATTAGAAAACTAAACTTGCAAGCAAATACAACAAAAAGGAAAGGTCGTACCTTTTCAATTTCAGGAAAATTCTTCAAATCCAAAATCCCTTATGAACAACAACAACAAAAAATCTCCAAATCTCCTTTTATGGAAACTACAAATGTAACTTCTTCTTCTTCTATCAAACTCCTCAAAATCCTAAAAGAATAGATCTTTCTCTAAAATCCTAATATAGAAATCAACAAAACAGATAAATTTCTCCATAAAATCTAACTTTTATAGAGTTTTTGATTTATAGGATAAGAACTTACCTTTAATTCTTTTTGAAAACTAAACCCTAGGTTTTCTTCAATTATCATTAGACAAAAACTCCAAAAAGAACAACTTCCTCCAAAACTCTAGATTTGAGAAATTAATAAGAACAGACATGATTTGTCGAAAATAATCTTTTTCATTTCAAATATACGATAAAGAAGATATAACTTACTTAATTCAAATCTTACTCCTTAATTGATTCCCTGAAGAACATGTCCTAATTGAAAACTAAGGTTCTCCAAATAACTCCTTCAAAAACACAAAAATATGAGAAAGATGTTGTTTCCTTATAAATCCACACGAATCTTGATTAGATTGACTTATCCGGATAAAAGATCTTGTTTTCCTTCAGATTTCCCTCTCAAGCGCTCCCAAAACCCTAACATGCACTCTTTGGTCGAAAAGAAAGGGAGAACTTATGAGAAATACGAACCCTAAAATTCTATTTATACAAAGCATTTTGGGCAGGTAAGCTAGCACTTACAGCGGCGGCCTTTAATCCAATGCCGACGACCTTCTTGCCTGCTTTCACAATTTTCATAAAAGTCGAAAGCTTTACGCTGGCAGCTTTCTCATATAGGTTGGTGGCCTCTAGACCAATTTTCCTTTGTCAAAAGCTATTCTTTAAACATCTCTAGATCATAGACAAAATCATCAACTTAATACTAAGGTGGACCATAAAACCCTCTTATTTTTCAACATATGACAACTTTTGCCCTTTATTATAATTTATTAAAGATTTACTACCTTTAAGGATTTGTTGACCATCATCAATGTGAAGGATGATTATTATATATCTCATCTTTTAGGAATGACCAAAATTTCTCTCTCCTTAATTAACAAATGACATTCCTTTACCTTTTTTATAAAATAATTTTCTACATATTACATCTCTCTCCTTTTAAAAAAAACTTTCGTCCTCGAAAGTTACCTGAATCACTATCTCCTTTTTATTCGTGCATCCATCAGTTCTCTGTCACTCACTTTTCTTCTTATTTCCGATTCTTCACACCATATTGACCCATCTTTATGCTTATATCTTCTAGCTAGAATATAATTCCATCAACGTCTCTTTAATTCTTAACTTTCACCACTTAATTTGGATTCACTTCCTTTGTTACTTCACAACACCTCTTGACTATAACTTAAACTTATTAACAATATTCATCAAGAAATCTTGCCTCAACCTCATTGTATTAAATCTTCATTCCAATTCCTCGAGCGATGTTGAGAAAGCTTAAAATCTTAACTATAATTTTAAATTCCAAAGGTCAAATCTTACATTAACTTGGTGCTCCAAATGTCACATGTTACTTGTACTTCTATTGATTCGACTTAGTTTTTTTATTCTTATTGTTCCATATCAAAAATAATTCACATCACTTGCATATCATTCATCTAATCTCAAAATACTCATTAACCTACCATTCTACTTAATATGTTTTCTCAATCTTCAATATATTTTCTTATATTTTCCATCAATATATACATAAAGCTTAAAAATCAACACTTATGTCCTTAGGCAAACCTTTAAAATCACCAAAATAACTTCTAACTCTTTTTTTTTTTTTTTTTTACATCAATACTCCTAACGTTCCAATATTTCTTGATATCTAGATTACTAATGTAATTTGTCTCCAAAATTTTTACCATGAAAATCCATTCTTTGCCCCAAGATTAAGTGATTGTTCTTCGCTTAGATTCAGTATCCTTCTATAACTATCAAATCTACTACTCAACAAAATTTCTTCTTGGATTATATATTTTATCTCTCAATTCATAAATCAATCATTACATCCTCTATACAATTGTATATTGCACTATAGAAAATTCTATCCAACTCATTAATATTATTTGATCATTATACTTTATCTCTAATTACCACCATTTCCATTGAACTTCTTTAGGATGTATTCACCTTATAATCCTTTAAATAAAAATCAGAAAAATCAAATCACGAAATTTAAGATTTTTGAACTCTAACTCTAATGATCAAACCTTACATTTACTTTGCTATTTCAGATGATCATAACATCTATGTGTCTATTGGTTAATCAATTTTTTTTTCATTATTGTTAGACACCATAGTTAATCCACAATTTTGTTTACCATTTGTGCCATTCCAATTGTCTCCCAAACTTATATAACTACTTTATATAATGATTTATATATGTAGTATCGTATATACTTTTCCATAAAACCCATTATTATATATTAGTTCAGATCTCATTATCGTCTATCATTCATAGATTTCTCATACCTTGCAACTCTCTAATATCACATTTCCTTCTTGCAACTGCTGTTCCACATATACATTCATAACTATATAAGATTCAACTATTCTCTTATTTACTGATTATTCCAATCCTTCTCATCTAATCTTAAATATAATCTTCTCGCTTACTTTCATTCTTCAACATGACCTTTGTCACTTATTTTCATGTGTCTACTAGGTTATAATATAATTGTCAACCATCTATAAAGATTTTCTTTATATCTCCAGTTTCTTCTAATCAACTTTAGTTTATCTACCTCTATCTATCT
The DNA here is from genome assembly GCA_024138025.1 of Combretum micranthum. Taxonomy (NCBI): domain Eukaryota; kingdom Viridiplantae; phylum Streptophyta; class Magnoliopsida; order Myrtales; family Combretaceae; genus Combretum; species Combretum micranthum. The sequence continues at coordinate 2,511,326 of JAMXBD010000018.1, forward strand.
ACATATTCTTTAATACTGTCATCTATCTCAGCAACAGTCTTTTATTTCTCTCCGATTTCACTAATCATTTTCTTATAATTCTAAGCCTTCATTGTCATACTAATTCTGTTATCTCAAACTTACTATAAATTACTTTGAATACTCCTCTAACAACTATATTAGCATTTTCTTCATCCTTACACTTGCTAATAACTTTAGCAGTCATTTATTTCCATTCTTCCTTCAAACGCCATATTTATTCCACTTTTATACAAAAATGAAAGAAAAACATATATATTATATTTATATAATTATTATTTTGGTTGTTATGCTCCCATAAATTTTAATAGATGAATTATTTATTGGTATATTTCACTTGCTGGTGTTATCATTATTTAGACTTTTGTCGTTTTAATTCTCGATTTTTTTTTTATAATCATTTTACATTCTTCCTTTTTAATTAAGTTTATTTTAGTTTACCGTTTCATTACAATTTTGATATTTGCCATAATTGACAACTTTATTACATTTGTTATTAATGTTAATGTTATAGATATAAGGTCAACCAATTCTCGTAGTTATTTCTTATTTTTCTATTATAACTATAATTTTATTTTGTCTTTTCTTCACTCATTTAATTATGTTATACATTTATATATGTGTATATATATTCTCATATATTTTGTTGTTTTGCTTGTAATAAAAAAATAATTTAATTTTTTTTATTCTATCATAAATTTGATAGTGAAAGGGGCTGACAAATATCACGAGTAACTAAACTAACCGATACTAAACTAACATATGACTTGAATTTTAAGACATACTCAAAATAACATGACTAAAAAAAAAAAGGCTGGACATGACAAGAATGAAGGTGACAAGATTTGACAAAGTATGATAAAACAACAGACAATACTTACTAAACATAACATTTATTGAATAAAACAGATCATGAACTCGTTAGTCCCACTTCACATTTTCTTGTATTATATTCATTGTTATTACATATTTGTATACTACTTGAAGATTCAAATTACTATAATTATTCTTAATCCTTGAATTTTATAAGTTATCATTATTTAATCGTCACCGCCACTATGGAAATTTGGTGTGGTAGTTCTCATTTTCATTCTCTTTTATTTATGGCTATAATATTTTACCTTTGTTATTTGTTATTTAAAATCTTTGGAGATGCTTATAAAATTCTTTTTTTAATCTTGTGCCTTTTGAATTTGCATCATTTAATTCAAATAATGCTTCTTCTTTTTTTAAATTTTCTTTGAATTTCATAATTAACCATCATTAAAGATTTGTTGGCGTTGTATCATTAAGGATTTGTTGACTATTTAGGTTGTCCCTTGGTTAACTTAAAGGGAGGTTTCAATCTTTTATTTCATTCAATTAATTTTGGAACTTATAGTCATTAAAATTGTAACAGTTGAGTTCTGAATTTCTTTATGTAAGTTACGATTATTAATTTATGTATTTATATATTCTCTTTAACTTACTCTAGTCATTATTATTTTGTCTGTTACATTTCATTAGATGTTATTAACTTCTTGTATAAACATGTATTATTATTATAAAATCCTAAAAGGTCATAAGTTTAGTAAGAGGGTATTTTTGGTTTTCTAAATTATCATTTCTAGATTTTTTTTTTATTTGTTTTACTGATCACTTTTCCATGTTTTAAGGCGCATCAACAAAAACAAAAATAAATAACAAATATTCTAAGAAAATATAAAAATAATTATGAAAAGATAATTATATAAATGAAATAAATATAATATTTATAAGCAATAAGCTATAATGAAAGAAACAATAAGAAATCATAATGAAGAGGTAAACTTAGAAAATTTTCATCAAAAGAAACAACTCTATGCTTTCCATAGCTACTAACTTTCCTATGATTTACCCCCTCTCTTCATCTCACCGTCTTAAGGAGTACATAATCGAATTTCACTAAAGATCATAAACCTATGCTCGAATTCCAAATAAGCTATAACGCCCTAACCTATTGGCAATTACAACCCGCCATGTATCCTCTCTTAAATAGAACACGCAAAGGTTATAACATTCTAAAACCACAATTTAGAACACATAAAATATAATCTCCATAACTCTCTCAAAGGATACAGTAGAAAGTTTAAATCCTGTAAAACTTATAAATAATAATCTTTTCAAACATCTTGTTGATCCAAACAGTGTTGGTAAAACCAAAGCCAACAAATTCAAAATACATAAAATTTCAAAAATCCTTTTTAACATATAAATTCTCAACATAGTTCCAAATATTATAAATGATCTCAAAATTCTTCTCATATAAATCTATATCTGAATCTATTCTTCATCAGGGTAATCTGGACCGCTATTCTCATCCTCATCATCTATGTATAGATCATAACTAGATAAATCAAATACTACATCCTCATCACTTGTACCTGAAAAATAAAAGGAATGAGCGAAAACGCCCACTACGCCAATCCACAAAACAAATGCATATGCACACGCAACATATATATCAAATGCAACTTAATCTAACGCAAACAACCAGATTATTATCTTTATTAAGCCAACAAATCAACATAGTTCAGAACTACTGTACATTAGTCCCGAACCTGGAGTAACTCAGACCCCATGAGAAAATCAACCAACTCTTTGAAAATAGGTAATTATATACATATATTGGTGAATGGGTACTCTCCAAACACCCACGGCCATACTGCCAAATTGCCTAAATATACCAGAATCATCTCCAAGTGCAACTCCACTAAGGACAACGATACATAAGGATTATCATGATGCTTTACTAGTATCAGTGTCTGCCAAGTCTTTACAGATCAAAGCCAAAGATATCCAGAAAAATAAATTAAGCCAAATAGAATTAAATTCATTTATATATCTGTTCCTATAAGTAACGATAAGAAAACTAAACCTGCAAGCAAATACAACAAAGAAGGAAAGGTCGTACCTTTTCAATTTCAGGAAAATTGTTCAAATCCAAAATCCCTTATGAACAACAACAAAAAATCTTCAAATCTCCTTTTATGGAAACTACAACAGTAACTTCTTCTTCTTTTATCAAACTCCTCAAAATCCCAAAAGAACAGATCTTTCTCCAAAATCCTAATATAGAAATCAACAAGAACAGACAAATTTCTCCATAAAATTGAACTTTAATAGAATCTTTGATTTATAGGATAAGAACTTACCTTTAATTCTTTTTGAAACCCAAACCCTAGGTTTTCTTCAATTATCATTAGACAAAAACTCCAAAAAGAACAACTTCATCCAAAACCCTAGATTTGAGAAATTAATAAGAACAGACATGATTTGTCGAAAATAATCTTTTTCATTTCAAATATACAATAAAGAAGATGTAACTTACTTGATTCAAATTTTACTGCTTGATCGATTTCCCAAAAAATAGATCTTAATTGAAAACTAAGGTTTCACCAAATAACTCCGTAAAAAACATAAAAATCTATGAGAAAGATGTTGTTTCGTTATAAATCTACATGAATCTTGATTAGATCGATTTGCGCGGATCAAATACCTTGTTTTCCTTCATATTTCCCTCTCAAGCACTCCCAAAACCCTAACAAACACTCTCTGGTCGAAAAGAAAAGAAGAATTTATGAGAAATACGAACCCTAAAATTCTATTTATACAAAGCATTTGGAGTAGGTAAACTGGAACTTACACCGACGACCTTTAATCCAACGCCGGTGGCCTTCTTGCCGGCTTTCACAAATTTCATAAAAGTCCAAGAGCTTTACGCCGGCAGCCTTCACATATAGGCCGACGGCTTATAGAACAATTTTCCTTTGTTAAAGGCTATTCTTCAAACATCTCCAGATCATAGACAAAACCATCAACTTAATACTAAGGTGGACTATAAAACCCTCTTATTTTTAACATATGACAACTTTTGCCCTTTATCATAATTTATTGAAATTTACTATCTTTAAGGATTTGTTGATCATCATCAATGTAAGGGATGATTATTATATATCTCATTTATTAGAAATGACCAAAATTTTCTTCTCCTTAATTAACAAATGACATTCCTTTACCCTTCTTTATAAAATAATTTTCTGTATATTACATATATTATGCAACTTCCTCTCTAATATGTCTAAGGTTATAATATTGGCTGGTCCGGTTTTGGTATCTTCACTTGCATAACCACACTAGGCCACAAGTAAAACCTAATGTTGTTAGAACCGGACCGGAGGTTTGACCCGGATATGCTAAGGGGTCAGGAGCCAAGGAGTTAAACCAAGTTCAACCGGGGGTCAAATTGGGGTCAATAAAAAATAAAATTATTGGTTATATTCTAGTTATAAAAGATAAATAAATATAAATCACACAATTAAATTAGTAATTAATCATATTAGTGTATCCATACCCATTATATTACTAATGCTTTTATAATATATTAATCGCTGAAAAGATCATATAAAATAATGGATTATTTCTTAATTCATGGTTTTTTTTTTTTTTACTTTTATATTTTTAAGATTTAAATAATTAGACAGCATATATATTCATAGGTTTTGGAAAATTCAAAACCATCCATCATTTCCAAAATAACAAAGGCCTGAAAAGATATAACCCCCACAATTCCTTCTTTTAGTTTACCTTTATTCTCTTCTTAATCCTCCTATTCCTCGTTTTCTTTTGTCTACACCTCAAACTTTAACCCTCATTTCATACCAATCAAAACCAAATCCCATGCATCCATCACTATTCATGAGGTTTTGAAGAAATCGAGGAGTGATGGGAACAATCGAAAAAGGGGTGGTGTTGTTGATGTCGGAGCAAATGTTAGGATGACGAGCTTCGCGATCGAGGTTATGAGGTTTAAATTTTTGGCCTTTGAGCCTATTTTATTGCGTTTAAACCAATTTTGAGACTCCCAGGGATGATAAAGCTACCAAAGAGCAATCAATTTACCCTGCATCCAAAGTAGCTATGTTGTCTAAAGAAAAATGAAGAAACTTGTGTCATTGGTTCCAACAGTGGTGACGGTGGTCTACATCTTCATTGTTTATCAAGAATGTTTTTTTTTTTTTTTACTATTGAAGTGTTTAAGAGTTTTACTTTAGAAACTTCTTTAATGTTTTTAGCTTTGCCTTTTTCAATTTGCCATGCTTCCAAAGGCTTCAAACTTCAAGGCCTCCTCTTCTCTCACTCTCTCTCTCTCCTCTCTCTCTTTTCCAATTTACCTTGCATTCTAACTCGGCAAACCTAGCCAGGTCAACTGGTTCTTATTCAAATTGGCTAGGTCACCCAAATCTCACCAATTCGACTTAAAAGCAAGTTATATGCGAGACTTGACCTGGCATTAGTGTTGGTTCTAGTTAAATTAATCAAACTGCTGGTCCCAGCCAGTTTTAACGACATTGGTAGAACCTTCAAAACCACAAGTTGCCTCCACCAGTTCACTAGATTCATCACCTTACCAATGCCAATGATAATATGTATTGATGCCATGATGTTATATAAAAACAAATAAAAATTATATCTAATTGAATGTCATGGTTCTTATTCAAATTGCTAGTCACCCAAATCTCACCAATTCGACTTAAAAGCAAGTTATATGCGAGACTTGACCTGGCATTAGTAGTGTTGGTTCTAGTTAAATTGAATCAAACTGGCTGGTCCCAGCCAGTTTTAACGACATTGGTAGAACCTTCAAAACCACAAGTTGCCTCCACCAGTTCACTAGATTCATCACCTTTACCAAATGCCAAATGATAATATGTATTGATGCCATGATGTTATTATATAAATACAAATAAAATTATATCTAATTGAATGTCATGGTTTTTTTATTTTCTTTTTTAACTTTTATTTTTTTTTGCCATCATGTTCACTTCTAATGATTACTTTTGGTGTGTAATGTGGAGAGTGATGATGATATTAGAATGAGTAATCTTTCCACTTAGGTTAGAATGTTACATAAATAATAAAACAAGATAAAATAAAATTTTTATATGTCTCCTGCGCCAATATAAAAATACTCTTAATAATAATAACCATAACATTTATTTAAAAACACACACACACACACAAATGCTGGCTCGTTTGCATGCATGCTCATGTTTGGAAGCCCATGTACTTTGTGTGCCTCATGTGTGCATACCATGTGCTCTTACATTCCTTTTTTTTTTTTTTTGTGATGTGTCGTGATGTGCCTTTCCAATTACACAAATTCACAAACTTTCTTTTACGTGCTTGGGTGTACTTGCCATGTTTACTTGTGTTTAAGCATATTGAGCACAATTTCTTCTCCTTTATCCCCATATAGTATAGCGTCCTCTCTAATACGTCTAAGGTTACAATATGGGCTAGTCTAGTTTGTGCTTGCCTCACATGCATGGCCACACATAGGCTACCATTAGAACCTCTAAAACCACAAGTTGCCACCACTAATTCACTAGATCCAACACCATCTCCAAATGTTGAATGATAAAATGTATTAAAGTCATGATGTTATTATATAAATATAAATAAAATTTAATCTATTTTAATGTTTTAGATTTTTTTTCTTTCCTTTTTTGACTTTTATTTTCATTTTTCCATCATATTAACTTCCGATGATTGTTTTTGATGTCTAATGTGCATGAGTGTTGATGATATTAGATTGAGTAATCTTGCATCTTGCCATTTAGGTTGTGGGCCTGGAAGATAGAGGCTATTAGGTTTTGATACTTGCGGCCATACCATCATATTTGTCTTGGACTTACAAGTAGAGGAATGTGAGGTGTGGTATGGTTTGGTTCAGTGCACCCTACAAACTAAATCGAAGCATATGTTAGGATTTACTCTTTCTTCTAATTTTGAACATAACCATATGGTTTGATTCATAATTTTTTTGAACAAAAAAAAAAAAGGATTGAGTATAGTTTCATTTACGATGCGAACTGTTTTTCATTCTAGAAATGAGGATATATATCGATTGATTTTGGTTATATAATTCTTATCACTAATATAAATATAAATGATATTATTTAGAACATGGCATGTTAGCCACATAAGCACCATTTGGTCAAGCATGCGAATGCATGTGGCATGGAGAGCATGCAAAATTTGGTTGTAGGGTGGCGCAACACAACCTAATCACCATGCTTAAATACATCACATGATATATGCTTTTTTAACTTAAATTAACAATCATAATCATAATTATTCTTTTTTAAGTCAATCTGTCTGTATAATAATGATGTAAAATTGTAGCATTAAATTCTCCCAAAACTTTACAAGTCAAGTCAAGTAATCAAACTCTATAACCATGAGATAGCTAACGTAATACTCTAAATAAAAGGAGAGAGAAAAGAACCTCTTTAAAGTTAGTTATGGCTGCTATATATTTTTCAAATTTGAACTTTATCAATAATGTTAAAATTTCACCGTATATAGATTTTTCTTAAATAGACCAAATCAATATAAACCATAATGAAATAATAGAATCCACGATGCAAGATTGTACAGTAATAATTGTATATTAAATATGGATTATATTCATTTCAAAATTTCCTAATGTAAGTTTTTTTTTTTTACATAAAATTATTCTATATGGATTCAAATAAATTGTAATACTCTGACAATATTAATAGTATATGCATGAAGGGAAAATAGATTCATGAGTACAAATATATCATCGTTTTGATGAGTATTACCTAGAAAAATATACATCAAAAGCCATATAGGTTGATTGTGCTATTTAACCAGATAGTGTGAATACTACTCTTTCAATAAAAAAAAAAAAATAGGATCAATGTAATGCTACAATTTTACATTATTATTGTATACATAAATCTTGTAAGAAAATAAGGGTGAATTATATTAGAAGGTCACAACTTTTGAGAGTAAGTTCATATGAGATCACAACGTTTTGAGTGGTTAAAAAGATGTCATAATGTTTAGAGAAATAACTCGATTAAGGTCACCATTAATATGTGTCAATAGGAGAAATATTTAAAACAAAACTTAAAAAATCTTATACGTTATGACACATGTCAATGGTGACCTCAATTGACCAATTTCTCTAAACATTGTGATATCTTTTTAATCACTTGAAGCAATGAGATATAAAATGAACTTACACTCTAAATGTTGCGATCTCTTTTTAACCACTCAAAACATTGTGACCTTAAATGAACTTTACATTTAAATGTTGTGACATTTTGGTATAATTTACCGAAAAAAAAATTCTTATTTGTTGATTAAAGCTAAAAAGTGTATTTCCTTTGTTGTATTTTAGGCATGCTAAATGGGTTGTGTTATGTCACCCACCTTCTTAAATTATGTGTGCTTTGTGTACCATGTGCTTTTGCGTGCCTGACTCATTTGTATTCACGTGTTTAACATGTCATACTTTCAAATATTGTTATTTGTATATGCGTAAAAAAAATTAAAACCTCTTGATAAAATATATTTTTATTTTAAGAATTAAAAAATAGTTTGAATCGATCTATATGATTATTCAATTTAAAAGAAAACTTGAATAGTATACAGCTGAATTTGATATGGAGGTGAACTTAATCGAACCACAACACACACATTCTTAACTTATATCATATCAGCCACAAAATATATATATATATATATCTAGTGAAGCATAACATTAAACTCAAACTTAATTTAAGCCGGATTGGGTATATAAGTTTAAACTTAAACTTGACTTAAAATAACATATTATATTGAACTTTTTAAAATTCAATTTATTTAGAAAATATACTTCTCTTTTTAACTATAATATATAAGTATTAAATACAACTATAACTTATTAACAATCATGATCCAACTTGTTGTTGGGTTATTAATCAAACCCATATGGGTCTATAACTTAAGAAATCCTAAATATATTACATATATTTAGAAGAAAACTTGAAAAATAAGGAGATTTTTGCAAAAAAAGGAGACTTGGATCAGTCCTGTACACTGTCTAACAAAGCCACAACGTTCAGTTGTAAGCCGTCGGCGTAGCATTGGCGTTTGGATTTACGCCGCTGGCATAGCACTGATGTTCAATTTATGCTGAAAGCAACGGCGTTTCAATGTCGGTCTAAAGTTGCCAAAGTTGTGCCGGCCTTCAATGTAAACAGGCCATAAAGGCCGCCGATGTATAACTAGCTTATGTAGTTTGCGAGTCTTCCTTTATCTTTTCATATAAATACTTCTTATTTTGTCTTTTAGGGAATCACTTTGGCTATCCAAAAAACCTAGAGAGAGCTCTAGAGAGAGAGACTTATTCTATTGTTGAAATCCATCGTTGTAGTGAAGATTTGTGATCCATTAGTATTATCTAGTGAAGAAAAACAGTGTCAACCCATTATTGTTGATAGTAGGAGAATTTGTGTAGCGGACTGTAGTTTTTCCCAATTGGGATTATCCAAGTTAAATCTTGGTGTCCTTTTTAATTCTGTATTTTCTATTTATTGCATTGTGATCGCTATAGGTAAGAGGAAAAATCATCTTGATCGTTTTTAGGTTATTGGGGATTTTTCCTAACAAGTGGTATTAGAGCCAGGTTGAAAAAGAAAACTAGGGTTTTGTCAATTGAATTGCAAGCATGGTAGAATCATTAGGTACGATGATTAAATTGAATTCATCAAATTATTCTATCTGGAAGCTTATGATGGAAGATCTGTTATATTGTGAAGATATGTATTTGCCTTTGGGCGGTGACAATGTGAAGCCAATAGATAAATCTGATGAAGATTGGGTAATCATGCATAGATAAACTATCGGTTATATCAAACAATGGGTTGATCATAGTGTGTATCATCATATTGCCTAGGAAACCAGAGCTGATGTTCTATGAAGAAACTGGAGTCCATGTATGAGAGACAGACTGCCTTGAATAAACTTTTTATTAGGAGAGTGGTAAATCTGAAGTATAAGGATGGATCCAATATGACTAAGCACTTAAATGATTTTCACGGCTTAGTGAATCAGTTATCTGCTATGAAGCTTATGCTTCATGATGAGATGCAAACACTTTTGTTGTTGAGTTTATTGCTTAAAAGCCGAGAAACACTTATGGTATCTATTGATAATTCTGCTCCAAAAAGAAAGCTCACTATTGCAATGGTGAAAGACGGCTTGATGAATGAAGAAGCTAGAAGGAAAGATCTAGGTACAAATTCTAAGACTCGGGCACTTATTACTGAGAAGCAAGAAAGGCGTGGTAAAAGCAAGAATAGAGGCTCAAAAGATAAGTCTGATAGATTTGATAAATCCAGGGGAAGATCTAAATCAAGAAGGAATAATATCAAATACTTTTACTGTGACAAGCTATGGCATTTCAAGAGAATATAGATTTTAGAAGAGAGAGCAGGGTAAAGGTAAAGGTAAAGATGAAGATAAAAGTGAAGAAGCAACAGATGGTGAGATTGTTGTTATCTAGGATAAGGATTATGTTAGCCTTGTAGGTCATGATTGCGACTGGTTTATCGATTATGGTGCCTCCTTTCATGTGACAGCACATGGTGAATTCTTCTCAACCTATACTGTTGGTGATTATGGTAATGTTAGGATGGGAACAATGAGACATAAAAAACTATTGGCATTGGAAATATTGTTTTAGAGACTAACACTCGTTGCTGGCTCAATCTTAGAGATATTAGACACATTCCAAATATCCGCCTAAACCTTATATCTGTAGGAAAACTTGATGATAAAGTATATTGTAGTCACTTTGGTGAAGAAAAATGAATCTAACTAATGGTTCTCTCATAATGGCAAAAGGAAAGAAGAGTAATCCCTTTACTTAATGTCAAAAAAGCTAAGTAAAGGAGATGTGAATTTGATTAATTGCACTTCTATGGAGCCATGGCATAAGCGGCTTGGTCACATGAGTGAGAAAAGGCTCCAAACACTTGACACGAAACAACTTCTACCTAATGTAAAAGGTACTCTTTTAAAAACTACACTAACTATCTTGTTGGTAAACAATATAGAGTTGTATTTCAGAGAAATCTACTTGCTAGGAAACCTCATATATTGGATTTGGTTCATACAAATGTATGTTATATGAAAGACAGGTCAGTAGGTGGTGCTCTTTATTTTGTAACATTTATTGATGATCACTTTAGGAAGTTGTAGACTTTTGCTTTGAAATCAAAGATTAAGTTCTAGATGTGTTTAAGCAATTCCACACTATAGTGGAAAGAGAAACAGGAAAATAGTTGATATATGTTCGGACAAATAATGGTGATAAATATAGAGGACGTTTGAAGAATATTGTAGAGAACATAGGATTAAACTAGAGAAGACATTTCCAAAGACCCCATCGGCAAAATGGCATTGTAGAGAGAATGAATCGCACTATCACAGACGAGTCAAGTATATATTATCTCAAGCCAAGTTGCTTAAATCATTTTGGCATGAAGCTGTGAGGATAGCTGTCGACTTGATAAATCTATCTTTCTCTTATGCTCTGGATGGAGATATCCTGGAAAGAGTTTGGATAGTAAAGATACTTCTTATGAACACTTACAAGTGTTTATTGTAGGGTTTTCATGCATATTCCTAAAGATGAAAGAGCAAAGCTTGATGTAAATTCAAAGCAGTTTATTTTTATAGGTTATGCACAAGATGAGTATGGGTATGGATTGTAAATCCAACAGAGAAGAAGATTATCAGGAGCAGAGATGTGTTCTTTCTTGAAGACTAAACCATTGAAGATATTGAGAAGCTAGAAAAGTCGAAATCCTCAGGCAAGATTCCTACAAATGTAGATCAAATTACCTCACTTGAAGATTCTAACAATGATAGGGGAGATATGGAAGATTCAGTTGAAGATCTCCAAGAGCCTCATCAGCAGATTAAGTTGAGAAGATCTTCAAGAGAGTGGAGACCATTAGTGATATGCAATCCAGATGAGTATGCAATGTTGACTGATGGGGGAGAGCTAAATGTTATCAAGAAGCCATGTTACATGAGTAGAAAAAGAAATAGATTAAAGCCATGCAATAAGAGATGAAATCCTTATGTGAGAATAAGACATTTGATTTGGTGGAACTCCTAAAGGGCAAGAGACCATTGAAGAATAAATGGGAATATAGATTGAAGATGATGAACATAGCTCACAACTAAGGTATAAGGCAAGATTGGTTGTGAAGAGGTTTCATTAGAAGAAAGGTGTTGATTTTAATGAGATTTTCTCACCAGTGGTGAAGATATCTTCCATTAGGTTGTCTTCAATATTGCAGCAGTTTGAACTTGGAGATTGAGCAAATAGATATGAAGACAACATTCCTTCATGGTGACTTGGAGGAAGAAATCTACATAAAGCAGCTTGAGGGGGTTAAGGTCAAAGGGAAGGAGCATCTTATTTGCAAATTGAAGTAGAGCTTGTATGAGCTAAAACAGGCTCCAAGGCAGTGGTATAAGAAGTTTGACTCCTTCATGATTAATCAGAGTTACACCAACACTGCATCAGGTCATTGTATTTTCCTGAAGAAGTTTGCCAATGGTTAGTTTGTTATGCTGTTATTATATGTTGATGGTTCTTCGTATGAGAATTATACATGATAGGAAGAGCCAAAATTATGGTTATTACATGAGAGATACCAAGAAAAGGTGTTGGAAAGATTCAACATGAGTAAGATAAACCTGTTTGTTCTCCACTTGTAGGTCATTTTAAACTCAGTTCTCAACAGTGTCCTAAAGGTGAGATAGACAAAGAAGATATGAAGAAGATACCGTATGCTTCAGTTGTTGGCAGTCTAATGTATGCTATGGTGTGCACTGGACCGGATATTGCTTATGCTATTGGTGTGGTTAGTCGCTATCTCTCAAACCTAGGTAAAGAGCATTGAATCGCTGTTAAATGGATTCCTAGGTATCTAGGGGCACTTCCAGGTTAAGTTTGCAATTTGGTGGTAGTAAACTTGTATTAGAAGGGTTTTTAGATGTTGATATAGCTAGAGATAAGAGTGTTCACGGATTGGTTAATCGGTTAGTGACTCTATTTTTTGAACCTAACCGTAATGATCGATTTTTAAATCTCTCGATCTTTAACCGATCCATTATAAATGGTTAACCACCTTAATAGTTAACCACTTTATTCGGTTAATTTATTCGATTTTTAACCATTTAATGTAATTGTTTCAATAAATCAAATTGATAATTCTAAAAAACCTTATTTTTTAGCCTTATCATAGATTTTTTCTTTAACTTACTATATATATTACTAGAGTTAAAAAAAAAAGAAAATGAAATTAAGGAAAAGGGGAAAAACAAACCATTGGATGTATCATTATCAATAAAATCAAACCAGATCAATTACCATATTAACTCCATCAAATATAGGACAATAGTATTTTAATCGAAATCTAAGGAATATTAACATAGGTAAATTATATGTATATATATTAAAAAATAATTATTGTATATGTAAATTATATTTATAATATATTTATAAATATTGAAACGGTTAACCGTTAACCATCGGTTTTTTGTGGTTACAAATTGAAACCGAAAACCAGAAAAGAAAAAAAGAAACCATAATCCTAAATTGAAACCAACGGACTGATTAACATATTTTTTAGATTGGCTTTACGGTTTCGGTTCGGTTTTTCGGTTTCATCTGTTTTTTTGCACACCCTTAGCTGGAGATCTTAATTCAAGGAAGTCCACTCCAGCTTATCTGATTACATATGCATGGGGAGTGATGTCTAGGCAATCTAAATTGCAGAAGTGTATTACACTATCCACCACTGAAGTAGAATATATTGCTATGATTGAAGCTTGCAAGGAACTCTTGTGGATGAAGAAGTTTTTAGAAGAACTGGGTCAAGAATAAAAGATTTGAGGTTGTTTTGTGATAGCCAGAGTGCTATACATCTCAGTAAGAATCCAACATTCCATTCTAGGTCCAAACACATTGATCTTAAATATCATTAGATTCAAGATGTATTGGAATCAAAGCTCTTGAAGTTAAGAAGATCCATACTGATGATAATACTTCAGATATGATGACTAAAGCTCTATCTAAGGACAAACTTGTTTGCTGCAGAAAGATAGTAGGTGTGATGAAACCCCCTATATGAGTTTGAGGGGGAGTTTGTTGGGTTATTGACTAAACCTAAATGGGTCTATAATTTAGGAAATCCTAAATATATTACATATATTTGGAAAAAAATTAGGAAAAATAAGGAGATTTGTGCAAACAAAGGAGACTTAGATTAATCTTGCATGCCGCCTAGCAAAGCCACCAGCATTTGGATTTACGCTGTGGCGTAGCACCGACGTTCAATTATGCCGAGAGCAATCGCATTTCAATGTTGGCCTAAAGCTGCCGTCATTGTGCCGACCTTTAATGTACGCAGCCATATAGGCCGCCGGCGTATAATTGGCTTATGTAGTCTGAGTCTTCCATTGTCTTTTTATATAAATACTTCTTATTTTGTCTTAGGGGGCATCACTTTGGCTATCCAAAAAAACCTAAAGAGAGAGAGAGAGAGAGACTTGTTATGTTGTTGAAATCCATCGTTAAGGTGAAGATTTGTGATCCACTAGTATTATTTAGTGAAGAAAAATAGTGTAAACCCGTTATTGTTGATAGTAGAAGAATTTGTGGTTTTTCCCAATTGGGGTTTTTCACGTTAACTCCCGGTGCCTTTTTTAATTCTATATTTTTTTATTATTGTGTTGTGCTCGTTATAGGTAAAAGGAAAAATTATCTTGATTGTTTCTAGGTTATTGAGGATTTTTCGTAACACTTGTGTTGAACTTCATGGAGTATAAAATTTCAAATTTAAACTCCACTTATCTATTTGGAAAGCATACTTTTCTTTTGAACTGTAATAATATAGGTATCAAACATGATAAGTACTTTTTGGCCAAAAAAGCACTCGATGAGAACTTATTATCATTTAACTTTGATTAAGGAAAAAGAAAAAGAGAAAGACTCTCAAGTAGTGGAGTAACTTAAGCTTAATCTAGTTGTTATAACATTCATTTCAAATAAATATCCAGCTGAAGTTAAGCAAGCCATAAGAAGGTGTTGCTTATTTATAAACCCATCAGCAACGAAAGCATGACATCATGGTATTATCAATATTAAGATTTTTAATTCTATAATCTTAAAAAATTGTGTTTTCTTTTCTTTTTTTTTTCTCCCTCTTCCTTCCTAACTAAAAAAAGCAAGTTGAATTAATATTTGTAAATAAATTTGTAAAACTGATTAATAGAGGTTATTCAAAACTTATAGTAAGGAGAAATTTCTTTCATCATATACTAGTCTCATTATCTTGAATGAGCCG
This sequence comes from Combretum micranthum, assembly GCA_024138025.1. Classification (NCBI taxonomy): domain Eukaryota; kingdom Viridiplantae; phylum Streptophyta; class Magnoliopsida; order Myrtales; family Combretaceae; genus Combretum; species Combretum micranthum. Next base: position 2,526,589 of record JAMXBD010000018.1, read on the forward strand.
ATAAAATTAGAATATGTTATCCTAATACGAGATACAAATTTCAATTTGTTATACTACTAATCAATACATTATCAATTACATAAACCAGTAAGTAATTAAATAATAAAACTAAACCAATTAGTAATAGGAGAAAAAAAATGTTTAAAACATCAGAAGCTAAAACTTAAATATTAACTTATTTATAGACTAATCAAAATATAATATAGCCAATGTAATTCCATTCTAATGAAGGATACATACCTAAATAGAAAAATAAAAACTAATTAATTTTTAATAAAATAATTAAAAGAAAAATACTATGTTTATTTCTTTTAAGGTAAAACGATTTGGTTTAAAGTCTCGAATTGAACTGCAAGTCGTTTACTCTTTATTAAACCAAACTACAAACAAAATTGTTTCAAAAAAACTGAATTTACATTTCAATTTAGTTTACGGTTCAATCATTTTTTTTTTCAATAGTTTTATTATCTTAAGATTTTGGTAAGCATATAACACAGTCTATACTTATATTTACCCAAATCTGATCTAGAATAGGGAAGATGCTAAACCAATCGAGTCTTGATTTGTTGAGAAGCAACACAATTGAAAACATATGATACAATCTATACTCTTATTTAATGTCATAAATAATACTTTAATTATGGTAAAACATGTAATTAGGTGGTTAAATTTTAAAATCGATCAATTTAGTACCTAAACTTTGAAATTGATCTATTTAGTACGTGAAAAAACTTGATGGAGGTACTATTGGTGTATATAAAAAGTTATTTTAGGTATTAAATTGATCAATTTTAAAGTTGAGATGCTAAATTGATTAATTTTAAAATTTAGGTATCTAATTATACATTTTACCAAAGTTCAAATACCATTTGTAACATTAACTTAAAAGAATTTGGAGACAATTCTCTTATAAGCCTTGGTGAACCAAAATGACCTAATTCTCTATATAGTTAAAATAAGTGAATTAACAAAAAAAAAAAACCAAGACTCTAATTAATATCTTGATCTTCAATAGTAAAATTTTCTTTTCCTTTCCATTGCATTTCGAATTCAAATTACCTTTATAAAAGAAAAGTAATAGATAACAAGACCAAGAAAAGAGAAAGAAATTTATTTCTTACAAGAAAAAAAAAAAAAAAAAAAAGATAATCTGGTGTGATAATTGACAGAAACGTGATAATTTCATGTTGTTAAATTAATGACAGCCTGCCTTTATTGCAAAGTACAAAATGCAGGCGTGATTGCTGGTGGAAATTACAAAACACGTAATTGCAAACTCAGACGGTGCGAGAGCCAGGGCATTGGAGTCAATTTCTTAGGCTAGAGCTTCCCACCCCCGTTAATGGGTTAATAATCACCGATCCTGATGATGTTTTTGGCTATGAGTAATGAAATATCTAAATGATAGAATTAGTAAAACATTATTTTAATCCATATGATGTGCTTTAAGTGTTAATCCTTATTTATAAGGCAAATGAGCCAAGTTGCTTGAGCTAGGCTCGCTCCAGGCTTGATCTGACTCAAATTCGATTAATAAACAAGCCGAGTTAGTGTTTGATTTAAGCTTACAAGTTGACTTATGAACAAACTCATTTAGATTTATGAATAAGCTTATTAATAAGCTCGTTAACAAATTTATAGATTTGATATGCACGATATATTATAGATAACTATATAATTAAATCAATAAAAACTAATTTCTATTTAGTATTTGTACATATATATTTATAATAATACTTATATATATATATTATATTTTTGGTTTAAAAAAAATAAAAAAAAGGACTATTTAAATGAATCGAGCTCGAACTGGCTTGAGCTCGATTTATAAATGGATTGAGTTCAAACTCGAATTAAAGCTTATTTAGCTAATGGATAAGACTTAAGCCTAAATTTTAAGTTAGAAAAAAAACACGGTGAAACTTGATAAATTTTTGAATGAGCCAAGCCCTACGTCTCAGCTGAATTCGTTTGCAGCCCAACTTATTTATCCAATCACCATCAGACCAAATTGTGAAGACAGCAAACACCCATCTCTCACTAATTGCAACCACATCGTGCCTATAATTTAAGACAATCAACATCAGTCTCAGTGGAGAACAGCACATATTATATATATATATATTAATTTTTCAAAACCCATAACTAACTATTGACCTAAACACTTATTTATTTATAGTACGTATAATCAATTAAATCATAGATATAAGGACACCATCTAATGGAGTCCAATAGAATATGGCTTTTTAAATTGACCTCCGTAATGACATTTATTATGTTAGTCTCCTTTGTCCACTCAATTCAATGACAAAGCAAGAAACGAATAGAGTTTCCAGAGACAACATAAGCTTTTGTCCTTCCGTTATGAGATCGATAGACTGTTTCCTTCTCTAATCTCGGATTAGGTGAAAACAACAGTAACCATGCCAAATCAAAATTTTATCTTCATCTATAATTTCATATGTTGGTGAAAGCAAAATATAAAAAAAGAAACAGTTCATGTAATGTTCCTAAGCTAGATAATTTACAAAATCACCGATTATAGCTCCCCAAAACATGTTTATCCATCAATATGACTAATGCTGGGGCAAGCATTTCCGTAATATGGTGCATATTCACTCAGTCTCGTTCAGGAGCATCGCTGAAGTCCGTTCAGAACTCAATTTCCCGGCATATGACCAAAGTTTCTCAGGATTCCTGGAAACTGATCTGGTCTCAGGTGCACCTTTAGGATTCTCATTCATTGGTGGGAGTACTCTTGGCGGACTTCCACTCACTGGAGTAGAAGAATAGAAAGTTGGCGTCCCGCATGGAGAGCCATAAGGAGTATGCTGGATTGAGAATGGACTTGGACACATCCGCTTCTGGATGGGAAGACAACCAAGACCTCCCCTGGTAAAGAGGGGTGATGATTCCATCGCAGCACGCTGCTTGGTTAGATCATCTACATGTAGGACGTCGTCGATCCTTGCCATGACATTAAAAGCCAGGCTTTCCATTACCCTAGAGTAGCTTTCGAGAATCGCTTGTCCAACATCCTAGCAAATAAGGAAATACTTACGCATTCACAAATGATTCACTTCCAAGTTACTATGCATTCCTAATGCGATTTTTTGGTGCATTAACTTGCAAAACTATTAGTTTAATGCAGATGGACAGCAAATCTTGCAAAACCTTTATACCTCTCACAACTTTTGAAAACAGATATAACCCAAACCATCACTAAAGTCCAAATTGCTTTCTGCCTGTTTATGGTTCTTTTAGTGACGATTTTAGAGTTTTAGCAATGATTTGGAGTATGTGCATAATATTGGAAGTTACAAGTACATGAAATCACACTCTAGTTTTAAAATCTAACCATCTCTAACCAATGAGTGTATTCACAACAGACCAATTCTTCTTTTTAGAATAACTGAGATAAATACAAAGTTAACTTGATCAAAGAAGAATTACCTTATTGTATTGGATCTTGTTCATATCCAATGCAGTTTGTGGTAGGTTGGGGAAACGAAGTTTTAAAGTCAGTAGGAGAGTTTCTGCCCGTTCAATCAGTAGACTGTGTTTTTCTTTATCGCAACCAGACCTCGTACATAATACCCCATGACGAGTACCTAACTTCTGCATTATTGCAGAGTCTTTTCTGGTCTCTCTGCTTCCAAACATGGATGGCAGCCTCGATCATGTTGGCTATCTCAAGTGTTTGATGCTCTGACGATAGATCCAAACTATTAAGGAGATGGTCTGAAGAAAACGCCTCAGAAGCTAATTCACGATACATAAAGTCACCCAAGCAAGCTTTTCCACTCTACATTGGCAAGAGAAACAAAACAACAGATTGTGTTAGCTTCATACAAGAATGAACCAATATCGAAATCTTCATTCTGCAGTGCACCACAACTCCACATTACTCAAGATTTTTAAAATCAAGCCTTACAGATATAAAGCTTGATTTTGATATCAAATTAAATTTGCAAAACAATACAAGGCCAACTTCTTTCAATCATATCGCTATTAGCACAGCAACAATCACCACAATGCCATTATTGTAATTAAAAATGAACCCTTCAGCCAACCAGAATCCATCACCCTAGATAAGAACACTTTTAGCATTGGACATCCACTAGATCATCCTCAAGATCAATTTGTGCATGATTCATATTTCATATAAATGCAGTTTAGAATCTCATGTCTTCCTAGAGAAAGCAGCGATATCTGCACTAATCATCAGAAGTACGCTACATATTTTGGATCTGTTCAGAAAACTAGACACGCTATGCAACGAAGGCCTCCAACAAAAATATAAGGTACATACTGCATTGCCTGATATTGTTGATATACTTTACCAAAACAAAAGTCATTCAATCTATATAATACAAGAAGTTCAAAGCCAGTCATTCTACATACCAAAAAGCACAATCAATCTATATGTAAGAAACCTTATTAGTCTACTCAATTAAAGGTCAAGACAAGGGCTTCTATTATCTTTTATTAGACCTCTATTTTGTACATCTATTTATTCTTTGATAATTGATTGATAAAGTTCAGGTGACAGCAATGACACATGAATCTAAATTATCCAGAGGCCTTTTATCCATGTCGTTTACCATAAATCAATACTAGCACAAGATGGTTTTTACAGACTAGAGTGACTAATTAGTACCGATGTCAAAGAAGTAAATACTAGATAGCAAACAGGAACTTCATTGTTAAAGAACAGGCAAACGTTTATATAAGTAAGACTGAATAGCTAAAATGCTTATTCAAGCATTAAATACCTTTGAAAACCATTTCTCACATATTATGTTGTACGATCAACCATAACTTCAAATTTTCATTTAACAATAACTATTTAAAAATAGAAGAGAAAACCATGTAGATCTGATGTTAGAAAAATTCACATGCAGGGCAAACAAACGAGCAAAATAATTCCAAATAATATACCCTAGGCAAGGTCTCCAAATATGCAGTAGGGACCTCCATTTCAGCTAGCACATTGCTATTAATTGCCATAGCTGCCTTCAATATCTGGTTTGTGCAGTCTCTACACTGTTGTAGACGCTTTCTTGAAGCTTCAGACAATCCCCTTGGTGGCACTTTTGGACACGGAAGCCACCATTTCTCCTGCTGTCTGCTATAATTCCTCCCATCATATGGAGACGCCAAAATGCAACCACAATCATCATTATCTCCAACAACTATCCCTCGATCAACATACCAGAACTCTGTTTCACAAAATTTATCGAGCATACTAATCAGCATTGCATCAAGTTTCTTCAAAGCAGGGAGATTCATGTAGAGATCAGAACGAGGATGGGTTGCCATCACTTCATACGTTCCCCCTCCTGGGAATTGCTGAATCATAGGTACAAGCTCAACAACGTGATTGCTCACAGATAAGAGCCACTCCATTTCTCTGAACCACATTGACTTCTTTAGGGGAGCCAGCGGCTCTAATCTCCACAGCTCTCCAAACACTGTGGCTGCAAACATCACACAACGATATTTCATACAACAGACTAAACTTACAGACAAAACAATGTAAAAAGAAACAGAGATCGTTCGAGCCATGGCTTACCAGAGAGGTTTGTAATGGCATTTGAGATCGCAAGTGCAGTGCAAACTCCTTTACCGCTACCAGACATGTCTTCTCCCAAAAGTAGCTTAGCAAACCTCTCCTTCATCATCTCAAACTCTACATAAAACAGATAAAAATTGAATTCCCCTATTTAACTATTCCTCTCTGGTAAAATTCTATCCTTAGAGAAATTTAGGATGGATATTTCAAATTACTGATTGCACAATCACTCTTATCGTCACTGCTAATATTTTCCAACGATAACAAACAGAAAGCAGTTTCTGCAAATCCAAGGAACCGCATTAAATCTTTTGATATAGGCCAGAATCGGTTAGTAATTACACCTGGAATTTCAAAACTTTTCCTTAAAAATATTTATTAGTCTACTGTTTTTTTTCTACATGATTAACCAATCTGCCACTTCAGGCAAAATTCCGCCATTGGCAAATATATCCATAACAGGAGACAGCTATATATATGTTAGGAGACCAAAAAGTGGAGAGTTTTAAAATTATTTCAGCCGTTAACGTTTCCAACTTGCAATATACTTCTCTTAAAACTATTCAAAGGAATCTATCCTTTCTTAACAGGTAATTACAACTCAAAAGGAATCTTAAAAGTCCGTGGACTCGCACAGTCAAATTTCAAGTCATAATTATATAAATTGAAACTAAACTTTAAATTTCAGAAAACCAAACGCTGCCTCGGTAAAATAGAAGAATCTTAGACTTAAAAAAAAAAAAAGGCTAATTACAAAACATGATCGTGTTTTGTGTAATTTACAAATATAAATTTGTATTATCTTTTTTAACAATGAGGTGATCTGATATTTATAAAAAAAGTGTCTTATTGGTTTAAAAATTTAATATAATAAAAAATAATACTAAAATTTTTATTTTTAAAAATAAGAAAATTGAAAAAATGTAAACTTATTTTTTATGATTAATAAAATGGGAAAAGGAAATTAATATTATTTTTTTTTTTTAAATTACAAAAATACCACTAGGATAAAAATAATCTCAAGAATAGACAAGTTGAACTCGTCTCTTGAAGAGACGACGTCATTAGTGGCCGACCTCGTCTCTTCAAGAGACGAGGTTAGTGTATTTCCACTGACCTCTTCTCTTGAAGAGACGAGGTTGAATCTTTAACCTCGTCTCTTGAAGAGACGAGGTCGGCCGTCTCTTCAAGAGACGAGTTCAACTTGCCTATTCTTGAGAATATTTTTTCATCACATGGATTTGTGTAATTTTTTTTTGAAAAGATAGTTATTTTTTTTCTTAATTCTAATAAAATATTGATACGTGTCATCCTAAAATTATTAAATAATATCGATACTCTGATCATCTAATTATAAAAAAAAAATAACAAGTGATGTATTTAAAAATTGATCAAATCACAGGATACCCTAAAGAAAAAAAACTCTCATTAGTTATCCGTTGAAAAGCGCAAAAAAAAAAAAGGAAAAAGGAACTCTCATTAATTATCCGTTAAAAAGCACAAAAAAAAAAGGAAAAAGGGAAAGGGAAAAAATGCCTGAACAATAAATTTCAAAAACCACACTTTTACGATAAAGTTTCTAATTATATCTATACGTGTTTCCTCCAATCTCGTACTAATCATCGTCTACATTTAGCTGAACAAATCAGAGATTTTTAGGTTTTCTTGTCCTGTTTTCTCAGAAACAAACACCGCAAGCATATTCGAACGTAAAAGCAGATAAAGAAAAATTAGTTTAAAAAACGGAAAAAAAAAAAAACAACACACACACACACACGAAAAAACAAAATAAAATAAAAGGAAAAAAATTGAAAGAAGAAATCATTACCAGACAAATCCTTATCTCTCCGATTATCCTTTCCTCACTCCACAACTCGACACTTTTCCCGCCGAACACCTCAGGAAAGTCGGAGCTTGCCGGAAGCGGCGACGCACTGGGAGGGAAAGGAGACGATAACTGTTCACCACCTGCTGCGGAGAACCGGCGGCATGAGAAGCTGATGCAACTCTCCCACTCGCTGACGTCAGCGCCAATGCACTGGCGAGTATCGTTCTCGTCATCCGACCGACGACGACGTACTGTTACTAGTACCAGTACCACCAGCCATTCAAATAATAATAATAACTCGACGGTTATTGCCACCGTACTATGTTGTTTTAGTGCAGTGTAGGGCTAAATGACAAATGTTTTAGAAGAAAGAGAGAGCACAAGATAGAAGAAGTAGAAGTAGCATCACATGTCACAGAAGTCACAAGTCACAAGCCTGCAATGTCGCAGCATTCTCTCTACCTTTCTCTGTCTTTCTTTTTCTTTTTTGTTCCTCTCTATCTCTATCTCTCTCTCTTTCTTCTCTTATGGTTATGTAGAGTGTGAGCGTGTAGTGGGTTGAGTTTTATGTTGATAAGTTTAATGTCGTTGCTTGTTGGGTAAATAATATATGCAGATTGTCAGGGAGTTGGGGCTGGGTGGTTGGAGGAAAAGAAAGAGGCGACGTCGTTTTGTGTCCCCGACAAACATTATTTTGCTCCTCTACGGTTTTATATATTTTCTCGTTTGCTGTGTGGGGGCCTATGGCAAACTGGGAAGTTGGTGATTTCATAAATTTATGTTTTGTATTTGACCGACTGTGGGTCCACATAGATATATACATTTTTTATTGTTCATTTTCATTTCGTATAAAAGTATTGATTCGGAAAAGGAATTAAAAGATCTAAATTTTAAAACAAAATAAAAAAAAATTCAGAAATATTTTTGAAAATAGATTTAAGAATATTGCACATGAAATCATATTTCTAAAATACAATTTCAAATTATTAAAAAAAATTGTATTCAAAACATTAATTTAACTTTTTAAGTTAATATTGATTTAAGGCTTTAAACTCTCTAAATTTGCCTTGCTAAATTTTCCAAATTAACTAATATTTGACAGAATGGTGGTTAATAATCATTGGGTTTGTTTTAGTGATATATTTTATTATTTTTGTAAGTCTACGTTTACGATACTTATTATCATATGTGAAGGAAAAAGTTGGATGGGAAGCAAGTAATAAATAGATAGAGAATTTTACCTCATTAGATCTTATTCCTAACATCATTGTTTAGTAGGGGAAGGAATTAGGAAGGTGAAAATAAAAAGGAAAGAAGAAGAGAAACACATTTGTTGGATTATTTAATTCTTTTCATGTATTTGGATACTAAAAAGATAAAACTAGAAAAAAAAATTAATTATTATTAAAAACAAAATAAGGTATAATATTAACTAATATTTACATAATAAATTTTATTGGCATAACAAAGTGTTATATATTTATTATTACAGATAATAAACTAGTACTTTGCTTAGGGGAACTGAGAAAAAAAAAGAAAAAAATTAGTAAATTTTGTTTGATGTATTTTTCTAATCAATTCTCTCAAAATTAGAAATTTTTTTTTGGGTCAAGGGAGAATTTTTTTCCTTAATTCAACCAAAAGAAAGTTTTTTTTTTCTCCCCTTCAATTCCTTTCCCTACCATTCTTTTCCTTTATCCAAACATTGTTATTTGCGTTTAATTTTTCAACTCCATAAATATTTGATAAGAAAAATACTTATTATCTAAAAGCTATTATGCAATACTTGATCCTTCATATAGCAATAAAGACTGCTTTCTTTAGTTCTTCTCTTAATGGGTGTTTTGGAGTTTAGGAAACTTTTTAAAATATAAAGGATATATGCCTTCTACTGTTAATGCTCTGTAGGCATTAAAAATACTCATGGCATATATCGGATTATTTAAGTTTGAAAACTTGTGTTCTGCCACCTAATATTAGGTCCAATCTATTATAATGTATAATTTTAGAAATCTTTTCTTCTTCTTTTTTTCCTTCTTTGTATTAATAATTTTTTTCTGATTTATATTCTTACCTTTACAATATTCTTGTTATGATTAATTTAGGAATAGGTCAAATGATCGGGTGTGCATGTATCATGAACTATATGCATGAACAAACCAATAGGATAAGGGGTTCAATCCTCCTCTCAATTTGGTGCATTCTTATGTTAATTAATAAATATTTTTCATAAACGTGTTAAATTGCCTACCAGGAGAATGTATAGTTTTCAAAACAGTGATTACACATTTTACAATAGAGTAAATGGTTTTCAATTATTATTATTCTTGGGTACCCAAGGCTCTGTTGAGAACTTCATTTTATATGATTACGATACGTTTAGGAATGTGTGTGCTTTATTTTTATCATTTATAACAAATAAATGCCTCGTGAATTGAAAAAATAATCATGAAACATCACTTAAATGTATAATGATTTCTTAACTATTGAAATAACCTCTCTATATAATGTCATTATAAAAAATCACCTACTAGAGTATTAAAAGCAACTTTATTGGAGTTTTTAGGCATGGGAATCAAAGTTAAGCAACTTCTTTATGAGTTTTTTAAATGGTCTATTTTCTATCTGTATCCGTATCTTTTTCAAAATAATATGTGTAAATATGTTTTGCATATTTTATCTATATTTAATCTATTGATCTTTTGATGGGAACTGCCACTTTTTTTTATCTATATCTATTTCTTGATAAATAATTTGTTAGAAAAAAATTTTAAAAAAGTATTTGTATTTATCGAAAAGCCAAACAAACAGACCCATATAAAAGCAACTTTAATACTAGGTTCCTTATATAGTTGTTTAAAGTGCCATATTAACAACTTATGCAGCTCCATTATTAAGCAACTCTACACTTTATCAATGAATTATTTTAAGAGAATTGCTAGACATTTTTGTAATAATTTTTAACAATTTGACTATAATAATCCTTAAATATGGATGGCGGAACTCTAATCATAGCGACACCTTTTGGTGTAATAACTTAGGAGTTCATTAGAACTTCAAAATTAAGCGTGGTTTGAACAGAGCAATCCCATGATGGACAACCTCCTTAGGAAGCGTTGGCATCAGAAGATAAAACTGTGCAACGTGTAGTCAAAGCGGACAATATCTCAAGATGGAGTTTCAGACGCTACAAGTGGTATCAGGGCAGTTCACCAGGCAAAAGTAGAAGAGTGTCCTCACCATTTGATGTGGTTTTGAACCTGTATAACTAAACTGATGAGAATGTCATTTCATAAGGGAGGAGCATGTAATACCCCTTAAATATAGATGGTGGAACTCTTATCATATAAGCACATTTTAGTGTAATGGCTTGGAGTTAATCAAAACTTCAAAGTTAAGCATGCTTTGGGAGATGAATGACCTAGGAAGCATTGACACCAAGGATAAAATTATATGTCGGTGGCTAAAGCGGACAACACCTCGATGGGCACAGTTCCAAATCCTTACATTTATTTTAAGTGAGTTAAGGAACTCACTTTTTGAATTGCTTAATTAAGTAATTTTAACATTGGTTCTTGTGTCAAATTATGCAAAGCAATTCCACTAAAGATAGTCGAGTGGTCTAACATTTTATCCGAGTTGCTTAGATTGATAGGTTGCATGGCTAGAAGTAAGTTGCTTAAATCATTTTTATGTTAGTTTTGTATAATTTATGTAATGTGGTACTCATAAAAAAATTTAAAATCTTGTTAATTAACTTCCTAATTAACTTATGGATAAATAAAGTCGTGACTTGTTAGTTGGGAGAGTTGCATAAGATGCTGATGTGGCATGCTAAGTAACTTCCTAAGTAACTCACGGTTAAAGATGGTCTAACACTTTATTTGGTAAGATTGGAATGATTTACAAAGAAAATATTGTGGAATGAAAGAAAATGGAGATGAGGAATTATTAGAGAATATAAATTTTTTCATGTGCTTTAGATAATTTAGGAGAGGAAAATGGATGTAATATTAATTATTGTAAAAGATAAAATATTATATAATGATAAATTACTTGTATGCACTTAAAAAATAAAAATAATTTAAAAAAAGAAAAAGAAAATATAAGAGTAATTTAAAAAAAAATTTACCTTTTTCCTCCAATGCTCTCCCTTTTGGAAGGGAAAAAATGGTGGACTTAGAGAATATTTCATCAATTTTCCCTTCCTTTTTATTTTCATTTTAGAACAAATAAGACGATGAAATTTAATCTCCCTTATTTCCTCCTCCAAAACATTCTCTCTCAATTCCTCTATACTAAACACATCATAAAGTAGTGTTTAGTTGTAAGAACTAGACAGAATAAGGAGAACTGGATAATATAGTTTAAGAAGTATTGGACGATGCAATTCTCTTGTGCCACGTTTCGTAAGCATAATATAGGATAGTAATGCATAGAATTTTTATTAAGAAATTTTATTATTGTTCAATTTCAATATTTTTGTACCATGAAATATAAGGGACAAAAATTTTAAGTTTTGTCTAGTCCAATAGAGAGAGTTTTGTTTAGTTCTAGATACATTTTATAAATCAAACATGATATAATGATTTTATTTAATCTCGTATAATAAAAATTGTATAACTAAACACTACCAAAAGGATCTTCTTTTACATTAATAGGTTTCAAGCAATTATCTTTGTATATTATGCGAAACAAGGGATTGCATGCCTCATTGTTTCTATATTTAAAAAGAGTATTTTCGTAAATAGGAAAAAATATCTAATGCCTCATCAAAACGCACTGTAATGATAAGGGGAAAAAAAATGGAGAAAGTTGAACTAATAAAAACATAAAAAACAAGTCCAACCGCCTCGGTGTTAGATTTTTTGGTCCATTCCTACGTCCTGCCGATACATTACTTTTATATATAAACTCGCTTTACCCTTTTTCTTTTCAATTGTCAATAACTATTTTAATTGAATATATATATATATATATGGCAATAAATAGAAGGTATGTATAATTTCTTATAAAATTTAGCAAATATTTTTTTTCAATTATCGTACCCTTATGCATATCCTGCAACTTACGATAAAAAAACAAAATGGCACATAAAGAATCGTCGTTTCCCCTTTCGATCGCCTCCGATGTTATGTCCCCAACGCCCGTTTTAATCACTATGACGACGTCGTACCATATTTGGTTAATATATACGGAATACAGTAAATAGCCACTCTGGTACATTTTCGTCGGTAAGGATAGTGCTTCATCGGGGCGAAGTTTCGATGTCCCTCCCATTTTACGTGCTAGGTTAAGTCCTTTTCCTTCGTTGGAATGTACGAAAGTGTCAAAAAATTTCCCACGGAATTGGGAAGTTCATAAAGATTGCAGAGGAAAGTAAGTCGCTGCTAGTTGGTAGGCAAATCAAAAATAATTAAAGAACATAATAAATTTCGGACTTCTTTTGCACCCTCACCCGTATATATGGACATATGGATAGTTTTATTAATTTTAATGATATGCCGTCTTTTTTATATTTATAAACTACATAAAAATCAAGTACCACATTCGGTATTTACCCATCTTTTATAGAAGCTAATCATGTGTTGTCACATGGTTTTTTAAGAGTAATATAATAGCATGATGTTGATATTAGAAAGTACTAGAATAATTTAGTATATAAAATCATCATAAAAGTTTATGCTCTGTGGGCATTAAGCTCCAACACTTCACCGTAAATTATTTGACTTTACGTGAAACTAAAATACGAGTCATTATTAAAGAACAAATAAAAGAAAAGCTAAAAAAAGGAAATATGGCCACTACAAAATTGCCTGTTGGTGAAGCAATGTGACAAAATACGAGGCAAGAGGTGATATCCAACGTAAGATTTTATTAACTTTTTAGGCCACATGCCAAATGAGATTAATATCTAACAGCGTAATCAATGTTCTATTCCCATTTTATTTTACATAAAGTACCTTCTGCTTTCAAGTTTAAATTCCTCAATAGGTTGCACTGAGTGCATGGAAGGTGGCATGTGCATAAAAAACACGCCAAGTAAAGTATTCATTCTTTCTCCAAAACGGTAATAAATGCCCTATGTAATATATATATATATATATAGTGAGTGAGTCATAATCATATTTATAAATTACATATGGTAATTATTTTAGAAAATATCTATAATTTTATTCTCATATATACACGTGATGTATATTATCTATTAAATTTTTTTTTCTTCACGCAGGCGTATAAACATTGGGTGAAGTAGCCTTTCAAGGTCCTTGTAAGGCACCAGTGGAGTTGCATCTTAACAGGACATATAGATCCTAATCAATTCAAAAGCATATAGGTTACATTTCAATAAGTTGACAATTCAGAGTGTCTAGTGGTGGAAAATCGTAAGCAAGTCCCCATTGTAAGCTTGAACTGCTGCTTTGTTTGTGTAACGTCTTAAACTAAGCGTGTTACCAGCCTGTCACGTGTCCTCACTAGAAAAGAACACATTAGGACTATGATTCCACTAATCCACAATTATAATACCGTATAACTTCAAAGTCTCGTTTTTAAGGTACTTTTTAAACATTATTACGAGACTTTTTAAACATTATTGTCATAATAGAAATTTCTAAACAACTCGGTTGACTTAAACCAAACGCCAAATTACAATCCATCTTAAAACATCATATGAAAAGAAAAAAAAAATCTTAAAACATCAATAATAATAAAAATAGATATCCAAACTCCAATAGTCATTATAAATTCTTCAACTTTAACTATCTTTAACTCTAGATATCTAATAGTTAACAGAAAAACCGGCTCCACTATCGTCCTCTCCATAGTCCACGAATATATCATATCTAGATAGATCGAACACTATAGGTTCTTCACCTGATCTTGAAAAACAAAAGGAGTGAGCATAAGACCTAGTACGCCAAACCACAATCACATGCACATGGGCAAACAACATACAAATCCATATGCATTATAATAATATATGCAACAATCATAGATGATTATCTTTAATTAGCCAGGCAACTAATATAGTTTAGAACAATTTGCAATTAGCCTTAAACCTGGAGTGACTCATGACTCTGTGAAAATAAATACTTATATATATATATCGGTGTTAGGTACTCCTTATACACCCAAGTATTGTACTCTTCCAATTCTAAACTACTAGAATCATCTCTATGCACAATTCCACTTGAGACAATGTCACACACAGATTATTAAGATACCGTCCTAGTAACATAGTACTCCCGATCTATTAGACGCAGCCAAACACAAGCAACAAACTAGTTCAAAGCCATATAGTATTAATTTTGTTTACAATTTCTAAGCCTACATTCACAAACAAATAAGATAAGGATGTATCTAAAACAACTTTTAGAACACATAACCTAACTTTACTAGAAAAACCTGATCACATAAAGCAAAACTAACTTAAAACTCATTTTCACAAGATAAACATACTCTTAAGGTCATCTAAATCCTTAAATTAATAAGAACTAGAACTATCCTGCATTCAAACACACTTTTCTTCTTTGATCGCAAAACCTAAAATCTCCAAAAGAGCTTGGGGTTTCTCTAAAACTCTTTCAAGAAATTGATTCCCTTCAAAACTAATAAAAAAACTCAAAAAAGATAACTCTTTTAGATTGCCAAAGGATTGAAAAGGATCAAGCTTACCTATTACTTGATTCTTATTCCTCCTTGAAGCAAGCTATAGGTTTGAGAGAGGTTTTAGGGTTTCCAAAAGCTTTTAATAGGTTATGAGAAGAACGACAAGGCTCAAGGTCTATATATAATACATGGAAAACCCGGCAAATAAGAAACAGTTTGTGCATCATACACTGACAAAGAAGGCCAGTATTGTAGAATATAAGCTGACGGCCTAAAAATTTATGATGGCGATTGAAACTCGAAAGATGAAACTGAGGCAAAGAAGGCTGGCATCCAACGTCGGCAGTGCAGACCTCAAGGCCGGCAGCGTACCCTTAAAGGCTTGCGACCTAGAGCTATATCCTCTTGTCCTTCTTGAACAACTCTCTCTTGTTCAAATTTTTGCTATATAAAAATAAATTATTATCCATATTAGAATAGTTCATAAAAGCCTCTTATTTTTCAACATATGATAACTTTACCTTTCACTATGATTTATTTATATACTACAACTTGCTCATTGAAAGTTTCTTGTTACAACACTTGCGAATCGTCTTGCTTAGGGATAATACTTATTTTATCAAATTAAACATGATTTAACGATGAAACCTGCATCCCCACCCCATCACACCACACCCACACACCCACACCCCCCCCCCCCCCCCCCCCCCCCCCCCCCCCCCCCCCCCCCCCCCCCCCCGCGTGTATGTGAGCTCCTAAACTGCATGGATTCATAGATGTTAATTTTGTGATTTAAATAACACATTTTTACCATCTATTAGCAGCAATAGAAAAAAATAATAATAATTTTTTAAAATCCTCTCTGGGAAATTCTTACAAATTTAATACGATTAGATATAAGAGCATACTCAAATTGTGTCATTGATGGAGATACAAAGACTCAAAAGAAGAAGAATACAAATTGGCTATTTACCTTTTCTTTTGTAATATGTTGCGTTGTAGTTGATAATGTAGACCATACTGGACATTAGGAATACCTATATAACCACTAATTATGATTATCACAGAAGGATTTAATGATGGGTTAGATGATGATTGACGATGGATTTTGCTTACTAGTTATTTGATGATTAGAAGGTTGTGATTGACTAAATATGAATAATGTAAACTTTCATTTGCTTAATTTACAAATTTGTCATGTCAAATAATATATATATATATATATATTATTTATAGCTTTGGATAAACAAATTATTCTAGTCTTATAAATTAAAAACTCAGTTTTGAATGAAATGGCATAAGGCTCATAATTTTGAAAATTTAATTTTTAATATAGGAATGATGTCGGGTTTAAGAATTAAGGTTCCTAGCGTATGGTAGTTTGTATGGGACTTCGCAAGACTCTCACGATATAATTAATATCGAATGTTTCGTGACTCTCTTGTATATATTCGTGTCTTTGATGCTCTCTTGGATGAGTCTTTTCACAACTCTCTCAACATATATATTCATGTCTTCAACGATCTCCCGGTACATGTTTAAGTCATTTGTAGGTCTTTTGGTATGAACCTTCGACACTCTCAATTCCTTAGGTTTTTTGAGCCATCCAAGGATCATTCTCATCGGTTAATCCGTTAATTGTCCGTTGTCGGTACGACACCTGTTTGTTGCACAAACATAAATGGCCCATTCGTTCATTTTTAATTCTAGGTATATGTGCAGATGGGTCACTATTCGGTAACATCTTGAGAACGATAAATGTTTTTTCTTGTTATTGTTCTAGTTTTATACCCCTTTGCTCTAAATGAATTTAAGTGGTTGGCTTTTATTTTATATTTTTTTTAACCTCAGGTATAGGGTAGATGTTTGTAGCCACTAGCCAAGAAACGAACCTGGAGAATGCTAACCACATATTTCGTTCAGATATCTATGTTTTGGGATTTGAGTACGTAAAACAATTTGAAGTAGTACTTACTACTTTGATGGTTATGTAAAGATAAGTGGTACATATGCAGCCACTTAATACAAGTATGGTCTGCCCTGGATTTTCGCTTCGCTTCGCTTCGGGTAAACAAAGAAAGCCTTGCTTAGATAAGCCTATAAGCAGTGAAAAAGTGTTCCTATTAATTATATGTTATATAATAGATTGTTGAGACTAAGCTAAAATGCTGGATCCATGACCACATATTGTTATAAATACCTCTACCTAAACTTTACGACTGTTTAATAGTGCATGTATACGTGGTGAATTAGTTTGCCATTCTTTATCTTAGGGATGACACAATGTTTTTGTATTCAAGCTTATGTTATTGATTCACTAAACAAGTTCTAGCCTACACCTACAAATTGGGGCATGACAAACTACCTTTCGAAAAAATTTATTTTGGAAGATTTTGTTCAATTTTTTATTTAAAGAATTTCAATTGCATATGCTTGTACTTTTAAGTTATAAACAGGTGTTGCTTATCTTTTGAGACCGATTAATATAAAAGTGCCTCAAAAGTTGAAATTTATCATAAATTGTTAAATTTTGCTTGAAAACATAGACAATTCTACTTGTGCTTGGTATAAATTTCTACTTTTACAATAAACAAATTTTGCATATTACAAAACTTATGATATTAAGAATTTAATTTTTAAATTTCTTTTCGCAAGTTGTTTTAGTAAATATATGTAAATAAGTTAATTACATGTTACATTAAACCGTATATTTTGTTAAAGACTTGAAATTTAAGAACGAAATAAACCATACTAGCTCCATGAAATAGGAAATAGGTACCCCATACCCTGTAGGTTAGGTACAAAGTGTTATGAGATAGGATCCAAGTATAGAATTTGTAATAACTATATAACCATAATATATAACTACATATAAGAAATAATGAAATGCTAAGTTTTCATGTGCTAGCTACTAGGTTAAATTATTATTTTGTTCACCTAAAAGAACATGGGAAACGTAGGATTTGATAACACAAATGTCACTCTATAATCTAAATCGAGAAGTAATCAAAATTCCAATAGTAAAGTGTCCATACAATTTTGAGATGTCCAAACTCAATAAGAATTAATATTGATAAACTTGTGACTTTACTAAAAATTAAAATATACAAATGAAAGAATCGTATAAAAGTATCAAACATGCGAACTTATAGATTATATACCTAAACTCACATATTCTATTCTACATCAAAATAATCTCCCATGCATCAATCCTCTTCCACTTACATGTGTGAAATCATGATGACGACTATTGCATTGAAAGAAAGCACAAGTACAACTAAGAGACTAGCCTTTATGAATCATTACTCCTCCTTTACTCATATCAATTGCCTCAATCAAGTTGGGCTAAAACAACTTTCTTCTTTTGATTATCTTGCGCCTTCTCAATATCAGTCCAAGAAACTACCCTAGTACATTACTTCTCGAGCTGTATATCCAATAAGAACTTTGAACCGGTTTATTAGTCACCCTGATCTTTTTATTGTTCTCCTTGTCATTGATCTTAGAGCATATCTTGCTCAACTGCTGCTCGAGTTGTATATCAAAGCTCTTAAGATCCAATTGATCAACCCTAAAGTACATGTCTTCATTACACAAACTCGAATAGTACCCTTTTCCTTTTCAACCACTATAGGATTATTGGGTGCTGTGATATTTTCTTTTCACCAATATCCTTTGCTTTCTCTAAATTCATCATGACAAAAAAAGAAACTAAACTACAAAAAACTTAAAACGTAGCACGAGATACCAAATGTCAAGAAAAGAAATACGATTCCTCTTCCTATAATCTTTCATCACTAAGACCTTGTCCTTTGATCTTGACTTAAATTATTGAAGAATAAAAGTGAAAAATCTTTTGCACAGATATATAACACAAACAAAAGAAACATCACTATCTTATATGAAGGTAAATATATACGAGAGAGGTTAAAGATGTGCAAAATTATAGATCCTTGTTTAATCCCAATAAACTTATTTTATATATTGGAAAAATTATAAAAAGATAATAATATTCCTTTAAATAGAAAATAAAAATTAAATCAAATATTTATCTTAACAGATAAAATAATGAATTATCTCTAATATAAACAAAAAGCCTTAAAGATATAAACCTTCTTATTAGATGTGTAATATTTAAAATTCTTATATAAATGTGGTTCATTAGGAGGTTCGTTAACTATGTATATAATCTACAATATATTTATTATTTATATAATTAACGTGATATTATATGTATTTATATATTATGTTATATAAATTAATATAATTTGTTATAAATATAATCTGATTTGTATACTATGCACATACACATAATCTATACAATCCATGATTGCTTTATACACACACACACACTATATGTGTTATAACAAGTCCATCAACTATATTTTGATATGTGATAATAATTTGCTTGCTAAATATAATTTATATTTTATATGTGTTGTATGTACCATCATTGCCCTTGTTTTCATTGGTTTGAGAAATTTCAATAAACAATCCCTACATTAAAGCAAGGAAAATGATAAGAACGAATTCGCCATGGTTTACATAATGATTTTAGAAAGTGTTGTTGATGTTTGAGCTAGTTGATAAAGTTTTTGTTTTGTTTTAAGAATTAAACATTGTTTAGTAAAAAAACAAGATAAAGGAAATGAAAAGGTATAAGGGTTTAACGTGATGCCTTTTTAATTTTACTATTTGGAATATAGGATTTAATAATTGATCGGCAACTCAAATGTGATCAAACCTTAAAGTACCCAAAATTCTAATAAATGAACCCATAAGACCTAATTTCGGTGCCTAAAACCCTAAATTCATATTAAATTCTAGCATTTGGTAAAGTAAAAATTTTAGGAGTTTCAATAAAAAATTTCCGGGGATATGGTTGTGATCAGGGCATCTAAATTAGTAGACAATAAGTTTCACCTTAAAATATCATGGAATGCATAGTTATGATAGGATATCGTACCACGCATATAAATCAGACTAATATTGGGAAATTTATTTGATATGTTTTCTTTTTTTTTTTTGAAACTACTATATATACACACATACAACTTCCTATTGCTGGTTGCCTTCCTTTCCTTTCTTTTTCATTTGTCTCTTCTCAGTTCTTCTTCAACCTCTAATATCTTGTGGAGAACAACGAACCCATGAGCCTCTAAAACTTCAAACATTCATAACTCATAAAATATACCTTTGTTTCTAAATTCACAAGAGACATTGCGATCCTGACTTTGTGCTCTTTAAAACAAGAGTATGCTTGATAAGGTTTTGCTAGCTCCAAGGTTTAGGACAAATCAAAGCATCAATTTAATGGGTAAATAAGTGATTCACTGCATTCTCAAGTTTTATATGTTAAACCTTAGTTTTCACTTACAAATGTTTTCTTATATTATATAGGTGAAAACTTTGATTTCTCAAGCCAACCTTTAGATTACTTCAAGTAATTAACGATGCGCCACATAAGTGGAATTTCCTAGGATTTACTGCTTCTTTGTTTGTTATACAGCTGTTATATTATTGTTCAATGATATATTTATGATATTAATAACTATGGATGATTTAGACTAGTCGCACGTCGTAGATGTGTAAGTGTTAAAATTCACTTCACATATACAATCATCACATGGTCATTTACTTTAGTCGTATGAGTGTAATTTGGATGCGAATATTGATTTACACAACCCTGAACAATGAACATTGACTGTGTGGGGGTGGTAATGTATGCTCAATTTATTCTTTAGACCATTTTTCCCTTGCACACAGCCCTTATACCTTACCTGTATATGTGTAATCTGACACAAATAATGACCTACACAACTCGAATGCAGCTATGTAAGGGTAGCCATGTATACTCTTTAGACACTTTTACTTTTGTTTACAAGTCATGTAAGCCTCTCTATTTCACATAGAAGAACTCTACCATTGAAAAGTCTTATACACAAGTCATGTAGCCTGTTTGTGTATGTTGAAATCTTTCACTTTTAAGCAATTCTCATTACAACTTCTTTAGCTCACATAAACTCCCTCCTTTAGCTTAATTAAACCCTCCAAGACTTGAAACAACATTTACTCCAACTAGTATCTTTTTCTTTAGTTTATTTATAAAGCTATAATACAACACACTAAGTAAGAACTTAAAACGTGTATTCTGATAAACTATACAAGGCATTTGAATTTATATGAGTAACTGGACAACATAAGTAAGAAATGAATCAATCAACATTGATAATAAGAATAGTGTTTAAGTTAATGAAGTATATGTGGAGTTTTAACAAGTAATAATACATTAATGTTTTATAATGAACTACTTGAATATGCTCTTATGTAGGAATGGTGCTTTCACTATCATCTTGTCTGCATGGAATGGAATGTACATTGATTGGTCACACTAAATTTATTAACAACTATTAAGCTATAATTAAAACCAGACATGCATTGCATGAAAATCACATTTTTATTTGCCATTTCCATCCAATGATGTAAAGATAGGAACACTTAAGTCATAGATATATCCAGATCAATAAACTAAGTTAAGTTAAGTTTAAGTTCGAATTCAAGAACGATTAAAGACTAGGGGAAGTCACAGATTATAAAGCATGTAACCATCATCTTAGGCTAATCGTAAACTTTAAAAATATTAACCAGGTAAGCTTTTAAGTATCCTGGGACTTGCGATGAGTGAATTTAAGTCTGGACAACTTGGATATTGACGAAATTCAGTATTCCCCAACCTTAGGTCATCGAGGGGTTAAATCATAGACTTCATTGGTTACTGAAAGATAATGTGCGATGCTTGCATTGCATATGGTTGTTCATGTAACATATGTTTGATAACTTATATGCATTTGCTTATCAGTAGTAACAAGGAAATTGCACACACATCTTACTAAGCCATAGGCTTTACTCGTTCCCCTATAGTGTGACTCACTGTGCAGTTACCCTAAGACAGGTTTATAATCTAGCTAGTCAGACCACTTTGGTAAGTTAGTTGTTCGTGGGATTCAAGGGAGACTTTTGTTAGAAAGAGTAGTTAAAGTGGTTGTCCTATTTTATGTTACATTATTTGAGTATTTTTAAACAAGCTGAGTCCTTCCTTATTTTTAGTAATTCTGTTAAGTTAGACATTTAATGTAATTTTCAGACGGCATATGTGATGTTATACTTTTGTTTTTAGTACATGATTCAATTTCTAAGTTTAGTACTAAGAAGCTTGCGAATGCTTTTACAACTGGAATGAGCATTCGTGGTGAATTGTTACAACCAGGATATTCTTTAGGGCATGACATTTAAATAGAGAAGATTTAATCTTGATTGTTGGTTATGATTAATACAATGGCATAATCCTAAAAAGCTAGATGGCGTAAAATGGAGAGAACTTAAATGGAGAGGATCACGTCCTCTTTTTATTTTATTTCTTTGTAATATGTACTTTTTTTTTCGATCTTTATAATTGACATCGGTCACATTTTTCTATTTCTTTTTCAAAGATTACAAAAACTAGGACTGAGTAGGTATAGGAGAATAGAATATAAAACTTTAGAGGGTAATTTCAGTAATTGGGCTCTTAGTCCAATTTAATGCCATAGGCCATTCTTCTGAGTTAGCGATAGAGTTTAGATGACCGAGTCTAATAAGGATGTCGTAGGGAGATTTGGCTTGGTAGACTCCGAACAAGGATCGTTGAATCAATTTATTCTACTATTGGCCTATTGATTGCCTCGTGTGTGAAAGGTCAACTCCAAACAATTTTCTGGGCTAATTTAGGCTTTATTTAACTAAAATAGAGCATATATAGACTAAAATAGGGCTTATATAGGTAAAATAAGGCTTAAGCCCTTTTATATTAAATGGGTTATTTTAAAAGAATAATGGGCTTCTGTTATAGCCCCTAAACCCTCTTTAAGCCCATTTTTAAGCTCAGCCATTACTAAAAAAAAAAAATGAGACTTCAATAACAGTTGTCAAACAATCAGTAAATGATATAACGTTGATCAACCGTGATTGATCTCATCTATCTATTCAATGCGATCCAATAACTAACATCAGTCTCTAACATCTATAAATAAGAGGTCTCACTTCTCATTTTCAGTCATTATACGTATTACTAAGATTGAGAGCAATGCGAAAACTCTACTAAAATATCTCCAAAAATGATCAAAGCAACTACTTTGTGGAGAATGAATCAAGAACGATCAAGTCTACTTGATTTGATCTTACTTAATTGTTATATCACAATCGTGCACATGAGAAATCAGGTTTGTATGTTCTTCCTCCTACACCTCTTTACAACATCTTACACATGTCATCGGTTCAGGCTCCTCTCAGGTTGATCACCACTCCCGTTACATGTGATAGACCAGTATAGTAACCCAATTATATAGAAACCAACTCATACCTTGTCTTATAAAGTACATGGTACTAATCTTTGAGCACCAAAACTATCCTATATTACTTTATAACCACCATATATCTTTTCCCTTGTCAAACCTGTCAATTTTTTCGTGGAACTGTGATTTGTTTTTCCTTTTTCTTACATGTCAAGTTTATAATAATATAAAGTTTCATATAATATGTACAATTAGCTAATTTAAATGTTAAGTATTGCAATATGTAGAATTTTGTTTATGTGTAAAAGTGGAAACTTGTAACAAACATATGTAGAAGCTATCCATGTGATAATAAACAAAATGTAGAGCATGTAGCTCAAAAATAACAAGTTTGGAAGCACTTTTATGTTTATTAACCTTAAAGGATTTACAACACTTCTATATAATTTAAAAGTATAAAGATGTACAATCGAAGTTCTTTTAGAATAAGAATAACAAATTTTGTCAAAATAAAATTGTACAAGTTCTTCGAAAAGAAAAATATTTCTGAATAGTAGTTCATAACGATAATCTTGAACAAAAATAAATGCTAAATTAAAAAGAAATTATGATCATTTATTTATTTATCAATATTATTCTATAATTTTTTATATGGTGGGTATAGAGTGCTTTAGAATCCATATCCTTTATATATTAGATTACAAGTTCCATCATAAGTACAAAGAATGAAAACCTCAACCGGTATCCTACCCTATAAGAGCACTACGATTTGAAAAATCTATTCCCATACCATACTTTATGTCCTCAATATTTACCTGGACCTTATTTCCTCAAGTAAGATATGAGTGGGAACCTTGCACAAAAGAGTTACCTGCTTATCCAGAAAACGATAAACATATTGGTAAATCCAAATTAATATGTAAAAATGAAGTAGGTTGATTTACCAATTTAGGTATTAAATAATATTTACCATTTACTTATAAAATGATTATAACGAATTCTAATCAATATCTAATTGCACTATTCGGTTCTCATTGAATTTCACATGTAATTTATTTGACAGTTAGTATTACATATTATTGATTCAAAATAGTTTTAATTTTTTTTAATTATATTGGTGCGTTTAATAATTATTATAATTTGAATTTGGTTATATTATCATATTTGCTTTTTAGACATACATTATAGGTGTCTACTTGCTAGTATATAATACTACTACAAGCTGTGATATATTTAGTCGTTATTATTGAAAAACATCACATACATCTTTTAAGATTGTAATTTTAGCTTATGAATAATATTTTTAAGATTTGTCACAATTATGTACCATTCTACATCAAACAAAAATATACAACCACCTATAAGTAGTGATAAAATGCCAAGTTTTTATGTTCTGGTGACTACGTTGTATTATAATTTTACTTCATGAGGAATCGTAGCATTAAATATAATACTATTGGAATTTTGAATGACAAGAAAGATGTGAGTTCGATACTCCTAGTATAGAATAGATATAGATACAACATATCATTTTCTTTTCCATAATAATAATAATATGATACCTAAAACACAATTTGGATTTTATAAGTTGTAAATAAAAAATATATATAACATTACTACAAGTTCGTGAAAATATATTTCGTTGTTGTCTTAGCCTAAAAATAATATTTAAAAAAATGTCATAATTATGTAACTCTAACGATATACCATTCTACGTCAAACAAAAAATATATAACTACCCATACGTGGTGATAACAAGCAAAAATTTCATTTTTTTTGTTATATTAATATTTTGTTAACTTAATAGAACATGAGAAAACATAGGATTTGAAAACATTAATTTCACTCTATAATCTAATTTGACAAGCAATCAAATTCTAAAAGTAAAGTGCCCATATAATTTCGAGACATCCAAATTCAATAAGAAATACCATTGATAAACTTGTGACTGTACTTAAAATTAAATATACAATGAAAGAATCACATAAAAGTACTGAACATGGAAACTCGTAGATTATATACCTAAACTCACATATTCGACTCAATATAAAAACACCATGCATCAATCCTCGTCCTCTTACTTGTGCAACTTCAAATCATGGATGACAACTACCAAGTAAGGTAAAAGCTCAAGAAGCAACGAAGAGCGTGGCTTTTGGGAACCATTCCTCCTCCTTTGCTCGTATCAATTGCCTCCAATCGAGTTAGGCCACAATCTTTCTTGTGGTTTGATTATGAGAAAATACCTTGTTCCATTGTTTCTCAAGCTATATATCTAATAAGCACTCTGAATCAGACTTACTAATTAGCCTAATCTTTTGATCACTCTCCTTGTCATTGATCTTAGGGCATATCTTGTTCAACTGCTTCTCAAGTTGTATATCAAATAAACTCTTAAACACCCTTTCCCTTTTCAATTACAAATAATTATTATGTGTTGTTGTATTTTTCTTTACGCCAATATCCTTTGCTTTCTGTAAACCCATCATGAAAAATCATTAAAAAAACTGAACTAAGAAAACCTTAAAATGTAGTGCGTAATGCCAAACATTAAGAAAATAAATATGATTCCTCTTTGTATAATCTTTTGAAATGATTTAGACACCACCCATAAGGTTCAAAATTCCAATATAACAGCTAAAAAATAAAGAGGAATGTATACTCACGAATGGACAAAATTAATTAGTGGGTTAACTGAAACAAAATTTAAAGTTAGCATGATTAATGGTTCTAGATTAGTAAAATCTACCAAATGAAACCTAATGGAGATAGAAGGTTGAGATTTCCACCATGTGGCACTCTTTATAGGAACCCTATAAACCCTAGACCCTATCTTACTAGACCCCATATAAGTACTATTTTTTCTACCTTTACCTTTTTAAGAAACTTATTAAAACCCTAAAGTGGGATTCCCTAGACTTACCCTTTACTTAATGTTAATTAAGAAGATTAAAGGAGGATTCACACTAATCAGCTACAATTATCTACTTCATGATAGGAAGTGAGGATAATGGAGGCAAACTAAGAGAAAGAGAAGAGCAACAAACTTAGTGAAATTCATAACAAGATGAATTTGAGATTTTCAAGCATTGAAATGCAAAATTCAAAGTGTTTTAGATGTAAATTATGATATGGGAGTGTTGGTATGAAGTGATGACAATAAGGAAGTTGATTTTGGAGGTGTTTTAAGCCTTGGACTCATAGCTAAAACAACGAGGTAAGACCTAGAACAAACTCTTAATGTTATGAGATTATAATGGTGGAGGGATGAGACAAATCTGATAATGTAAGAATGAAGGATGAACATGTCCCAATGTAAAATTTTGCAATAGATTAACCTTAAGAGGAAATGAATGAAGTAATATGTTTAAAACTATGGATGGAATAATATAATGAACATAAGATTTGAAGTTATTGATGTTAGAGTTGTTGAATGAAGGGTTTGGACATGAAAGTTTTGAAATTTTGGAGAAACGATGATAAAGTTGGTGGTTGCTGTAAAAAATAGATGTTATAGGCTTTCAACTTTGATTAATCATGTTTTAACAAATGGGGAGATGAACATAGATGAGATTAGGCATGAACGCGACCATCTAATACTTTTAAGATCACCAAAAGTTGTTTAAAAACATGTTTTTGATAAAAATAATAAGTATAGGCATGAAAAATCACAAACCCAGAAGAACATGACAAGTATACGAGGTCGTGTACTTACACGTGTTCCTTTCTGACCTTCAAAACTCAAAGAATCAAGTTTTCCAGAAATGAATGACAAGTAAATAAAGCCATGTACCTGCTCATGTTTCTTACTATCTTCAAAACTCAAAGAATCAAGTTTGCCCAAAAAAGCAAGGTAAGTACATGAGGTCGTATACTTACCCGTGTTTCACTCTGGTCTTAAACATAATGAACCCTAGAAGAACACAAGGAAATACATATACCTGTGTTCTACCCATGCTCCTGTTTGATCCTAAACATCTTCAATGCCAAAACAGCACGAGGATTACACGAGGTCGGGTACCTGCCCATATACCTTTTTGATCCCAAACATAGGAAGAATACAACCTAAACACAACTAAAGCATTTAGTTGTGTAAAAGAATACGGGAGGATACGTTTGCTCGTGTACTACCTGTATTCATTTCCAACCCCTTATTCTATGCTAATCCTTATCCAAATCACATGAAACTTGACTTGATTTCTTCCTTAGACTGAAAATAACCCTTAAACATGATCTTTAAATAGATATGGTTAAACCAAAATGACATAGATGTAACAAACAATAGAATGATGTGGGTATGATATGTATCAAATTGGGGTGGAAATTTCATTTCATTAATAACATGTGTCCAATATAAGTTACATCATGTGGAGCTTATGAAATGCAAAGTGAATATGAATAAATAAATATTGATTTGATATCAATAGATGGCATGACATGATTCAAATTATAATATAATTATGGAATCAAATTAAATAATTGATAATTAAAGAAAGAAATTACTATGGCACTCACTATCATGGTTATTAAACTCGCGAGTCAACTTATACGTTTCTACGTGTTTACAAGTTGATGATGGGATTTCGATTCAACTAGCATACAAAATCATTTTTTGAGTAAACTAGTGTAGACTCATCATTTTACATAGTAGAATTAGTATAGAATCATAAAGTCATAATTTTACACTTTTTTTTATTTGAACTTTAAAAATGCGATCAATTTAATATGTTTCAATTTAGGGTTTTTGGGGTTGGTTTTTTATGTTTATCTTAATCTAACTTAATTTTAGTCTTTTTTAAAATCTTTTTTTCCTTATATTTTTTAGAGAGTTATTTTCTTTTAGGTTATATACTCTAATATATTTTGAACGATTTGAATGCAAATTAAACAAATATACATAATGCTATATTTTTTGCCTTTAAATAATTTTGTATATGTAATTTATTTTTCATAAATGTAATGATTTTTTGCGCAAATATATAGTGAACATAAAAATGTTCATTAGGTAAATTATATTGAAAGGTCACAACATTTGTGGGTAAGTTCATTTGAGGTCATAACGTTTTAAAAAATTCAAAAAAGGTCACAATATTTGGAAAAGTATCTTCTAAGATTTAATTAAATATTTTTGCTATTGATACATGTCAATAGGATCTTAAAAGAAGGGTTTTCAAAGTTTTGATTAAATACTTCTCCTATTGATACAATGCAATGGTAACCTAAATCGACTAAGTTCTTTAAACGTTATGACATCTTTTTGAACCACTTAAAAATGTTGTAACCTAAAATGAACTTACTCACTAAATATTGTGACATTTTTTTTTTTTTGAACTTTTCAAAATGTTATAACTTAAGATAAACTTATCACAAACATTGCGATCTGTCGGTGTGATTTAACTACTGTTCATTACTGCATAAAATCAACTACTCACATATGATAATTTAAATGATTTGCAATACATCTTAATAATTGTAGATTGTCAATCACCATTAAATAAAAATAATTATTTTAATTATCAAAATTGCACTAAATATATTAATGAGAGTATGTGAATTATTAAATTTTGGTTGTATGTAACTAATTTAATATTAAATTCTTTATTTTCATCATTTATTTAAAGTTTGATTAGTATAGAAAGTAAATTTATGGTTTTTGCAAGCAAATTTACATTAGTTGTAGAATCTTATGATTCTACATTTCAAGCCTACATTCCAATTCTATGGATTCCTCGATGATTCTAGGTAGAAATTCGAGTTTAATAGCCATGCTCACTATATTTATTATTTTCACATATATCTTTAATAGTAAATTTTCAAAAATGACATATTACATTAAAAGACATCAACTTTAAGGTAAGTTCAAATAAGGCATCCATATTTCGAATGATTGAAAAAAAAAATTGATGTTTTATAAAGTAAATCAAACTATGAATTAAATAAGCGATCAATGTTTTAAATAGTTAAAAAAAAGGAGTTAATGTAATATAAAGTGGTGCAAATAATAATTTTTTTGTGTATATTTTGTTACTTGAATTTTGATCCTCTTCATGTAGGCTTCCTCCATTATAACTTACAAGATATTGCCATGTTGATTATTAGTTATAACAAATAGTTTAGATTAACTCCTCTTTTCATCATATTATTAAACACCTACTAATATGCCCACACCCATAACCATAAAACTAAATGTTAAAATACTTTCAAGCAATGTGATCATATTGTGAATATAATTTTTGTAACGCCTAACTTGATGGTATTACAATCCGCCATGTGTCCTTAACATAGATAGACACGCTAAGGCTATGAAACACTAATATGTAAATAATAAAAAAACATATATCTGCAATACTCATATATAAAGTGTATTTGTTTAAAACATTTCATAGATATAAAACTCTTGAATAATCTTGTTGACATAACCAAAGCCAACTTTAAATAAACTTAAAACATAAGGGAAGTCTCATAAATTATTCTAAAAAATTCGAGAAACATAAAAACTTTTTATAGTACAAGGACTACCTATTGATTTATAATATAACGGCTAAATATAGGTTGATTGTACAAGGACTAGCTATATGAGTACTAATAATAATCACTCCTTTCTTATTAGCTGACCAGAAATTTAATCAATAAAGAATTAAAATTATGCCAATTAAGACTAAAGAAAACTAAAACAAAAATAAAAATAATGAACTACAAGAATAATATCAAAATTCACCAACATTATAAAAGAATATCTAGCCCATGTATTCCCCTAAATTACCTAATATAATCTAAATCTCATAACAAGAAATTCAAACCACTAAAAAATCGCACATCAAATAAAATACAAACTTATATCGTTTATGTGATTAAAGAATTAAGAAAAAAAATGTAGACGATACCAATAAAAAATATGACATACCATTATCGATCTAGTGATCTGAACTATCCTATGACACAAATAAAACTTAGTGATTGTTCACCACATCATGAGATTGATAAAAGCTAAGGCTTGCAAAACTCTTGACAACAAAAAGTTATTCCATTCAATTTAGTCAATCAATACAAAGAAATTGATAAGAACGAAAGGTTAGTTCTCCATAATTGTGGGATTGATAAAAACTAAGGCTTGCAAACTCTCAATAAGAAAAAATGATTTTATTTAATTTTATCAAAGAATACAAAGAATGTGCTTGTATACCCACAAATAAGGGAGAAAGAATCCTTGAATAAAAGAAATTCAAATAAAAAGAAAATAACATTAAAATACCATAAAACTATTTCAAATAATCTAAATAACACTGTCATTGAAAGAACACTAGTAAGAACAAAGCTTGAGAAAAGTACAACTTAACAAAATAACATAGGTAAGAATATGAGTGCTAGAAGCCATGTTTATCATGACAAAAGGTACATGAGTTACTATAGATCTTGTTGCACTTGGAAAATTTATTTTTTGCATCAACAAACTCTTATAACTTGTTTCTTGATAATTCCTATAGCCTTCAGTTAAGCACAATGCATTATAGCTGAAATGTTGGCGAGAAACATTTGAATTAATCTTTGGATCCTATTTGCTTGTGCTCTTATGTGAGGATAAAAAAACTAGTTCCTATTGTTACCTAAGGCTGTTGAAGATTTTGCCCTCAAAACTATTAAGGAAAAGGCTCCTAGGTAAATATGTGGGTAGCATGATGTTGAGCTGCCAAATTTTGATATAAATGGGTTAAAAATGTTTTTGAGTTGAGAACAAAAGAAAATCTCATGAAAGTGATGATTCTAGGTCAACATGATCAATGCACAAGCCGTATATAGGTTGTATTTAGCCTCTGTAAGATACAAATTCATGAACATAGAGTTTTTAGGCATGTATGACCATTTTCATGAGCCTATGTATAGGTTGTGTACACCTTTTATGAATTAGACGACTATTTGCATGAGCCTATGTATAGGTCATGCAAACATTCTGTGAACTACACGACCAATTGCATGAGCTCATGTATAGATTGTGTATAGTTTTTGAGATTTGCATGACCTTCATCACAACCATATTCCAACATATGTATAATGCAACTTCTTCAAATTCATTATTTTCCTCCATAAAAGCAATGGAAACTTACTTAACTTCTTTCTCTAAGATTTAATTTTACTCTAAGATCTTGAAACCTAGATATAATAAAATTAATTTCTAAATTTTTCATTATAAACTTTCACGTTTTACACTTCCTCAAACATTGATAGTAGTGTAAGGGTAGGAACTATATAAGTGTAAAGCATAAGTGCGTTTGGAAATATAAACGATTGCATATACCTTCATTGCTCTATAATTCAAGTAAAAGCATCTCAGTGTTGAAGATAGGTCAGCTTACTAGGTATGTGTATATCTTGCTTGCTACGGGTAGGCACGATGTGGTTCAATCCGATGTGCCCCCTAACCAAATTGAATTTTTTTTTTTTAATTTCAATCCTAATGGTATGGTATGGTTTGAGGTTCAAACCATTTTTATTCTTTAAATGAAAATACATTCTATTGAAAGACATGAAGTACATGTTTCTTATTATTAATGCTAATACAAATAATAATATTTGAAATTAATTATTTATCCAAACAAATATGTAAAACTTATAGCAAGGAAGAATTTATATCATAGAGCTATAATCCCGTGTATTGGTTTCATTTTAATTAAATTATCTTAAACTATAATGATATACTACACTCGATAAATTAAAATATATTATTTCAATATGAGGTGCAAATTTCAACTTGTTGTGGTTCTAATAAACACTTTATCAATTACATAAATACTTAAATAACTAGGTAATAGAAGTGAACTAGTTAGTAAAGAAAAAAGAAAAAAAGAATATTAAGAACACCAGCAGTTAAAAACTAAAAAATAACTTATTTGTTGACACACTTCAATGATTGAAACATGACATGACTATTATTTTATTAAAAAATTAATTATTTCCTTAATTTTTTTAATAAAATAATAAAAAGAACAAATAATATTTTTGAATTTTACGTCGGTTTGGTTTGGGGTCTCGATCCATGAACAATTTACTCTTGATTGAATCGAATCATTTCAAAAAATAACAAATTTTCAATACAGTTCGTGATTTGGTCGATTTTTTTACATAGCCTTATTGCTTGCCACTTGTGTTTGCCTAAGGTAGAATCTTAAACTGTTCAAATAATTATCTAATTATAAAATGGTTTGTTGCTTATGCATGACTGTTGGTAGTTGGTGGAGAGTGTCCACGTTATTGTCATGGTAACCGTTGTTCTTGGTATGACGTTGTTTCAAGTGGAGTTGCATAAAAAAAGGACATGAATGGATTTAGGTGCTTCTATTATCATGGTTATTAGAGAACACTCAATATCCAATATATATGTCTGTGTATACTTATGTGTGCACTGGGGTATTGAGCTATCCCAATGATGGTTGTTAGACAAAATCATATAGATAATTAAATGTTTGCTTATTACACACACACACACACACACACCATATAACCGCAATTGAGTTTGTTATTGCTTGTTCATGTGCACATGGGTGTTGGTATATCATACTGAGTTTTAGCTTATTCTTTTTCCTTTTTCAAGTACAAGTGATACTCTGTTCGCACTTGATTTGCCTAGATATGATGTTATAGTTGACTATAAGAAGGGTGCTAGTGGAGAAGATCATCATATTAGTTGTAAATTCCTTGGAGGCAAAGACTCTTCATATGCATATATTTATGGCTTGGAAATTTATGAACTCGTGTCTTACAATAGGGTATGGACCTTTCCCTTGTGATAGATATTATTAATTTGATTGATCGACACAATAAGCCATCTAATGTTATTGCTATGTAGGTTGCGGTGACCCATATGATTTATTGAGTTGGTTTCTATACATTGCTTGATTTAAATGTGTTGAAGATTAATAATCATTAAATATGGGCAATAGCAGATTACAAGTCTTAACATGTCTTCATTTAGAAGCGAGCACATGACAAACTGTGAATAATTCTAAGTTTAGGGTATTCGAATTAATATCAAGCTAAGGGTCAACTTGGTTCTATATTTGGACTCTCAATGAGATCTACTTAGTTCTAGGATGTAACTGTTCGGAAAAGAATATATGGGTATATATAAATCAATTATAAGTTAAACATTTTCACATTTTCACTTGAAAATTGAAATTGTTTTATGTTATTATTTTATCACGGTCCTTATAAATATGGGAAAATAAAATCATATGTTTCTACTTATTTGAAAACATCTCTTGAGATATATTTTCTATCTATTTTTATTTTTACGTACTGAAAAATAATAAAGAGCAGAAAAAGCGAAAAGTATGGGCTATTGTAAACACCATTCGTTCCTCAAATAATCCAAAGTAGAAGCTCAATAATATCACATATTCTTATGACAAAAAGGCAAAAAAAAAAAAAAAAAATTCATAGTCCTAATTTTCTTGATTGGAGCATAAAATAACCAATGGAAGCCTTCCTAACCCACGCCACATCATAGTCCTAATTTTCTTGATCATAAGTTAGAAATGAAAATGTATCAGAATAAGCAGAACATTTTCAGTGTGTTTTCTAAAAAGAAAAATTTAATGAACAAAAAAGAAAATTAAAAAACCCTTCTCAGTTTGTTCAAGGGCCTTTTAATTTCATTAATTTCAGTGTGCAATATAATAAAAGCGAGTACCTAAAGCAACAAAACATTAGATTGACAACCCCACTAGATAGCTATGTAATGATATAAATACGATGATAAGATTAATTGATACTGCACCTAATGTGGGGAATAAACTAACGAAAATGTTGGAAGTGTTGAGACAGTAATTGATATGACCCCACCGCAGCTTCTTTCATGTGACCGGGGAAATCGCAGACGGCGCAGAAAGTTCTGACATTATATAAAAGCGGAGTTAGCTTGTGATAACAGCATGAATTACTCTACCATGCCGGAAAGGTACAGGCATGATAAGTTAGCAGTTTTAATTTTGCTGGATTTGCTTCTCCATGTGGTATTACTATTACCACTTCATGTCTCATTGTTAATAAATATATAGGATATAGGTTTCTATACAGCTTAGAGTCAAGGTATAAAAA
Source organism: Combretum micranthum (assembly GCA_024138025.1). Lineage (NCBI taxonomy): Eukaryota > Viridiplantae > Streptophyta > Magnoliopsida > Myrtales > Combretaceae > Combretum > Combretum micranthum. The sequence continues at coordinate 2,561,024 of JAMXBD010000018.1, forward strand.
TTCTTAGCTAATAATACTAGAAAAAAAAAATCTTACATTTTTAATTAGACATATATTTCATGTTCATTTTCCACTAGCCCTTAAACATTATCTTAGATAATACATTTAATATATGGTTAATATCACGAATGGTATTAGTTTTGATAAAATATATAATTAAGTACCTAGATTTAAAAAAAAGATTAATTTAGTACCTAAACTTTAAAATTGATTAATTTAATACCTAAAAAAACCTTTTGTGCGTATTAATGGTATTTTCATCAAGTTTTTTCAGGTACTTAATTCATCAATTTCATAATTTAAATATCTAATTATATATTTTAATAAAATTTAAATATAATTTATGACATCATCTATTTAATATATTCATATGAACTAGTTAGGAAAAGAATAGGTTTACTTCCTCTACTATTGCATAATTTTGAGTTGCAGGAAATCTTTGCAAGTCTCCTTTTTTTATATGTTAGAGCTCTCTTTTTCTCTAGTGAAACTGTATGAAAAAATGAGTTTCAATGGTCATTTTCTAAACTCACTTGCTTGCCGGTGTAACCTTCAACTAGCTTGCCTACTATGAAGATTAAACATGCTTTGAAAAGAAGAGTTGCGCCTTAGATTTACCTTTCGATCAAAATTATGCTATTTGAACCCGTTGTGCTTTGATTTGAACTTGTCACGCCCTCGATGAAAGGACCAACCAAGTCCTTAATGAAAGCTGCAATCAAGGCTGGAGCATGTTGATTTAGCACCTATTTTGTATTTTTTTTGCTGGTCCATTTTCACCTGCACAATCCACTGAGAACAACACACAGACACAGTTGCACACACACACGCACATATTCTAGCATATTGTTCATCCAAGTTTTTTGACTAATTAAGTGTAGTTTAACACAATTGAGTCATTAATTGTGTAAGTAGTTTCCTCATCGAAATTCATGGTGAGCACACTGGTTCAACATGATATGGCCTAATCATTTGTAGCAATGATGATGCTACTCTCACCTAATCTTATAGAAGAGATAGGCCTGCTAAAAGACTAGTAAATATAGCAAGATTGGATGGCTTATCCTCTAGAGTTTGTGGAATGCTACTATTCGAAGGAGTTAGTGGTTGATACTATGTGTTTGCATCCATTTGGGAAGTAAAGTTAAGATTACATCAAGCTAGGTCTACTCAATTAGGCCTAGATCAGCATCCTTGTTTTGTCCTGTTTTTGGCACAAATAACAAATAACTTCCAGCTCCCAAAAAGTGTGCTTAGCCGCAACTATAACTGTATTAACATCTAGGTTCTTCTTAAAGACCGTGGTGCACTTGCCCTCCCAAATACTCCACATAACTGTGCATAATTTTGTAATAATTGCCTTATCTTTGCTATTAAAGATCCTACTAAGGCAAACCTTAAACCACTCATCTAAAGTTGTTACTTGTTTAACCATGGCTTTAACACTAAGAGTGGTAAACTACACTAGTTTTGTCTAAAGACAACATAACAATAAATGCTCAATTAATTCTCCCTTGGACAAAAGGTATAACAAGATGAAAAAGTAACCTTTCTCCTTGATAGATTCGTTGAGGAAGAGATTGCATTGTTAAGGGCACACTAAATAAAATGCCTGAATTTAGGAAGACTGGAGCAATGCCAAACTTCTTTCGACATTTCCTTCCTTATGTGGTGGGAGTTAAAGGCATGTGTACTGGGTTGACTTGTTATGCATCTCACAAAGTTGTAAGTTGAATAGACACTACATTTGCTAATCCTTTCATAAGGCCATATGAGCTTCTCTTCTATTTTACTCTCTAGAAGTGGTATCTTTAAAATCTTGTTCATCGTTCTTGTATCAAACCACTTGTTTAGTTAATGCACACTCTAAGTGTGTGGTTGTTGATGGATTAAGTCAAATACTCTGAGATCCAAGATATTCATTGTATACCTTACACTGGGGGGTTGCTTTCCATGTTTGAGATCCATTTTTCCTTTAGTGCATTTATAGACAACCTATTGCCTACTTGAGGCCTAGGCTTCAAAGATTTGCAGGATCTTAATGCAAACATGGTAACAAAATTGGCATGGAGACTCCACACCAACCCAAACACCATAAGCGCTAGAGTATTCAAAGGTATTTACTTTCCCCATACCTTTTTTTTGTAGACGTATAGAGGCTTTAGAGATTCTTGAAGTTTGACAAGCATTCTCTAAGGAAAAGAAGTGCTACTTAAAGGAGTTATTTGCAACTTGGGAAGAGTGATCTTGTCCTAACTTTGCCAATGTATCTTTCTTTTCTCCTTGGCTTGTACCTACTAGAATTTGGCGATTAAGGAGCTAACTTCCTTAGATCACTTTGTTAGGAATATAAACCAACTCATCGATTAAGTGAGAATAGCTTTTACAATAGAGTTAATGAGAGTTTCTTTGCCTACATTTGAGAGTAAACACTCTTCCAACTTTTAGTTTTTGCCCAATGTTCTCTTTGACAAAATGGAAGGTTTTGATTTGTTCCTGCCCTATATAGTTGGTAATCCAAGTTATTTACCTTGATTGTTTGTTGTAGGGATTTCTAGAGCATTTCTTATATCCTTTGCTCTCCTATGGTCAGCATTAGAGCTAAAAAATATGTTAGACTTTTGTAAATTGACCTTTTGAACCAAAGCTACATAGTATTCCTAAAATATGCATTTGAGTACCTGCACATTTTCAAGGGTAGCTTTTATAAAAAATAATGAGCCATTGCAATTAAAAGTTGAGAGAGAATGGGACATGCACGTTTGTTTTTTAGTATAGTAAGATAGTTGTTGAAGAAAGCTCTTTCAATGTTGCATGATAGCAACATTTACAACAAGGATGAATAAGTATGGTAAGAGTGGGTCTTCTTGTTTGAGTCCTCTAGATTTTTTTTTCCACAAAACCCTACACTTTTGTTGTTTGCCAAGACAAGGTTTGAAATCGATGATATGCATTCCATGATCCGCTTGATTTAGATATTACGAAAGCTAAGAATAGTCAAGACTCCTTTGAAAAAATTTCATTCTACTTGATCATAGGTTTTATTCATGTTAAATTTTAGGCCACAATATGTCTTGCTACTATGATTTTTAGTTTAAAGAAAATGAAAGGCTTCATGTGCTAAAATGATGTATCATGAATAACACCACGGCAACAAATGTGCTTTCAGGTTCATAAATAAGATATTTGAGGTATGGTTTCAATCTATTAACTAACATCTTAAGGATTATTTTGTACATGAAATTGCAAAGGCTAATTGGGTAGAATTGTCTTGCTTCTTATGTGAAGGGGATATTAGGAATGAGGACAATTTTAGTCAAATTGAGGGAGGCTAGCTGAATACCTAAATTGAAGAAGGCAAGGGCCATTTTGATGACACAACTCCTCGCAATATTCTAGTATCACTAATAAAAGATGTATGGGTAGCCATCAGAACCTAGGGCTTTTAGAGCTTCGAGTTGAAAAGTAGAAATCATTATCTCCTCGTTAGAGATCGACTTACCTAAGTGTGTGTTTATTTCATCAGTAATAAGGTAAGGTATTGAGTATAATATATTCCCCATGGTCGATGTCCATTAGAAGTAAATAATTTTGTATAAAATCTACAAAAGGCACTCATTATAGACTCCTTATCCTCTAACCACTTACTATCTTCTCCTTTTAATCTCAGAATTTCGTTCCCCTTTTAGTGTATCGAGCCTGGATTTTTTATTTCTAGTTTTATTTCTTTTAGTTCAATTTGTACCAAACCCTAACCCATTTGATACAAATCCTCGATTAAGAATTAAAAGAAATATAATTTTTGAAACTTTTAAAGAGTCGCCACCTATCGAAATCGAGAAAAAAATTGTAAGTTAAGAGCAATAGGTTGGTTGATCTTAACCTGGTTACTAGTCTACAAAGAAAATTGATTTAAAATCAAATTTAGTAATCCAGAGATTTTTGGATTTTGAGGCTACCTTATTAAAACCATATGGTTACTGTTACGCCCCGAAGGGTACCCTAAACGTGGCAGTCCACCGTACATAATATTAAAGCCTAAGAATGACCACCTCAGTCACGCGAAGGCTTCCGTACTATGTACAAGGCGTACAACACATTAAGGAGACACGATCGAAGTATAGCAATTCGTATTGATATAAGTTATACAACAAGATATAAGGAATGTAATTAACTTCAAATATAATCGATTGCACTTCTTAGGGGCATACCCCCGTTAAAATTCCAACTACAACCTTAAACAAAAGACATATATAGAATCTCATAGGTTACTACTACATAAGACCTATCATAACACAACTTCACTAAACATGACTAAGGCCTTCTCGTCCACCGTTTCCTTATTGGAAGCTCAAACTCATATCGGGTTTCCTGATATCTCGGTCTTCGAGTCGTAATCTTAAATCAACCTGTAACATTCAATAACTGTGGGAGGGTAAGCTACACTAGCTTAGTGAGTGAGAACTTCCATAAATCACGCATCCAACAATCAATCAAGCAAGTTATTTAATCAATCATATGAATGCAACAAACACATGAATCATACAAAACATATGATCAACCGGAAATCATATGTGAATAGATTTACGCCCTCTATTCGGGGTTAGCAGATTCACGACTCCTGCGGTACTAACAATTCCGTTTTCGGGTCACGGTTACCCTCACACAATATTCCGTCTTCGGGTCACGGTTACCCTCACATAATATTCCGTCTTCGGGTCACGGTTACCCTCACATAATATTCCATTTTATGGATACCGGATAACTGAAACAATATGCTAATGCTCCATCCCCAACGTGAAGTGATTATGTCCATATTAGTTTATCATTCCAATTAGTCATTATTCCAATTCTTAAGTGATCAACCAATTACGCAGACAATCAATAATATAGCAATAAACATTCATCATTAATCACCCGGTTTCGATATTCTTAACATGGTTTGCTCAATACATCATCAACACATATATAACCCCATAATTACCCATCATACATCTTCATTTTATCTTTGCTTATCAATCTAGTGCGACTAAATTTACAAGCACAATCAGGAACGTAATAGGAAGTAGAAACTCACTCGGCCATGGACTCCGTTCTCTAATCGTAGTAGCCGGTGGCAAGAAATCCTCCGATCCGAACCCCTAAACGAAAGAAATACCCAAATGAGTACTTCATACTACAATCTAATCCCAACTTATCAAATATAACTCTTTAGTTCGTAATTTTCGTAACAAGCAAAAGTTCCAACTTAAAATGGCCATAACTTGGTCATTTTAACTCGGAATTTCGCAAATTATATACCGATTTCTATCTACTTCGAAAGATCTATTTAATTCTAATAAAATATCTAAGTTTTGAAAATGTTACAGCTTCGAACAAGCCGATCAGTTCTGATCAGTAACGAATTCACTTTCGAAAATTTGTTTTTGTGAATGTTTGCGATGTTTCTAAATCATAGATCAAATGTAAATACAATATGGATGATTTACTATCATGGATGACATGTTGTGATCTTCCTATACGTATGTTCTCGTTGATATTTATTTCAAGAATTTCCTTAGAAGGTTTTAAATTCATAAAAAGTCAAGAAACTTAGTTAAACTAGAATAATTTTGTAGTCTTGAGTAACTACACTTGTTTTAGGAAAATTTCATAGTGAAACCTATTCATTCTTGTTAAAACTAAGCCTCAACTAAATATATATCTCAAGGCCTTCATTTCTTGATAAAAATCCTTATTTTAGACTTAGAAAATAGATGTTCAAGTAGGAGCTATCTCTAAATCCGAATTTTGCAAGATTGGTTTTTAAGTGATTTCTTTTAGGAAAACTCATTTATTCTTTTGGAAATCAAGTCCCCACTAAACCTACCCTAAGGTCTTCATTTCTTTGATAAAACTTCCATTTTGAGTTTGAAAAATAGGTTTTTATATCTCATCTTCCCCTAGATACGAGATTCATACAATCTTACACAAGATCAATTTTCTTATCTTGTAAATATCACTTGTTTAACAATTTCCTCCTAGTATATCCACCATCAATTTATTAAAATCACTTCCCTATGATATCTATTCCATAAGCCCTTCATATTTTAGCTTAAAACTTCATTTTGGGGTTAAACAATATGTTTTGAAAATGGGTCTTGGTTTGAATCCGCGAATACAAATTTTATTTTTGAAAATAACATTTGAAAATCACCTTTGATTTTTACAAAATAAAGTCTTGATGATATATACTCCTTAAGGCTTCATTTTCTCAACTAAAACTTCCATTTTGAGACTTGGAAGGGGGTGTTTAAATTTGAGCTTTGCCAAGATACGAAAATTAAAGTTTTCATTTGTGTTCAAAACCAAGATCTACATTTATATAGGCATCAACTTCATGCATACAACCACATTATCCATATACCAAGATTTTACATAACAAATACTAAGAACAAGTCTTGCAAAAGTGAGATCTACACATTATAACAACAAAAATAGAATAACAAGATAAGCAAGGATCAAAGTGAGTGTTTCATGTTCTTGGCATCATCATCCATTGCTCATAGGCATTATGGAAGGTCCTTTGATGCATGAAACCTCTTTATTATACCTATACCACCAATGGAGGCTTAAGAAGGGTGCTTTCTTAAACAAGCTTCAAGAAATGAGTGTGGAGGCCTTCTTTTCCTATGGGGGCAGCAAGACTTCAAGAACAAAGGAGGCAAGAAAGAAGAAAATAAGAGAGTATTTTGCCTAGGGTTTGTAAAGAATGGAAGGAGTGAATATAAGAGACTATATATAGAGAGATGAGAGAGGCTAAAGAGAGTTAAATAAAAGAAAGGAAAAGAAACAAGGGCAGCAAGAGAAGGGGGGGCTGGCGTGAATCTTGGGGAAAGAAAGAGAGAGGATTTAGCTTGGTTTTGACTTGAAGTTAAAATAACTTGTCTTCCACATGTGATTAACTAAAAGGAGCTTTTAAATCATTAAATAAATGAAAATAAAAAAAAATGGCAGATTTGGGGCTTGTTGCAGCTGCCATGGAGTGTTGGAAGACATAAATAGTACAAGGTATGGTGTAGAAATCATTACAATAGTGTACAAAGGTATGGGTCACATGTATGTGTCTTATTATGAGATTTTTGAAAAGAGAAAATAATTATAAATAAAAAAAAAAATCAATGGCAGAATTTTAATAATTAAAATGAAATAATTAATTAAATTATTTTAGTAATTTATCAAATAAGCTACCGGTACGGTCAAATTACGCTTATATAAGCTATAACTGATATTTTTAGGAGTCGAAAAATTACGAAACTGTAATTTTATGATTCCTTATAAAATTACGAGTTTTACGGTGTTGACGGAATATTTTTATTATTCCGGTCACCGGGACACGCTTTTCGAGGCAGTACCCGATCGGTCCGAAAAAGGTTAATTTCGATCCAATATGATACTTTTTAGTTATCTTATATTATTATGCACTATTCCAACACTAAACTCATTCTTAAACTTCTAGGATTAAGAACTCGGGATTGCCGGATCTAAACAACTAGGATTTTGGGCTTTCGATTGACTAAGGCCAGGGCTTGCCAACTTAGAAACTGAATAGTTTTATTCATAATTCATATTTTCTTAACATTAATTCTTTGATGATTTATCTAGTATTAACAGTTCTCGAGATTATTTAAATTGATTTATTGTTTTGAAAATTTATCGCATTCGTTATCGGATAGGGTTTTCTCGATTCGTACCGAATATTGGTTATTGAGACAATTTTTGATGAAATTGAGTCTAAGAATTTATTAATGCCTTATGGGGATTATTTATATTGTTTTAAAGGTTTATATTGCTCTGACTTACGAGTTTTGATTCGTCGAGTGATTTGATTGGCTTAAAGATTTCATAACTGGATGAGTGTTGAACTTCGTTTTGCTTTCAAGTCTATGGTACTTCAACTTAGGGTTTAATGATTGAATTGATTACATAATAATAATTAGACCTTCTTCTTAAGGTTATGGGATTTTATTCCCGATCCTGTTTTATGATTTTCGAAGGTTTGGTTTGTCTATTAGAGCTTTCATTATATCTTATCTTTCAGGATCATTAATTTGTTTATCGATTAATTGTCAATTAAGCTTACTTAATCGTGCCAAAGCCTAACTATGAAATGGCTTTGGTGAATTTTAAATTACTCAAAATTATTGTTGTGGTAATTGAGTTTCCATATTATCTTGATTTCCGAGTGAAAATCAGATGAACTAATTATCTTACGTAAGAATTTTGGTTCTAAAGATATTTAGGTTCCTATTTTATTTTCAAGGGCTCTCAGTTTCTTAAGATTAGGAAAATTTTTTTTTATGATATTTTAGAACCTTTTAGAGTTCGATTTTAACTTGGAGTCATTTTTAGAGTTTGTCTTTGAAGTTTATTATTGGATTATTTACTGAAATTTTCCAGGGCTTACAGTTACCATCTTAAATCTTAATTTAAAAGTTATCCCTTTTAATGCTAAAAAAGAAATTAAATCCCATAAATTTCTAAATTTACAATTTTTTTTACAAATTCATGATAACATCATTTAATATTTACAATTAACTAACTAATTCAAATTTTATAAAAAAATGATGGAACAAAAAATAATTTTTTGGATTTTATGTCGCCTCAAAATTGCCTACGTACCTGCTAATCAGGATCGAAAGTTACATAGTTCTTTTTAGAAAACTTTAGTGTGTTGGTTCTTTTTAGTATTTCAAATTATTTCCATTTTAGGTTCTTTAATTTTTTAATTTCTTTTAAAAAAGAAAAAAAATTGTATGATCCTAATGCTGTTAAGTTAAATTTTTAATTTTTAGAAAATAGGATTCTCTATGTATCAAATAAATGTATTTTTTATTTTATATTTTTATATTATATATTTATATATATATATCAATATGCTTGTGCTACGTATATATATTGAAATTTATTATTTTGACTAAATTATATTTGTTGTGATTTTTTTATTTTATTTTCCTTTTTTTTAAATATTTTTCTAAAATAAAAAAAAAAAAAAAAATAAAAAATAAAATAAAAATGAGATAGACTTACTGGTTAGAGCGCGCGGGTCAGATCCTAGGGCTTGGGTTGGATTTTCGGGTTGGACTCGAGTCATGTAGGGCGGGCAATCGACGGAAGCTACTAGTGGCGGTTCGTTGGTTTTAGGCGGCCAAGGTGTCGAACAGGATGATCCAAGGACGAGGAAGACTTTGGAGGCGGTGGTTTGTTTTGAATGTGGTCAAAAGTGAGTGGCTCGAGCTCCTAAAAATGGCGATCGATGGCAGTATTCATTGGAGAAAGATAAGAGACTTTGAACAAAGGGGAAAGCTACTAGCTAAAGCTTTTGCCACCCTTGAGTCCAACTGTCCTATTTGACCTCTATGAAGCGTAATCGAAGAAAAATGAAAAAACTCGTACCTTAGACCTCAAACCCGATTCGAATGCTTGCTTAGTGTTTTTGAATGAATTGGAAGGTTCTAGATGATTGTTGATGGTTGTGGATGATTTTAGATGATTTGAACAGGGAATTCGACTCCTATTTATACTATTTGGGGGTCGAATTAAGTGGAGTTCGTTTGAGGATTTGGTTGGTGGATTGCATGCAAATTGGAGCTTCTCAAGCATGTCTTTGCAAGTCTTGAACTTTATGAACTTCACGAGAGACGACATTGAGTTCAGATAAGTGTTTTTAGAAGTTGAGGTAGGTTAAATTTGAATTTCGAAAGTTTGTCTTCGAGCGTAAAAATAGATTTTTTTTCAAACTTTGGATCCAAAATCAAGTGTCAAATCATGATCTTTAGAGATAGTTTTTGATCCAAAGTTGTAGTATTCATGCCTTCTTCAAATCCCCTCTATTAATTTGATGAAAATCGGATAAAAAATGAACTTAAAACAGCTTCGACACATAGGAAAACTGATGTTCACAGTGAAGAAGACGACATACGTGTTGAACATACGCGTCCTATGGACACCAATGCGAGACGCGTGCTAAATTTTCGACCTCGCGCAGATTCAAGCTCTAGACGTAGCTGTATTTGTGTGTGTGCTTAACCATCGGGGCATTGGCCCGAGCTTAAAACAGCTTCGACGTACAGACAAAACTAATGTTCACAGTGAAGAAGACGACACACGTGTTGAACACATGCATCCCATGCACACTAACGCGCGGTGCATGCTAAATTTTCGACATCGCGCAGATTCAAACTTTAGACGCAACTGTATTTGTATGTGTGCTTAACCATTAGGTCATTGGTTTATGCCTTGGTCATTTGGTCACTCAAATAATATTTGAGTGGTTCGGACCGAGGCTAGAATGTTATTTTTTTTTCTCTTTTTTATATTAGTATTTATTTTTCAACCATATTGTAAACTTCTTATATTTTTTTATTTATCATTTTTTTCTCTTTTTTAATCATATTTTACATTTTATTTATCACTACTATTATATTTTATTTTTCATATTCTTTTTAAACCATATTTTACATTTATATATATACCTTTATTTATTATTTTTTTATACAATTTACTTAATTATTATTATTACATATGTTACTACTATTGTTATCATTATTTCAGAGGCAAAAATGGGGTGTCCATATGATGCATTATGGTTTACTAATGGAGGAATTTTGTGTTTCGATCACCTTCTTTCAACCAAATGATTTGTGATTTTTGCTTTCTATACACATCTTCTCTCTCTGACATCTTTCTAAGCTGGGTGAGTAAAGTTTTCTCTATGGTAACGTCTATGTTCGGACCTCTCTTCGGATTTTCCTTTATTTTTTTCTATAGTCTTCTAATATCCTTTATGTTATTTGGGAAAGCCTTTTTACGCTACTAAACTAAATTTGAATTTGCATTTATTTTAGCTTGAAACCTATGGGATAAGGCTAATTTCTAGGATATTGGATGTTCTAAGCTTCATTGATCACGTTTTTGCATGATTTCTTCATTATCCACATTTTCTCAAATCTATATTTCTTCTTGCTTTTCTTATTTGAATAGCGCATATCAATCATAAGTGCAACATGTTCATAGCTTGCAAGTTCATTGTGAATAACTTGAGTGTTAGGCTATTGCAAATAAGGATGCCATCAAGATGGGTTTGGGATGGATCATATATAATGCAAACCTACCCTAGTTCCTTATAAGGTTACCCAAACCTAACCTGTGATCTTATAGTTTTTTTTTTTTTTTTTTTACAATACCTAAACCCACCCTTATACGGTTTTAGTTTTGACCCGTCTCGCCCTGTTAACGAAATTTTGTTTTTTTTTTTTTCTCTTTTTCTTTTTTCCTTTTTTTATTCTTTTTCTTTTATCCTATTATTATTATTATTATTATTATTATTATTATATTATTATTATTATTATTATTGAACATTGACTAGGCATTTGCATCTCCTTTTTTGTTCACACAGCTCCGAGGACTTCATTCATTTTCTTCACTTTCACATACTGAATTGTGAAAACATCATCAAGCCATGTTTTTTCATTAAATTAAATTAACTCTAGATGGTGAATTGATAGATAGTTCTCATGTAATGGTTCTTTATTTTAAACTTTCACTTACAGGTGATAAACCACTTATAGAAACGCATACATGTGTGTATAATCTTTTTTTAATTGAAATAAAGCTTTTTTTCATTTTACTATTTTATTTTAAATTATATTAAATTTGGTCGGTTAGGTTTCCCATCGAGTCATTATTATGATCCATAACTTGCTTCGAAACCCTATAAGGTAAAAAATCATTATCTAAACCTGACCCACGATCCTATTGGGCTTTTAGCGAGGTAGGCAGGTTGAGTACCTCATAACGACTCGTCAAGTTACATCCCTAATTTTAGCAGCCACTCATGAGACCCCAAAGCTCTATTTATCCTCTCAAGTACCAATCTTCAATTGCTTCTTTTATTAGACCATGCGAACCATGGACTTTGGTAGCTTAGATCATTGAGATTTGCATTAAAGACCATGGTATTGAATTGATCCATTAGCCTTGAGCTCTTAGGCTTGCCCCTAACTTTTTTATGACTAAATAATATATCATTTAAATTGCCCACACAAAACCAATGCTTAGATATGGAAGTATATGTGTTTTCTAGTTGTCTTTGTAAAGAATGGTACTTAGATGGCTTAGGTTCAACACAGATCCATGAGATATGAGAGAGAAGGGTGTTGTCTTTATAATAGATTGATGATATGATATGATTTTTATTGTAGTGTTGAAGAACAACATGGACATCATCCGTCCACCACAGTGCAAAGCCATTAAACAAGCTAGTTGGTGGAAAATATAACTCCTTTTTGATTCTAAATCTCTTCCTTAAATCAAATAATCTCCTTCAATCACTTTTAGTCTCCATAAGGTAAATGATACTTGGATTATGTCTTCATATAAGACCATTCATGTGTTGAACTATTAAGGTGTGCCCAAAACCTTGATAGTTCCAATTGGTGACAATTATGGTAATCATGTGGATGATTTAGACCAATCTCCAAAACAATCTAGAGGTGTTTCTTAAAAAGTGATCGAGACCGGTTCTAGTGCACCAAGTACACCGTTATCTTTATTGAGGCTTAGATGATGTCCTCTTAGTGCTATTGACTTGTTTCCTTGGCTTTCTACCCCTTTTTAGTGGAGATTTCTTATTGGCAAAATCCTTCTTATGTGCGTTAGCTCGAACTTTAGTTTTTGCAAAGGCCTTGACCTCTTCTTCTGTATGTCTTTTAATTGCCAAAATCTTGAGGGATGGGATAAGGTGGGATGGGGAGGGTATTGTTAAGGCTTAAGGGTTTAGGGTGGAAGGAGAAGAGCCTGGGAACTCTAAAAAGAAGGTGGTAGTGCATTTTCTCATGGGTAGTGGTGATGAGTAGGTAGGGGTCTTTATTAGTGTGGGTTTTGTTGTTTTGGTGGGGGTAGGGGTTGTTAAGGCAACGTAAGGAAGATGTGGGTGAAGGATGTGAGGTTTTTATAGGGCTTATGACTTATGGGTCATCATTCATTAGGGTAGCAGTTGGTGTTTCATTTTGGAGGATAGGTTGATTTGAAGTATTTTGTGAAGAAGATGGTGTGAGTGGCTTATTGATGGGTTGATGGGATGGTTTGTTTCTTAGTGGTGGTAAAATGTAGGCTTAAGATTGGTTTTTTTTTTTTCTTTTTTATGAGATAAGGGGTAGTTGTTTTATCATTAGCTATAGTTTTATTCTTGCCAAAGAAAGGAGGTGAAAGAAAAGTGGGGCTAGATTCACTTGAAGTTGCATCTATGGAAGAGGGGTGAGTTGGTGAGGTGTTGTTTAGAGAACCTTCTCCTTCTAAGTAAGATTTTACTACCGGTAGACCTTTCAATGAATACCTCAGGATTGTCTTTGATTACATTTAGCATAGGTTGCATATCTCTATATGTGCAAGCATAGAGATTAGGTCTTGAAGCTTTCTCAACTACCATAGGGTTTCCTCATCTTATTCAATACTAAAGCCACTGCTACCTTGTTCTCTACCTTATTTGAGATAATGTGACATACCAATACTACCTTTCTTGTATTAGAAACAACCCCTTAGCCCTTGGGTGTCAAGCTTTACGATTAGAGGGTGTTTCTAAATATCTCCTCGGGTTAGGTTTAACTTGCCTTATGGACTTGCCATGGTTCGAAGGTCTAGCCTAGGTTTGCTAGTTGGACCTATGGACACAATCGGTGCTTAAGGGTCCCTTAGTTAAAAAAAAAAGAAAAAAGAAAAAAATTAATATGGTATTATCATCAAAATAAAAATAAAATAATATAAAAGTTAAAATAATAGAAAAATTAAATTAAGCAAATAACATTTAATATTTAGACTATTTTCCATGTGAATAGAAATTAATGATTAATTATTTATAATATTTAATGCGTTGTTGACGAAACAACACATATGACAAATATAATTCAAAATCACCATGTCTCCCGGTTTACATAGAGTTCCATTAAGAGAAGAATTTAACTTTTAAATAATGTGAGGCTTCTTTTTCTTTTTTAGAGTGTTATTCTAGTCCCACATTGATTATATTTCTACCGAATATGGATGTGCTTTTGTATAAATAATTGCACATTTTTAATAATATTGTAAGAATATGTGCTAAATAGTAGCATTTTACACCTGAATTTTGTCTATTTTTACAATCAACTACTGAAAGTTTAGGTATTATTTGCTAAAATTTTCAATTTATTATATTAACTGCTCATATTACTATAAAATGATCTTGAAATGTTTGTGAGTAGTGATTGACACATTTGAAGCTTTAATAGGTAATTACAAAATAAACAAAGTTCAAATTTTTCCTATAATATTATGTTATATTCAAAATTATTAATGAAGAATTTTTTTCATATAAAAACCTTAAAAATTGTACCATACATAACTTAAAAATTACACTGAGGATTGGAACATTGTTGAAGACGCTGTATTTTGTGTATTATCAGCTGATAAAAGCTAGTTCTAAAAAATTATGGCATGGCAAAAATATCTCCTATAATTTTCAATATTAATTTTCAACCTACATATAACAAGCACGTACACAAGTAGTCATTCAGCTTTGTTATGTTCTTTTTTTTTTTTTCTCTTTAAATAGTAAAATGGGTATACGTACATGATTTAGCCAAAAATAATGGTTAGCTAATACTACATAGATATAGGAACTACAAGCGCTGGACTTTGTTCATAAACCCTTAAAAAGAAATATATTTTTCAATCAAATGAAGAACAATAAACCGCAAAATACTACGGTATCATAGTGAATATAATGAAAACAATTTGTTCTTCATTGGAAAAGTAGACCTAGTAAACTTGCTTTCTTATATTAATACTTAAAGGATTTGATATATCACTGTAGCAATGTCATTAAGCAGGGGATTAATGGGGACAGATGCACAAATTGGACCTCACACGTAGAGCAGAATTCTTGGATGCCTCCACTAAGTCCGAGTATGATGTATTAGCATTTTGGTCCTACCTAAAATAAACTTTTTATATTGGTGTTTAGTGTCCTTTTGCGGTTCTGCCGAATAATAATAATAATAATTAATAATAATGACGATGACCACGATGATGACAATAATAATAATAATAATAATAATAAATAATAATAGTAATAATAATAATAATAATAAAAGTAGATAAGGGCATAACGTTGCGTGTATCCCGAGCATAGTTTCAACTTCATACCTTCCTTTCCATTGTCACAATTCTTTCGAAGGAGATTATTAATTTAAATTCTAAACCCTGGCGGCATGACAAAAGGTGATCTAGATTCCAGTTTCACGGACCCTCCGGTATCCAAGGATGGTTAGTCGCCGACACCTCTAGCTAACGCGCGTGAAATAGGACAATAAATATAAATAATTTTGTTATCGTATTCATAAATTAAGAATGATGGTTACTTTAAAAATGATTTATTATTTTTTTTATATATTAAAATATAATTAATAGTTTTTTACCATATATATATATATACATGTATAATATATTACCCATTCAATCTTTTTCCTAATTCTTCTTGGTTATATGTTTAATTATCTTTGTTTTAGTTATCTATTTTAATTTTTTATCATTTATGTTGGAGATGGTAGTTGCAGAAAGAGCAAAATAATAGATCATACTTGTCTAGAAGGAAAGCCTTTTTCTTGTCACTGATTTCTCCCTAGAATGTATATATTCATATATACAGATAGATGTTACAATTAGTATATAATTTCAATTTACTATTTACAAAATTTTTCAATATCGTTTACGATATCTAGATAAAATGTTAATTATAAAAATTGACAAAAATCAGCTAATTATTTATAAAATAGATAAATATTAAAAATAAAATATTTTTTTTTAAAACTTCAAATAACTAATTATTTTACTATTTCTATTTTTCGTTTCTTTTATTTAATGACATGAACTCGAAAGGCCACGTCATGCACGTCCAAAGCCACCTGTGAGCATAATTATTATAGAATGTTAGAATTCAAGGTGGATATCATAGGCACCCGCTTTTTGACGCTTCACATGATATGGATAACTAAGGATGGGTTTGCATGAGATTCAGGAGTAGGGGCCCAGCTAATATTCATATGATACTCAATAAAAAAAAAAAAAGAAAAGAAAAAGAAAGTGAGGAATAAACTTTTTTTAAAAAATATATATTTTCTCTTTTTTTATATGTTTGTTAGGTTGAAAAGTGAAAACATTTTTCTTTTTATGGAGATAATCTTAGCATTCTCTAAGAAATGATTTACTTTTTCAAAAAGAAAGTTGTCTCCTTAACCATTTTTCTAATATTTAATTTATACAATATACTATATTTTACACAAAAATCATGTCATATGTGAAAAAAAAAGTCTTTAGTATATTTTTACATATACAATTGGATATCTAAAAGCATGTCATTTTCAAGATTTAGGTATCTAACATTTGTGATAAGTGGAATAGAGGAGCATAGGTGGGTTTAGTGTCCTCTTCATAAGAAATATCAAAGGTTATATATAAAGATTGGGTAAATTACATCGAAATACATCAACATTCGAGGATAAATTCATTTAAAATATTAACGTTTTAAGTAATTAAAAAGAAAAATCAACGTTTAGAGATATAATCATTGAAAGCATCAACATTTTAAGTGTATAAAAAGGGTATCAACATTTTGTGAAGTGAGTCAAATAAGATATTATTAATTAACTATTTATGAAAATTAAGAAAATTTAATAAACTAACCTAAACGTTAATATCTTAGATAGACTTTGCAGAAGGTTGATATCTCATTAGATTAACTTTGTGAAACATTGAGTTCTTTTTTTTAACCACTCAAAATGTTGATACTTTAAATAAACTTACTTCTAAACTAGATATCTTTTGGAGTAAATTACCTTATATAGATTTGGGTCAAGTGTAACCATGGGATGTTTGCTATTATCAACATATGCATAATTTATTAGGATCAATGGTCAAAATAGGCTTTTACCCCCCTTTTTCTTTTAGTCATCATGGCTTTAATAAAAGGAAAAGTAGCCAAGGATGCTTGATAATTCTATTGGTACTTTTTAAATCATCTCTCAAAGCATGCCTGATTCATTAGATATAAAGAATTAGCCCTAACTATAATTTATAAGTATTAAACTTTGAGGATGAAATATATTCTGAAAATTGACCTCTGCATAGCCATCAATCACCAAAAACATCACCTTTTTCTATCATTCACCAAACCACTTAGTCTTTTAAGCCACATTAATTGCAACTACAATGGCAAAGTGTTTTTGACGACCCACAATCAATAACTTTAAAATTATCAAGTGTGATTTGATTCTCAAATTCAAGTTGTTAAATCACTGCTAGCAAGCAAACCTATGTTTTTTTTTTTTTTTTTGTTTTTGGCCTAAAATTAATCTTTGATGACTCAAGAGGACTTGTTTAAGTGTTTATTATCCCCTTACTTCAACCGTTCCATGGTTTTTGTTAGCCATTTTAAGAAGCTAAAAAGAAGATGTCAAAATCATAGATAAAGATTGCTGTATAAATTATCAATTATGAGCTTTGATTGATTCTCCAGTTAGAATTTTGGACGGGTGATTAATTCAAGGGTTACTAAGATAAAATAAAAATCATCAAAATCGTATCTTTTGTAGTCTACGAGCTTAGCAGAAGCTTTGTATTAATCCGAGCATTACCAATAAAATTATAGTACATTAATTGCCATACAACTCCTCCTTCGTAATGTGTAAATTTATTGTATGCTTCTCTTTGGTTAGATTATCATTAAAGGAGTCCAATTGTGTTGCTGATCGGTTTGAAACATGGATGCAATATCCGAAAGAAGATCAATTTTTCCTCCGATTTTTGTTATGCATCATTCGCAAAAGGGTTCTAGTTGTTTGCTTCTTTAATGATTTCCTAAATTTTGCTTGATGTGTGTCTAATGTGGTTATGTTGCTCAATTTGGCTATTGTACTGGACATTAAAATACTAAGCTCGACGTTTTGCTGATAAAGTTTTGGTGTTAATTCTGCTCACTCTTTATCTCTCTCTCTCTAATTAACCAAACATTAATATTCCGCAGTCATCGATTCAATGGAGCTCGGGTTTAGAGAATAACGGGATTGCTAGTATACTATTCACCAGATGAAAATTTGCTGTCTCAAAAATGTTGTCTCCACCCTGTCCTTAGTCAATAAATAATTATCCCGTATATATAAAGTGATAGAAACTGTTTGCTATATTTTAAGGATATTTTTATTTTTCAAATTTATTCAATATGTGTCAATTATCTATTTGTTATGATATGATGGGGACACTATTTTGAAGACAACAAATACTTTTCTACTCTTGACCTAATGGCATTATGGTGGAGATCATCAATGTTATTCCTTTAGCCAACTTGACATGGGCACAAAAACATCTAAGGAATGATCCATCCAAACACTATATAGTTTGTAAAAGTAATATATGCATGCATTACAAATCAAAATACTATAATCTTTATATAATATTACTTATAACAATGGACAAAATACAAATAAAATTAAACATTTTGTCGTATTAATTGTTTAATTCAGCTCATACAAAATACAAATAAAAGAAATATCCAAACATCATTCAATCACAAAAATCTATCAAAATTTTTGGTAGCTCTTACCCTCTCTCTCTCTCATTCACACACACAAGAACTCCTTGTATTAGCATGTAGACTAATAAAAGGCCAAGAATTAAGTCTAGCCCACTATTTTATTGTCTCAACTAAACTAATGTAACCCTAATCTTAGAATTCCTCACTCAAAATTGCCTTAAATAGAAAAGTTAAGTTTTCTCTATCTTTTACTCTTTCGTTCTCTCTTTTCCTCTCTAGGGTTTTGACTAATATGCTTTTGTGTTCTATTCTTTCATATTAAAGTGTGAATATTGTAGATCTGAGAGCACTTGGAGCAGCTCGTACTCTTAAATTCTCAAAAGAAACCAGATTTGGTAATATTCAGAATATTCTCAGTTCCATTCAACATTTGTATTTATAGCAATAGATATGCTATGTTTGTTACAATAGTTTAGCTACTTTGGCCATTTCTTTACTATTACAACCATTGTATAACAATTGATGTTTTTGTTACTAGTATCTATGTAACTAATGATGTTCCTGTTACTCATATCTATCTATGTAACCGATGATGTTTTATATTGCAATCATATATTTATTAGTTACTAAGGTTTATAGTTAGTAATCCTTAAACTAACTAGGTTTTCTTCGAACTCGTGTTGTAATAGATGGCTCCTCGTGCTGAAAATCGACCTTGTCCTCAAGGTTGTAAGCTGGATAAATTTGTTTAAAAGTGTCACAATCTTCCTAAGTACTGTCTTCCTAAGGTAAACCATCCCATTATTTAAGAACTTGATGCTGTTGAACACCTCGATTGGAAATAATCAGACCTCTTAAAATCTGTTTCGGTAGTACAAGAACTTTGTCTTGTGAAAAATCTGTAGATAAATCAAGGGCTTTTGGAATAGAGCCCTAAGCTTTCTGAAGTTGTGATATGTGAAACACATTGTGTATTCAGGCATAAGAAGGTAGAGCCATCTGAAAAGCACAAGAGCCAATACGCTCCAATACCCTGTACGGTCCATAAAGTCTTCTTGTGAGCTTGTGAAATCTCTAGCCTAAAACAAAAATCTGTTTATAAGGTTGAAGTTTGATAAAAGCTAAATTTTTAGGTAGCAACTCCATATATCGCCTGTGCTGATCAGCATAATGTTTCATTCATGATTGAGCCTTTAAAAGTTTCTTATGCAATTCTTTCAAAATTATATCCTTAGATTTAAGCTCATAATCAACTACTTCAATAGTAGAATGCCCCTGATAAGATGGAATAGTAGGTAGAGATCTTCCATAAACCAACTCAAAGGGGGTACAATGAGCACCTTCATGTTAGGAGGTATTATAGGCAAATTCAGCCCATGATAAATACCTACACCAATTATAGGGATAGTCCATAACATAAGCTCTCGAATATTGTTGAATAGTGCGGTTTAGTACTTCTGTTTGACCATCTAACCGTAGATGATAAGCACTACTCATCTTCAAGGTAATAACACTTAAAGCAAACAATTTTGTCCAAAATTTACTCATAAATTGAGTCTCTGTCAAACACTATGGACCAAGAAAACCCATGAAGTTTGACCACCATGTTTACAAACAATTGAGCTACTTTGGTGGTTGCGAAATGAGTATCAAGCGGACCCAAGTGTCAATACTTTGTAAGTCTTTCAACAACCACTAATATTACTGTAAATCCATTGGATTTGGGTAGACATGTTATAAAATCCATACTGACATCTGTCCAAATTTGTTCCAGAATAGGAAGTGGATTAAGTAAGCCAGCTGGTGACTTAGTCTCATACTTTATCTGTTGACATATTGCACAATTACAAACATAAGACGTAATTTGTGCCCACATCCCTTCCTAAAAAAATTCAACTGCAATCCTCTTAAATGTTTTCAAAAATCCAAAATGGCTTGCCTTTGGAGAATCCTAAAATTCCCTTAGAATAATAGGAATTATGGATGATTGAGGCACCGAAAATAATTTATTTAGATAAAACAACAATCCATCTCTCTACCTTAAAGCCCATTTTGTTGGAATACCTTGTTGGACTTTATCAATCATTTGCTTAAATTTAGCAAGCATATTGTATTCCTGTTTGAGTGTATCAATAAAAAGAAAATAAGGGATTGAATAGCTTACATAATGTAATTCAACTGCCTTCCTCCATGATAAAGCATATGTAACTTGATTATCATGTCCAGCTTTATAAACCACTAAATAATCATATTCGAGCAATTTAACCAATTATTTTTGTTGTTCCAAAGTCGAAATTACTAGACATGAAATCTCTTTAAGAGTTCTATGATCAATCTTAATAGTGAAATGAGCTTCCAAAAGATACTGTCTCCATTTCTTCACTGCCTCCACCAAAGCAAATAATTCTCGTACATAAGCTGAAGCCTTTTATATGTGTGGAGGTAATTTCTTACTAAAATAAGAAATTAGGTGATTATTCTGTAATAGCACTGCTCTAATCCCACTTCCAGAAGCATCTGTTTCAATGACAAATGGTAGTGTAAAATCTGGTAAAGCTAAAATTGAGGCTTCAATCAATACCTTTTTGAGTCTCTCAAACGCTGCCAAAGCATTATCATTCCATTTAAACTTGTCTGTCTTTAACATATCTGTTAAAGGACTGCCTATAGAAGCATAACCCTTAACAAAACGTTTGTAATATCTTGCCAATCCTAGAAAAGCTCTAAGCTGTTTCACATTAGGTAAAGGCCACACCTTTACCGCTTCAAGCTTTAATGGATCAGGAGCTACTCCTCCTTCTAAAATAATGTGGCTTAAATACTCAATAGTACTTTTGCAAAAGAACACTTAGATTTCTTCAAATAGAAACTATTATCTGCTAAAGTGCTTAAAACTTTCTCCAAATGAAATAAATGATTAGTTATAGAAGCATTATAAACTAATATATCATTAAAAAAAATACTATAACAAATTTACGTAAGAAAGGCTTAAACATACGGTCCATAATGCTCTGAAATGTTGTTGGTGCATCGCACAATCCAAATGCATGACCGTGAACTCATAATTGTCTTGATGTGTTCGGAAAGCAGTCTTCTCTAAGTCATTGGGATATATCTGTATTTGATGATACCCAGCTAGTACATCTAACTTTGAAAACACTTTGGCTCCTTTCAGTTCGTCCAATAACTCATTACTGGTCGGTACATGAAACTTATCCTTAACTATAGCTTGGTTCAATGCTCTGTAATCAATGCAGAACCTCCAAGTGCCATCTTTCTTCTTCACTAATAATACAGGTGAAGAAAATGGGCTTGAACTGGGTTGTGTCAGACCCTGTTTTAGCATGTCTTCCAGTTGTTTTTCGATCTCATTCTTTTGAAAATGAGGATAACGGTAGGGTCAAATGTTAACAGCCTCCACTTACTTAAGATGAATCCAGTGTTGTACTTATCTTAATGGTGGTAGTGATGAAGGAACCTAAAATATATTAGCGAATTTGCCCAAGAAATCATCTAAAGAATTATTGTTAGTGAATTCATGATCAGTAGAAACATGTAATGCCTGAGCTACTAAATGATAGCAAGATGCAACACCATCTGTTTCCATCAATCTTTTAAACTAATGGTTAGAAATTTGTGTCCCATTTTCTAAATTCGATCCGAACAAAAACACTTTCTGACCGTCCTTCAAAAACTCCATAGTAAGCTTGCCATAATCAATCGTAATTGGTCCCAAGCTCTATAACCATTGTAAACCTAACACTATTTCAGTCCTTTGGATTTGTAGAACATAAAACGTTTCACAAAACTGCTTATCTTGAATTCTCAAAGGAACTTCAGTATACTGACCCACATAATTCAATTTTTCACCATTTCCAATCATAATATTGAATTGTAGACTAGGAAAGACTGTTAAATTTAATTTCTTAATAGCTCTAGTGCATTAGCACTCTTGCCATTAATAAAATCTTGAAATTTCAAAGTTTTAGGAGTGACCGTTCCAACTAAAGCATGATAACTAATACTCAAAGGATCAATACCATCATCCTTATCTCCTTCATCAAAATTGGTATGCTTAACATAAGAAAATTCATCCTCAGGCAACAATAGCAAAACTTTCTATTTACATTTATGGTTTTTTGAAAAATTTTCATCGCAATTACAATAAAGACCTTGCTCTCTACGTCGTTGTAATTCTTGCTATGACATTTTCCTTATGGGAAAAAATGGTTTATCCTGGTTTATAGAAGCAGAGGTAGTGTTTGGGTTAGTGTTTAGGTTTGTGTTTGGGTTCGTGTTTAAGGTTGTGTTTGGACAAGTAAAAGGTTTTGAAAACTGTAAAAAAAGGTTTTGAAAAAGAAGAGGTTTTAAGGTTTTGTGTTTGGTTTAAATGTTTTCCTTCATATAATTTGGCCAAGGAAATAGCTTGAACAAGAGATTGTGGTCGGTTAATCTGAACATCACATTTCAAATACGGTTTAAGGTTGGAAATGAAACAATTGATAAGAAAACTCTCATTAAGGCCAACTGTCACGCCCCAGAGGGTATCCTAAACGTGGCAGTCCGCCGCATATAATATTAAAGCTGATGAATGACAATCCGTAGTCACGCAGGAGCTTCGATATCATATGCAAGGCGTGCTTCCAAGATAGTAGGAGACTCACAGGGGTATTACGTTTAAATAGATAGCAAAAGCAAGCATGAACTCAGATAGATAAACATAAGGTTTTCATTTAATAACAAGTTCATACATCATCTTAGGGGCATTCCCCCGCCTTTAAGTCTTTGATCAACTATACTAATAACAAAATAAACATAACTACCACATAAGTCTACTATAGAGATTTTTCCTAGAAGTCTATGGTCAAAACTAAAAATACATAAACTTCTTCCAAAAACTCCTAGTAGCATAAGCTCATACCTGACACACTGGGCTCCTCAGGGCCAATCATAGATAATCATACTATAATAGAAAACTATAACGGTATAAGCAAATCTAGCTTAGTGAGATAATTCCTAACTATATAACATTTTCATATGACAACCAAGTTATTTAATTCAAGCATATGAAATGCACCAAGCACATGATCAACCAAATACACAAGATTAACCGGAAATCAAGTGCAGCATAGATTTAACGCCCTCCATGACAAGGGTTGGGTAGTTACAGGCCCATACGACCATCAATATTTGCAGATTTGCCGGCTCCTGCTTGCCCTATAGACTTCCTGGCTCCTATTGACCCATGTAGACTTACCGGCTCCTACTAGCCACCACTACCACTTCCTTGTTTCCCCACACGAAGAATAGTAGCGAAATAAATGTGACTCACAAGTATGATATGCATGAACAAATTTCAATTAAACATTTAACCATATAAGTTGAATTCATGTTAAAAGTGATCAATCATAATTTCATTATATCAATACAAGAGTCACACTTTTATTTAACATATCGTCTTTCGATATACTTAATTTTCATTCAACAATTATTTCATAACATTGGTTCATTCATCTTTTCCTAAATTTCTAGTGCCACTAATTACAAGCACAAACAAGAAAATGTAACTTAGGAAAAGAATTAGCTCACTCCATATCGGTAGATCTAATCAAAATAGTCCTCTGGATAGACGATCTCGGGTCCCTCGTCACCTAAACAAAATGAAATACTCAAAATGAGTCTTTCATAAAACTTCTATTTTTGAAGATCTTAAACTTCTCTTAAAATCACGGTAAAATCGTATAAGGGGAAATTCCAACTTAAAATAGCCATAACTTGCTCATTTTAACTAGGAATTTTGCGTATAAGATACCGTTTTCTACCTACTCGAAAAGATTTATACATTTCTAAGCTTGTTTTTATAAAACTAGGTTGTTTGAGTTCCGAAAAGGCAGCGACTAGATTTGCCACGAATTTACAAAAACTTGTTTTCCTTCTCGTAAATGAAGCTCATTTGAAAAGATGAATATTTCAAATATTTTGTAAACTTTTTGAAAGGTATATACATATATGTAATGACTCATAACAAATGGATGAAGTAAATGAAGTTGTCTCAACTTATGAAAAGTAAGGTTTTAAAAGACTTTGAATTTGAGATTTTGTTGGAATATTCATTTTATTTTTGAAAGATCTTGAGTTATTTGAGATGAATATTCTTTTTCTAAATTCAATCTCTTGTAATTACTTTAAATTCCTAAGGTGTGGTTTTATTTTCTAAACTTGGATTGAAAAGTGATAAAATGATATTTTTGTTTGTTGTAATGATTCCAAAAAAATTTCTATTTCTTGATGAAAGTTAAGTTTTCATAAAACTTTTTGTATTTAAGAAAAATCTGTTCCAAGCATGTTCATGAGTTTTTAAGAAATTTATTTCCTACTTTTATTTATCAAGAACCTTTAGTTTATGAAAACACTTCCCATTTATTTTTATTGAGACAAAAACATTATGTTCATGCATGAATATGAATCATAAACTATAGAAATATAAAGGAACATAAGAACTTGAAAGATTAAGCAAATAAGAAAGTAAATCAAGTATTGGAACCTTAGCTTCATCAAGGTTCCCCGGGACTAAGAAAAGACTACTCCGAAAAGAAAAGAAAAAGAATTGTTTTGACTTGATGAGGACAAGTCTAAGACTAGAATGACTAGTCTTAAAACAACTTGAAATAAATAAATTGCAATGAAGTAAATAAATTGCAAGACAATAAGCTTATATGCTCTAAATAATATATATAGCTATATAGATATATTAGAAAGTAATAAACGTAAAGGAAACATAAAGGAACATAAAGGAATTTGTGATTATGAACAAAAACAAAGTATGAACCTATTGTTACTTTCTTAACCTTCATGGTTTTAGAAAACACACACTAAGCTCATACTAAATAGATGAATATAAAGAAAACTTGGAGGAATTTTTACCTAAAAGAAGCTAAACTAGGAAGAACTTCTTGAAAGAACTCTTGAGAGACTTTTGAGAGAGATTTTGGTATAGTAACTTTAGAGAAGAAGTGGTGTGAAAGAAGTGAAGGTATGAGGGGGTATTTATAGGAAAATATAGGAGATAAATTGTGTTAATTAAATAAATGAAAAACAAAACAAATGGGGCATATTATAGGGGTGGCCAACGCAAATATGGAGGGAAGAGAGAGAAATTTATTTTTTTATTATTTTGTTAATTAAAAGTAAGAAATGAAAGATGTGAAGTTGTATTGGAAATGAAAATGTGTAGGAAATAGGTGTATGGTTTGTAAGAGTAGGTTGTAAGAAAAAATAGAGATAGGTGAATAGTGTAGAATAGTTGAAAATAGTGTAATGTAAAAGTAGACATGGCAATTTAATGCCGGTAGCAAGAAAATACGCGTATAAAAGCGATATCTGATATTTTTAGCTACCGAAAAATTACGAAATTGATATTTTTGGAAATCTCATATTTTGCGAGTTTAACAGTATATTCGGAATATTTTTCCTATTCCGAGCTTCCGGACACGTTTTTCAAGAACTATGTCCGATCGGGTTCAAAGGACATTCGAATTCCTTCAATCTAATATTTTTATATAACCTATAGTTATTACGAACTATTATAGTTAATTTTTCCAACTTCGTTTTCTAGGGCTTGAGAAAACGGCAATGCCGGAGTTAAGCAGTTATGGTAAACTAGGGATTTTGATTGACTTAAGAATCTGGTTGGCTTCTGATTAGGGTTTAGGTCTTTAATTCGATCATAAAACTTCGGGGGTTTACAACCTACCCCCTTAAAGAAAGTTTTGTCCTCAAAACTTGAAGTTCATACCTGGTTTCTCAAACAAACTTGGATACTTCTGGCGTATGTCGCTTTCAGCCTCCCAGGTTGCCTCTTCGTGTGAGTGGTTTCTCCATAACACCTTCACATACTTGATCTCCTTGTTCCGAAGCTTTTGGACCTTGTGGTCTAAGATCTGAACTGGGTGCTCCTCATATGTGAGATTTTCTTTCAGCTGAACATGCTCTAGCTCTGTAATCCTGGTAGGGTCCGGCACATGTTTTCGTAAGACTGATTCGTGAAACACGTTATGGATTCCAGATAGGTTGGGAGGGAGTGCCAGACGATAAGCAAGATTTCCCACTTTTTCCAACACTTCGAAGGGTCTAATGTAGCATGGGTTCAACTTTCTTTGTGCTCGTACTCGTTGAATACTCTTGATGGGGTTCACTTTCAAGTACACATGGTCTCCAACTTCAAACTCAAGTGTACGTCTCTTCATATCCGCCCAACTCTTTTGCCTATCTTGGGCTTCCTTCATTTTTCTTTGGGTGATCCGTACTTTGTCAACCGCATCTTGCACCAAGTCAGGACCAATGCTTAATTTCTCTACATCGTCCTAGAATAGCGGGGATCGACATCGTCTTCCATACAACGCTTCATAGTGTGGCATCTGGATAGTGGAATGGTATCTCGGAACTCGAGCTTAGTTTATTTAGATAAATAAGTTTTATTTTAAGCTCAAATTTGGCTCGATCAATAATGGAATTTGGATCGAGTTGAGTTCAAATAAATGGTGAGTACATCGACTTGGTTGCAATTCTAACACTAGTACCAAGATGGAGATGCTTCTCTCGTAATAAATTCATCCACGAAAATAATTTAATCTATGTTGTATAGTAAAATGACATTAAAAACAATCGAAAAGGTATCAAAGGTATGAGCTGAAGGGTAGGTTTTGCTCCAAATGTATTTACGGTAAGACTCTTGCATTGTCAATTGAACGCAGGTGGCAAATAAGAAGAATAAATTTGCTAAAACTTTCATAGTTATATGGTAAAAAACATGACGGAATAGACCATCAAGCCATCTGTGATTTTGTTATCAATGTTCTAGAATGTCAGGAGAAAAAAAGAGCAAAAATCTATGAAGAATCTTTTATTTATTTATTTCTCTAACGATAAAAGAAGTGGATTTGGAAAAAATAAATAAATAA
This sequence comes from Combretum micranthum, assembly GCA_024138025.1. Lineage (NCBI taxonomy): Eukaryota > Viridiplantae > Streptophyta > Magnoliopsida > Myrtales > Combretaceae > Combretum > Combretum micranthum. The sequence goes on from JAMXBD010000018.1 coordinate 2,588,585, forward strand.
ATAAAAGGCTATAAGATGGATATATTTTAAATTGATTAACTATTTTGCAACCTAATATTACCAGAACATCTTTATCAAAAGTAAGTTTGAAGTTTCTTCTTCTTCTTCTTTTTCTTTTAATATTAGTTTTCTAAATGACTTTGCAAGGTGCGTTCTTTTCCTAAAATATTTCTTTTAAGTTACTTCGCCAAAAGAGTCCTTGGTCTTTTTGCCAGTCGTCAATTGATAGTGTATATTCGTAAATCTAGTCATGGATGGTGGTTGTCCGATCTCCCCACGGGACCGTGGAAGTCTTATAGTCCCAAAATCATATCCTCATCACACGCATCATGTCCCCGCTGGCCCGCATACAGTATATCATAGATGTGCTCGTGATTTGAGGAAGTTCCTGTTGTCATGGGCTATACTTTTTTCCGTTTTATGGATGTCTTATGTATCATTACCAAGACGACTACATGTATCTTACGTTTTGATGGGTCACATGCTGCTGCTTGTTGCTTGGGTTTTCTCCGCTTATATAAGTCTAAACTATTAACTTACACTTTAAGGAGTCCAATTAGAAATCATCATTCTTCTTTATAGCAGCATTGTTGCTTAGCAATAAGCTAATAACTCTTTGTAGGAAGAACCAGACTGAACTAATCACGTGCATATAGTAGTGTACGCCTTGCATTATATGGGTCACAGATGAGTGGCATTAAATGATACACGAGGAATGGCTTAGAATGAGAGGCGTGGATATGTGATAGATAAAATAACTATATAGCATTAACTTTAATATTTTTGTTAGGAAGTGCTATGTTTTTCATTTTGAACATGATAATAGTATAATAGCATGATGGTATTTCTTTTGACATATGAGTTCTCAAATGAGGAGCTTTTGGGTTTTATAAAGTTTTGTCTTCAACAATATTCGTCCAATTGCATAAACGGTTGATAGTTGACATCAATGGTTCTTCTGAATGATTTGTTTATAGGCTTACCTTAAACGTAGGCTTGTGAGAAACTTCTCTAAGTCAATGAGTTTGTTTAAGAAATATTGACAATGGATGGGTTGACCTAATAGTCTTAACTATTTAAAATAGATTTAAATCATCCTCAATCATAGACTTGATTTCCTAAACCCTATCAATTGATGTTAATAATTCAGCTTACGTCAATGATGGGCTAAAAAACTCAAAAATTAGTCACACCCTTTACTTTGTTAAGAATCTATAGTTTAAACTAATTTTATAATGTGGTTCACATCTGCTTGTAATTGAAGTATTTGTATACGTGTCTTAGATTAGTTAAAAGAGTTGGTTTAAGTAAAATTGTTGTTTAAAGTAGGATGGTGAGAGTAAAATAATCAGTGATGTGACGATTGTAGAGTTCAAGGACACAAGCCTATAGTTTTTTTCTTGATAAGTATATGGATTTTATAAGTGCATTCCATATATGATATAGAAAGATTAGGTAAGAATTGCTTGCAAGGTGGATGTGTGGGATATCAGACGTAAAGTTTGAGCCCAAGATTTCCCTTGCTTTGCTTCATCTCTTCATTTAACTAGTTGCATGGGTTATTGAAGCATGTTCGAATCTAGTGTATCATGGTGTTATGATCGCAAAGAGAGAAGCCTTGGGTTTGTAATTTAATCCTTTGTAAAAGGATTGTTGATTACTAGTGGTTCCATGGTAGATATTGATCCTATAATAGAGGATCTTACTATTGCTGCAATTCACTATTGTTGCAAACATTACATACTTTGGTACCAAGAAAGGATTGGTTGTACTTCACTTACATGTTGATAGTTCATAGGCGAATGAATTTAGGAAAAGTTAGAGCTTGAGATATCTACGAAGTACCAAGTCACTAGTAGTTGTATTCGTTGCTATTAAGTAAATATGTGTTGTCATGGCTAACATTCACTACTAGGCTTTGTATTCTTATGTTGTAAATAGAGGACATCATCTAGGACAATAAGATAAGGAAGCTTGTGGTTGAGTATGACACAATTGGTAAACTTGGCAAGAACGGATTAATGAACTAAAATGAAGGAGAGAGCTAGTTAATTTACTAAAACGAAGGAGGTGAATGTAAGTGAAGTTTGGGTGTATGTGTATGTGTTGGGTTGTTTTTATGAAGAATATTTAGTGTGAATTTCATTGTTAGCCCTTTTGCTCAGCTTTGGCAATGTCTATTGCTTAACTAGTTGAAGGCACATGGATCAAAGCAAAATTTACTAGACAAGAAAACTTTATTTGATGAAAAATGTGTCTTGATGCTTAATAAAATAACGTCACTCACAATTACTTTACAAAAAATACCTTGAGATTTTGATTTGGCTTTACTTTATTTAGATTTAAGGCAAAGAAAAGTAATATATATGCAAATTTGAATGCCATTTTATAAACAAATTATCTCTATATAGATTATTTTCAAGTTGGTTTGGACATAGGCTTCTCATATGCAAACTAACCTATTGAGTCCATTGGCTGAACTATCTGCGCCTCGTCTGATCATTAATGGTTATTGGATAAATTGCACAAGACTAAACCAAGTAGTCATAGTTGGCAATAGTTTAATCACCTCTTACTCAATTTAGATAGGATACCCCGATATGGCATTTTAGAGTTCCGATCTATTTTCAAAGGTCAACATTTTATTAGATGAGTAGTTCCTCAAAATGGCCATTTGTTTCTTAGCACATTCTCAATGATCTTGGAACTTGCCTAAATGAAAAAATACGCTTTTTTAAAATATTGGATGCTCCTTCCAAGCCGTTTAAGGTCCATGGTAATTTGATCTGTTATGCAACGTCCATTTGTGCCTCTTTTTTTTTTTTTTTTTTTTTTTTTTTTTTTTTTTTGTGCTAAAGTAGGTCATGTGAGAGGCATGTGTTTATTAAAGAACATTCCAGAACAGATTGCTTCTTCTATTTTATATGACCGATCATCGGAAAGACAAAAAAAAAAAAAAAAAAAAAGAAAAAGAAACATCCAAATTGCAATTCTTGTACATCATCGTAACGAATTGAAGGGTTGAAATATTAATGGCTTTAAGCAATATGGATGATGGAAAACAAAATGCAGACTTTTTGATGGTGCCTGTTAACAATTACAGTAATTACTGATCAATGATGGAGAAAGTGACTCATTTGCTTTGGATATTTCTTTTATGTTAATTAATCACCATTATCGCTCATTGGTTGCTTCCTTCATTGTACCATCACTTACTCTTATGAGACATTAGTAACCACATCTTGAGATTTTGTTAAGATGACAAATATTTAATAATTATAACCTTTTAATTATAATTATATATATATATATATAGAAAACAGGTTGCATGAAACAAAAAAAAATAAATCTCTTATGATGTAAATGACTTAAATCCTCCATATTAATATCATCAGACCTAGTAACTCCTTTTGTTGGCATCCTCAAATGTATAACTTGGCTCAAGCACATCTCATTTATTTATGATGGTGGAGCATTTTATTAAATTTAAATGTATCCGATGGGATCCTATAGAAACTGAGTCGGATTGGCTAGGCCAATTAGAGCAAGTTGTACAACCTCGTTTAGCCAAAACATTGAACTTAAAAATAATAGTAATAAGGGAAAAAAAAAAAAAAACATAGTAACATTTAATGAGTTTTCTTTTTTCTGGATTTAATATATTTATTGAGGTTTGAAGAAGTTAGCATTAAGACCTTTGTCAATTAAAGTCCACAATGCTGCAGCCACCAGTAGTGCTGCCATCAACAATCCAAGGCAACCAAGTCCGATGTTGAGCCACCGGCTTCGATGGCGGGGGTTCTTGATCGCCACCCACATGAAGCAAGGATATGTGTATGTTAATGGACATGTTAGACCCCCAATAAGGGATGCCAAACTACCTAAAAAGGGGAATGCCACCGCTATAAAAAACGCCAAGCCACCGAAAAAAAGCCGGAGAACCGCCCGGGCCAACCGGGAGCATCGATGCTTAATTTTACCCGTGTATCTGATCTCTAAATTGTCAAATACGGGCATGGCATAGATTTGGAAGGTGCACAAACAATTAATGATAAATAACATATATATTAGGCCAAGGACGGGTTTGGAAATGTCATTCCCATGAAATGTAGCAAATGCATTTAATAATCCTTCGGAAGACGATATCTGCAACAAATAAATAAATAAGAACACAATGTTAATAAGATACCCAATAAGGAAATTTCGATTCTTCCTAACAAATGTTTGTATGGCACGAATTTTATGTTCGAATTGTATCTGTTGTTACCTTGTTGCCATAAGCCCAAAATCCACCAATTGCAAGGGCATACAAATACAGGGCTATTACTGAATAAGCAACAATTACTGCTTTCCACATGGGTGCTTTTGTTGGATTCTTTGGTTTTGAAGGCAATGTTCCCTGTACACATCATGCACATCTGACATTAGAGGCTGGGCGTCATTAAAAATGGGTGCATGTCTCTTTTTCAACTTAATGGTTCTAAGGTTTTGTTTCATTTTTCTTTTCCCAAAAATTATAATTAATAATGAAGAATATAAAAAGTTTTCCTCTTCAGACAGCTAATCAGAGTCCAAAGACACTTGTTATTGTATAGATTTGAATAAATTCATACTGATTGATGACAGTTCTTTTCTATAAACTCACATTTCCTTCTTTTATGATTATCTTGTTTCGTTTCAAATTTTTAAATTACTTACACAGAAGTACACGAAAGATAAAAAAATATTAAAATATATAGGATTGACTCTTGAAATATAAGTTTAGGATCCAATTACATAATTCAAATTGTTTTAAAACTCATTGGCATTTTTCTCAATTTTAATTTTCACCTATCAATTATGGTCGTCTCTAAGCATAACTAAATCTATTTAAAAAAAAAGAAAAGAAAAAGGAAAATGGCTCAATGGGCCTGACTTTTTTCAGCAAATTTGTGCTAAACTTTCTTTCTTTCTTTTATTTTTTTCTTGTTGCCCAGCTGCTGAATTTTCAATTTGAAACATAGATTAGCAACAGAAATTTCTGTATAATTTACTTAAACAAATGCTAACATTCCCTCACCTGAATTTCAAGGATAAGATTGTGTCCTCTAAATGCAAGAGCAATCATCCCAATTGCATGCAAAACCTCACCATTTCTAGCCCAATAGGAACCTCCCTCCACCCGGGGTTCATAGGAGACCTCATCGGGCCTGCCTTTGTGGACCGACAGGACCCAAATCAGAGTCCCATATCCAACGGCTGTTACTGCTCCAACTACGGACACCCCAGCAACAGAGTTCAGGTTCGGTAGTAACTGGGCTATAATAATGGCTGTGCAAGAAAACACCAAGAACCATTCTACACCGTTCAATGCGTTGGGATTACACGTGGCACCATCTTTGCATACGGTCTTGAAGAAGAGTTCCAGGGCTCTACCTCCGTTGATGATGAGGATCACACATGTTCCTCCTGATAGGTACATTACTGGGAATATACAAAGGATTTTTCCAAGCTTTGGACCTAAATTAATTCAACAGTGTTAGATAAATCCATCATTATATGGTATGAAATATGAATTAACAATATATATTGGCAAGGCTAATTAGAAAATGAATTTAAGTTCAAGTTTTGAATATATTTGTTGGTTATAGTGTCGATAATTAATTCTTCCCAATTATTATCAATTAATCCTCTAATAGCATATGCCTATGTCATTCTGAATCAAGATAAATCTATGGCCCTTATATCTAAATTACACAAACCATTGTATCAAGGTTGAGTAAAAGAGCTTTATATTATACTAGGGGACACGGGTGAAGAATAATTATAAAACTAAAACTAACTAAATTAAAAAATTATCAATAAAAATTAAAAAGAGTTAACTTATAATATATGCACTTAAAAAATATGTGATGGTCAATGCACAAATATACAAGGAGAGAAAGAAAGTGGTATGACGCAAGTAGTTGTTGGAGGGATGCAGGTAATTATTGAATATTTCAAAATATTGAAAAAAAAAGGTAGTTGTGGAAATTAATCGATGGTAAAATATGAGAATATTTTATAATGACACCAAAACAGATTTTTTGGTTTTAATAATATAGATATGCACCTTACTTAGAAACCTTAAATTAAATAAGGTAATATACATTCTTTATTCACAAATTCTAATTAATAAAGTTTTTGAGTGTATATTGTTTGGGGAAATTCTATGGTTCCCATTATGGGATTGGTCCCGTTATTATCCAAATCACATTATATGCAACCATGATCAAGTTACTAAAATAGTTAATATTCCAATTAATATATTTATTATAATGATTAAATGGTTGACTAGATGGTCTCATTAACGAGACTATAGAAGTTCTCTTTGTTTGTTATAGGATTGTAGATAAACGATGCATAACATGGAAACCGATGGAAGACATGTATTTCCTACAACTTTTTTTTTTTTTTTTTTTAACTAAGAACGGATGATTAACACATCATACACTACTACAAGTCCATAAATTGCAAATGTATAGAAATACATTCTTGTCAATTTCCATATTTTTATTAAATGCGTATTATTCAAATGCCCGATTTCAAGATGGTATATTGGTATCAATGCAAAAGTAAAATCATGTTAAAATAATGAGCCAGAAAGATCCTTGACTTATGGAAAGAATCGCCTTATGTTTACATGAACCGCGACTAGCTACTTTTTGTTCTTCCCAAATTCTAGTTCTGGTCGAATAATAATCTTATCTTCCATTAGGTAGGAACTTTTCTATTTTATTTTGTTGCGTTCTTGTGGCGTAATAAATAGGTAAGTACTTTTAGATATTCGTTAACATATTCGATATATATAATGAAATAAAAAAGTCCCAAGTTGTAATGGGTTACCAAAGGAAGCAATCGCAAGCTGAAGATATCTACTGAACCGGGTTCCGGAATCAGACTCATGAAGATGGACAAGAACCCATACGGTATAGAGCTGCCACATGAAGCCTATGGACAAACATAACATTCCCCACGTCCTGCAACAGTAAAAAAATCAATTTGATTCACTCAATTAGCCATTATTTTTACTTTGAATTTAGAATAATTCGAAAATTTTCTTATTGGAATACGTAAATGCTATATTTGACATCGGGAAAAAAGGCCTAATTCCTTTATGCCAAAAAGAAGAAACGTCTTTCACACATTTGTTCCGTAAGCTGTCACCACACCACCTAATTGTTTAATGGGCGTTCATACCACACTGACTTTCTATTCTTTGTTTTACACACAACAGTATTATCACGTGTTAATCAAGTGGCCCAATCATCAAGAAGTTGCTACGGGGATGAGATTCAGAGATGATGCTAGCAGCTTTGATATTAAATTTAGAAAAATTGAAACTATTTGATGACAAAGTTTGATATACTGTTCAATATAAAAACAACATAATTTTAGTATATATGTCGTGAATTTTACTTGAACTTTAACAAAATATTCAATCAAGTAGGTGAGTTTTGAAATTGATCAATTTAGAACTATTTTTTTCATGTATACTAACAGTACTTCTATTATATTAATTAAAAACGCCACATAGAATGGTGTTGTTATGCTAATTTGTTAGAGATATTATTAGCATGCAAAAAAATTCTTCTAGATATTAAATTTATCAATTTTATAGTTTAGGTATATAACTGCATATTTTGAAAATTAATCAATTTGTGTACTAAGTATAATAAATAAAACTTTTTCTTTCTCCTTTTCATAGTGGTGCTGGTGGTGGTGATAGCAGCAAGGCAATTGGTGGTAATGATGGTAGTGTATTGATGGTGTTCATGGTGATAGAAGAAAAGTGATGGTAGTGTATTGATGGTGTTAATGGTGATAGAAGAAAAGTGCTAGTTTAAAATTTGGTTAAAAATTTTTGAGTAGTTCAATTTTAAGATTTTTTTACCATCATAAGAAAAATATTTCAAAATTTATCCCATTCTACAAACTATGTTTTCTCCAATACCAAACCTATTTTGTAACCAAGTGTAATTTTTAATGTTTTATCTTGTCCTATATCATAAAAAAATTGATAACCAAATGCTACCTATAAGTTTTAAAGTTTTTACAATTTAATAATCTTATTTAGTTTGTGATATTTAAATAAGATAGGTATTATATAGATTTTTAAAAAATATATGCATACGATATTCATTTTTTATTGGTGGATTTACATGCTTATCAAAATTGTGATTTTATTATTAATAAATTTTATAAAATTAGTAGTACTGTAAAGAATCGTGCAAAATCGGTAAAATTGTAAACGTATAGAATCATATGATTAAATTAATGTTTCTATCTAAAATCTGCACTTAAACAATTTTACATTCATTATAATTAAGAAAAATCACATATAATCGTAAATTCATGGAATTATATATTTAACTTATGATTGTCATAAGTAAAGCGAACTATATAAAAGCATGAAAACACACATCACACATTTATTATCCTTAAACTAATGCGTCTAGATTCAATACCAAAGTAGAGGTGTGTAAGTAGGTTAAACGGGCCAACCCAACCTGGTCTAGTCCAGTTCGGCCCGTAGGTTAAATGAGCAAAAAAAAAAAAAAAAAAAAAAAAATTTTAACCATTTTAAAAACGGATCAATATTTCTTGACTATAACCCAACTCAACCCACTTTGGCAGTAACCTAACCCACTTTGGCTTATGGGTTAAATGGGTCAACCCATTTTTTGACCCATTTAACCCACTTATATATCTTTGTGGATTAAACTGGTTAAATTGATCCATTTAACCTATTTATTCTAATTGAACAAGATGTATATAATTAAAAAATTAAGTTTTATAAAGATTTAAATATATTATTGACTAATTTCATTATTATTATAATTACTTATATATTAGAATAAATATTTTAAAATAATTTGTTAGATATCATATTTTATTTGAAACAACAAATATATACTTAAAAAAAAATATGATAATGCATGTATATCAATTTTTCATTAAAACGGGTTAAATGGACGGGCCGGTCGATTAAATCCTATTTGCACAGCTGAATACCAAAGTAACATGGCAAATTATTTTGACCACGAGATGGTCGGAAGGAGTGAAATAAACTCTAAATATAATAAATAATGGACGCTTCACATGATTGCATCCGCCAAGGAAGATTTTACCGACCAAAGGGTCGTTAAAGCTGGGACTGGGTACAACGTTTGTTTCCTTCACTTTCTGTTTTCGTAGTAAACGCTTAATTACAAACTTGAATTCAAAGACAAGGAAGCTTCTGCCTTTTTGTCGACGCAAAGACCATGCATAAATCGTCACATGGGTATAACGTTGGCACTTATGTTACGTTTGAATCGCTACATTAGATAGGCTGAACGTTCATTCGCATACTATTATTTTTTTCTTTTTTTTTTTTTTTTGGTATACATTGCCAATTACATATATTATATGAATATGATGCAAAATATTAAAAAAAAAAAGATACATGTGTTTTGATGATTTTGTAAACGTATTATAACTTGTATTTTATTTTTTGATCATAAACGTGTAACATGTGCTTTATTGTTTTATGACTATGTGTTAATATTAATTAAGGACTTTTGTCAGCATATAATTTGCCTACAATAATTAATTAAATTAAATAATATTATTAAATATGTTTAAATAGATAACTCAATAAAAACTAAACAAGAAATAAAAAAATTCAAAATTTTAAAAAGAAAAAAAATAATAAAATGAAATAAAAGAAAAAAAAAAATCATTGAACTTATTGAAGCGGTCGTAATCCATCCTAAAGTTTAGAGAAAGCTGAAGTGACCACCATGCCTTAGGATGATGGGCAAGACAGGCCCTCCAAATTTCAATAGGTTTGATTTTTCGTTTCTGGATTTTTACATTTCCTTTGTTTTCTTATTTTTCAATTTTATCTTTTTTCATTTTTATATTTATTTGAATTATTAGATTAAATGTACTTTATAGTATCAATTATTAATATAATTGTCACCAATTAACGTGTCCCTAACCAAAATAAATACGTAGTGATAAAATACAACCGCCCATGTCTTCGTCAAAAACTTAAAACACAAGTTTGAAGTCACAAATTTGCAAAATTATCAAAACATCAATTAAATAATTCTAGTATTTCCTATAATTGCACTGTACAAATGCATATACATATATATAACGCATATAATCCATTATATATGCCATTATATGTGGTATTCAGGAGACAAAACTATCTTATCAGGAGTTGATATACGCCATATGAATATACACGTGATGTGTAACTTTCAAATTTATAACGCATGAACAACATAAAGGATGATTTTCAAAGTAACAACTATACACATATCCACATGTTAGAAAACTATTATAAAGTACACACCATGTATATATTACATGTTACGTGTAATACCATCTGAATCTTTTCCTATCTTATAAATTATTAATTAATTTTTTCAGTTAGAGTAAGGTTAGGCCGTTCATCAACTCAAAGGTATATATTCAGTCACTGCATCAATATACAATGCACAATTTTGGGATCATACATATTACATATGCATGTTCTCATGGTCTCTTTTTCTATATTATTGTTGGGTTCTCAATTGCAATAATATAGACTAGGAAATGTCATCTGTTAACTTTTCACGAAATTTCAATTTCTATGGAAAGCTAAGCTAGTGTTCCATTATTAGTGGCAGGGGTCCATGGCGCGGGCCCATTAAAAGAGAAAGGTGATGGAACTCCATGCCGCAGATTCATATCATTCTTTTTATTTATTTATTATTTTTTTTCCTTCTCTTTTGGCATTTTAAATTCAAGAGTTTTTTGTCTTTCTTAAAAAGAACTTATAATAAATTCCACATTATAAGATTCTTGGAATAAATTCTTTAAAGCTAGGGTTTGTCTATATCTATTTTAACTAGTTTCATCATAGACTTCAATTTTTGTCATTAATGTTATCATACCCAATTTGTTGACCAACTAATACTAGAATGGAAGGTTAAGGGTTAATTGATAAAACTAAATTGAATTTGATGTTTTCAGGGTCAAGCTAAGTTCGACTAGATTAAATTGAATGGGTCAATTTTGATCTAACAACACCCTTTGATTTAAAAATTATTGCATATGAGTAATTGAGACGAATATCATAAGGATTTAAAAAAAAAACATATTTTCAATATTGATTACATCTTTTATGTGAAATTAAGTATATTAAAAAGAATAATTTTTTTAATCTAATTTCTTAGTAAGTATGTTATTACATTTTCCTTTCCAAAATTGAGAAGAGTTGCTAAAAATTGTCACATTCTTGGTACGAAGGACTTTGGTGCAACCACTATGTATTTATCCATAAAACTTTTGGTTCGTGCAACTACGAATAAGTTATACTCACCCTAAGGATACTTATGAATACCACGTTAGATAAACCACGATTCTTTGTACTTGTTAAAGGAAAAAGTTAAAAGTAGAAAGCGTTTCGTTAACATACCATCCGAGAATGGAGAAGGCTACGGGAAGTAGAAGTGCCTGAAACCCGATTCCAGAAGATAAAATTTGAAACATACAAGAAATGGTATTGCCATTTCTTGACTCTGTAATAGGAAGCCAAGCCTCTTGTGGATTATTATTGGCCTCATCACCTCGAACACCGGACGGCTGGTTCAAGCCACCAGGCGGTGTGGTCACCATCGTGATGGCATCCAATTTGGGATTTGCGTTCATAGTAATGATATGGAAGAAACCCGGTCCTTGACTTTCCATTGCATCACATTTCGATAGATCGATGAGCAGCGAATCCGGTGATTGGCAATTGGGTCGATAGAGCGAACTAGGCGGGCTGTATAAATATTCAGGATGTACTTCTCCCATGACTATATTATGGGGGCTAATAATCCTCGGATTGCGTGTCAAATGTGTTTGATATAGGTTGTAATATATTGGACCAAACCTAGAGTAAAATTCAGAAATGAATGTGTTTGTTGGATGGAGAATGCGGGATGATATATAGAATTGAAAAGTTATCATACGTGAGCTATGACGAATATCCTAATAGTAATAAAGGGAAAAAAGAAACTGTGGAAGAGAGACTAATAAAATGGAGCCGTATGGACCATGGACCTTTAGGGAGAACGTGCCATGCTGGTGGAAGTTGGAATTTGGAATTCATACAAGAGAGAGAGAGAGAGAGAGTGCAGGCATATTAAGATTGATGTCAGCAATGTGACGTGGTGTCCTTGATGTCGGAGATGACACTATGCGTAGAATTCCATATCAAGCTTGCTGGCGATTAACTTTTTAATTATTAATTTATATCTAGTAGAGAATTTGATTTTGATTTGATTCCTCTTTATAATATATGTACAAGTATCCGCATTATATTTATTCATTGGTCCTACTCACAAATGGTAAGTGAGGAAGTCAATAATTAGAATCAAATTAAATATAGAATCATTTTTTTTATAAAGTAATTAAAATGGAAAATCGAGTAATAATTCTAGTTGAGGATCCGTCACATCACTGTCATAACATTATTAAATTGAGTTGAGTTAATGTATTACTTTTACTGGACGACAGTGAGATCTTATGTTTAAAAGATGGAGAAGGAAAAGTGATGAAGGGAAGATAATGGTAAACAAATATCTAGAGAGGTGGGATAGAAACTGATCTGTTATTATTGGATGATTTGAAGACTTTACTTTATAAGAAATGAGCTAATTCAAAGAAATCACTATTTTGTTGTGAGTTAGACTGGTTTTTGGCTAAATTTTTTCGTTTAGGGCTTCAAACGACCATTTTTAGTATTTTTGACAAGTTTTACTTTTCTTATAACTTTTTATAGAAGTGTCAATTTCGCATGTCGTCTATGACTTTAGTTATGTCATTTCATGTACTTTGTTTTAATACCTTTTAAGTTTTTGATAGTTTCAAATTTTTTTTTTTTTTGCAACTTTCAAGCTAGCTTATATATTGTATGTCATGGGGCAAAATGGATAGTCACTTATCTTTTTTTTTTAAATAAATTTTCAGAGCCATTATTGTTCTATTCCCAAATTTCAAATTCATTATAGAATTTCAAATTTTGATGTCATTTGCCTATGTATTCCTATAATTAATAAATTTTTGAAGATTTCAAGCTGGTATTCGTACGAGAATTAATGGTCTGCGATAAACCCTAGTTTACAACGACGTCAAAAAGCCATCATTATTATCACTAAAATTACTAGTCCTTGTTATTATTATATAAAGGAAATGGCACAATCTTAGAATCTCAAAATAAATCCCAAAAAGGAAAATAAAATTGAATGATGTCTCATTATTCGTTATAATATAATGACAATCAATATATACATATGTTATTATAGAGATGCAACCAGGCGGGCCATTATAGGGATTCTAACCCACTTGATCCATCAAAAACTTATAGGGTTTTATGGTCAAGTTTGAATATGTAATAAAAACTAGGGTTGCAATTGGGATGGGTCGTTACAGGGTATCCGACCACCCACCCCACTAAAAACCCTATAAGGTTTAGGATCGGGCTTTAGGTCGTACTTATAACCCAATGGGTAACCCGACCCAATATAATTAAAAAAAATTAAAAATTTTAGTTTAAGGAATCTACTTGTTCATTAGTTGAATGATGCTTTTCGTATAATTCTTTTATTATTCATGTATTGAGTCACATGATAAGATATAAATAAGTCTACTCACTCTCATGAGTAAGGATAATTGATTGATTTTTCTTCTTTTTTTGTAAATTATTTTTCCTAGCATGTACAATTACTAGTATCGGATTCCCTAAGCTCCAGTCGGGCTGGGTCGAGTCGGGTTCTGAATGACCCGTCCCATACCTATCTGTTTACATCCCTAGTAAAAGCCCTATAGGATTATTATAAGGTCAAGTTTGGATCCTATAAGATATCTTATGGATATCTGACCTGATACTAAAATTGAAAAGGAAAAAAAAAAAAACATAATGAAAATATTCCTAAAAAGTAAAACCTAACCCTACCTTAACCTCTCCTCTTGGCTCTCTCATCTACTCTACACAGTCACACCACACAACACACACGACACAACATGATAGAGATGTGATTTTAGAATGGAGAATTCGTGTTTTTCATTGATTCTGATATGATATATATATTTACAAGTTTGGCCCTATCAAGATACTATTTCTAGAAATAAATACCATAATATATGATGTTTATACCAAAATATATCGTATTTACGGTTATGAATATGTTATATACAATAGGTTACACAAATCAAGGTTAATTACAATATAATTAGGCAGAATATCAGCTCATAATAAATCCAAGCAGAATATAAGCTCTTAGTTAACACTAATGCAGCAGTGGAATCTCAATTCAAGTTAGCCTTTATTGTTGACTGTTTCAACTTGTGGGTTTTTGAAACCGCCAACATTATTGATAAGCCACTAGTTTGAATTTTTAGTATTAATTGTCGGTTACACTATTTTTATATTTATTGCATTTATTATATGTCTTTTTAGATCTTGTCTTTTAAAATTCTATAAGTAGACCTTTATAATCTTCTTTGTAAATCAGAAATTTTTGATATTATTGAATTAAAAACCCTTTTAAAGGAGTGCCATTGTGTTATCCTTAAGGTTATTGATTTAACCTTATTGCTATTTTGAAGATCTAACTCAGTAAAGTAGATCTTGTTTTCTTTACGCTTCCCACATTGCATCAAACACCCCCTTTAAGTTGGAGCATGCAAATTTTGGATGCCCAACTTGCCAAGAAAAGAGTCAAACTGTCGTTTGCCCAATGTTTTGGTTAATATGTCATCAAGTTAAGCCTGGGTAGGCACATGTTGAGTGACAGGATATCCTTTTAAAAGTTCATCTGCAAGAAGTGGTAGTTTACTTCAATGTGTTTGGTGCATTCATGAAAAAAAGAATGGTAGCAATATGCAAAGCAACATGACTGTTACAATAAAGTTGCATAGGGCGAAGATGAGCAACACCAAGAGAATACAAAAGTGCTTTAACCATTTAGGTTTACATGTGGCAGTAGCATGGATTGATGTTTTGCTTCGGGAGATGAACGAGACACAATGTATTGTTTCTTAGTCTTCCAAGATATAGGAGAATTTCCAAGAAACATAAGCCATCTAGAAAGAGAATGCCGGGTTAAGGGACAAGTAATCTAATCCGAGTTACACGAAGCATAGAGTTGAAGATCACGATCAGCATGCAATAGAATGTCTTAGCTAGGATTGCTTTTAAGATATCGTACAAGTTGAAGGGCCTTAATATATGGACATAGTAGGAAAATTTAAGTCTGGTGATTGTGAGATAGATTAAGCGCCCTACTAACCTTCTATATTGTTCTGAATTTGATAATGGAGCATCTGTGGCCAAGGCAAACTGATGATTTTGATCCAAAGGGAAACTGACAGGTTTAGCAATAAACCAGCTGCAGTGATGATGTCAAGTGCATATTTGCGTTAGCACAAGAAAATGCCAACAGGGCTATGGGCCACTTCAATGCCCGAGAAATATTTTAATAACTCAAGATCTTTCATGTGGAAACAAGCAATGGCAAGATGACTTAAAAGACCAAATAGCTTCACTATTGTCGCCAAAAATGGCAAGATCATCAATAAAAATTAAGACATTAAGCTGAATGTTATCTCAGTATAATGTGAAAAGAGAATAATAAGAGTAGGACTAAGTGAAATCATACTGTTTTAAAGCTCCTGCCAGCTTACTAAACCAACAACAAAGGGCTTGTTTTAAGCCATATAAGAATTTGTGTAGCCTACGGACTTGGTTAGGTTGTTGAGATCGAAATCCAAGAGGCATCTTCATGTACTCCTCTTCATCAAGATCACCATGCAAGAAAGAGTTATGTGCATCCATTTGGTGAAGTTCCCATTTGTTGGCAGCTATAATAGCAAAAAATGTTCTAATAGTAACCATCTTTGCCATTGGTGCAAAGGTATCACGATAGTCCAAGCCTTCAACTTGATTATTGCCTAAAACCATGAGTCTAGCCTTGAGTCGCTCAACAGAGCCATCAGAATGATATTTGATTTGATATACCCATTTGAACTCGATGGCCTTTTTGCTCGGAGGAAAGGATTGCACAGACCACGTATCATTGTTCTTAAGAGCTTGAATTTCTTGTTACATTGCATGATGTCCTTGTGGATCTTTTACATCTTTGGTAAAAGTTATGGTTTTGTCTCTGCAATTATAACTGCCAAAAAATGCCTATGGGGTAAAGAAAATTTAGTGCAACTCACATAGTAAGCCAATGGATATGGGATACTTGAGGAGCATGATGAAGTGGTGGAACATGTTGAGGGGCTTATTTGAAAGATAGTGTTGGTCACGAGATCCCGTAGCCTAGTAGATGGTAATTTGATGTAATGACCATGTCCCAATGCTTCAACAGTGTCAGTGTCTATTAGTTCCCCCGGGGTACAATGTGTCCTTATTCTATATGATCAGTGGGAGGTGGGGAACCTTTCTTAGCAGTTGCCGCAATGTTCGAAGATAAATTAGAATATTTAGTGGAGACTGAGGGCAATGTTGTGTCAACTGCAGGTGTGATGATCATGCCTTGACGAGAAAATGGGGCAGCAAAATCTCTGCAAGCTTCAGATGAAGGAGGGGACTGGTTTATGTCACTCCAGTGATTGGTTTGGTAATCATCATCACAAGAATTAGGTGAAGCACTAGGTGGAGTAGAAGCTTGACCATGTGCAAGTTCTGTCACATAGGGAAACTAATCTTCTCAATATATAGCATCTCTTAAGACAAAGAAAATGCCCAATTCTAATTCATACATTCTTCATCCTTTCTTTCCACAGGGTATCCCACCAAAACACACTTTGTGGTTTGAGTTGCAAACTTATCTCCCCTATGATCCAGATTGCGTCCATAGCACAAGCATCCAACAAGTTGCAGATGTGTAAGGGAAGGTGGTTTCCTATACAAAATCTTATAAGGAGTCTTGCCATGCAAAAGTGTAGTAGGGGTTTGATTTATTAAATGGCACGTAGCCAGCACACATTCTCCCCAAAACTCAATTAGAAATTTAGCTTAGAAACGCAATGCACAAGCAACTTTTAGAATGTGTATATGTTTGCATTCCACTTTGCCATATTGTTGTGGTGTTCTTGTGCATAAGGTTTCATGTATAATTTCATGATCCTAAAAATAATTCCCCAAGCATGTAAATTCAGTTTCATTGTCACTATGAATGGTTTTCACTTGCTTATTAAATTATCGTTCTACCATTACTAAGAATTCATAGATGTTTTGGATCCTCCCTCTTATTACTAAGCAAATAAATTTAGATAGCTCTGGAAAAATTATCAATAATGGTTAAGACTTCTCTTCATCAAGCTTCCCTCCAACCTAGTATTTTTTTCTAGGATCTTTTCTCCGATAAATTTTTTGTCTATATTTTTTGATAGTTTTAAGATTTTTAGGAGATTGAAAACTGCTAGGATTATTATCAAGGCTAATTTGGTCACTTATTGACATCCTACTATGACTAATAATACTCTTTATGTCGTTACTATTTTGCTTAAAAATGGTGGGATTAGGATTGGTTTATCAATTTTAGTGCTTTTGATTATCCTCTTGATTAATTGTTCTCAATAGTACTTGCGATTGTAAAGCTATTTAATACTAAAACTTGCATTTGATTTTTATTTTGTATTTATTTCCAACTTTAATTGTAAATAATAGGGTACTAGGATCGACACGGGAAAGACATGGTTGTGTCGCTTCTTCTATAACTTTCTATATGCGAGCACTCCCACTCTTAACTCTTGAGAACGACATGACATATGGCATAGTCGTATTCCAAGCGGTATTATTTTACTTTCCCTTTTCTAACTCCTCTGTGTGTCTCGATCAAATTCAAATGATATGATTAAATGGCATGGTTGTGTTTAATGTAAATGCTATGGGGTGGGTTTTGGGTTATAAAGTAAACCCTATAGAGCGGGTTTAAATATGGTATAAAAATCCAAAGAGGTTATAGGGCTAGGTTTTATAAACCCTATAAAGTAGAAGGTCGAGTTCTAGATTCATATGATATGTCCAACACTTGCTTTGGTTACATCCTTATATGTCAACATGTGGCATTTTATATAAGATACATAAGATTTGATTATAGATTACATATAATATTTATAATTTATAATGTTTTCAATAATTTATATGTAAATGATATGAGAGGACAATAAGTAATATATATATATATATATATATTAAAAGAACCTTCATGAATAAAAAGTTGTAGAAAATGAAAAAAGTAAAAGATAATATGTTATTGTAATATTTATTTTATTACTATGAAAGCATAATCAGTAAAGAAATTCACAAGTGGAAGATCACAATATATTATATACAATAAAGAATTCTAATGTTATTATAGATGATGTTGGTGATTGTAATGTTGGGCGATGGTAAAATGTGTCATTTTAATATTAAAAAGTTGGGGTGGAATATATGTTTATCCTTTCTAAAAAGAAAAAACAATATACAAATTAGAGGAATATAATTACAATATATAGCTTCAAAATCGCATATGCAAATGAGAATATCCAATATTACACACAAATCACAAGAAGAAAACAAGATGCCAGGCATTTTAATATTAAAAAATTAGACGTGATATAGGTTCAATCACATATCTTGCTTTACAAGTACAAATTTTTATTTATATGTACAACGAGTGTTGTAGGTGCAATACACACATATATATATATTGTGTCTACAACATGTTTTATATGGGTGACCGTATAATGTTCGTATATCTAGATTGATACATGTGATCTCACAATTGTATATTAATAATTATTTTTATTTTGATCTTAAATAAATAGTTAATTTTGATTATGTCCTAAATAAGATATTAGTTCAAAATTGATGGTATATGATTGCAACTCTTGTTCTGGTTATAGTTTTGAAATTATTGAAGTTAAAAAAAAATGCAATTATGAAAATAAAAAAGAAAATGAGAACACACCAATAATTTTTATAGTACCTACTACGACCAGAAGATAATTTTAATTATTCAAATTTCAATGAATGATATATTTCCTTAAATGTTTTTAGAGTAATGTGTTAAAATATATTAATTCTAAGAGAGAGAGAGAGAGAGAGAGAGAGTACGAATAGGCGTGATAAATGTGAAAATGAAAATTTTGTTTCTGGTGTGATCATAGCGACTTTAACGTTGCCATGGGAAGGACACCTACACCGGCTACCTGCATATATTTTCCTTTTAAATTTATATGGAAATAATGACACGGGAAACATGGCGATTGATTTCATTTTAGATCCTGACCAGCTTTAACGCAGTAACGTGGAGTGCCACGTGCGCAAGCTACCGGCATTGTTTACTTTTAGGCCTGAGTTTTGGAAAGAGCAGGAGAAACAGGGTGATTAATTTCATTTTCGGGCTGTTCTTTTTTTTTTTTTTTTTTTTTTTTAATTTTGTTATTTTCATTTAATATAGAGTTAATATCATAAATATACATGAATTTTAATAAAATATTTAATTAGGTACTTAAACTTTAAAATTCATCAATTTAATACCAGACTTTGAATTAATTAATTTAGTATCTAAAATAACTTTCTGTGTACATCAACATATCTAGTCAAGTTATTTTAACTACTAAATAGATCAATTTCAAATTTTAATACTTAATTACATATTTTGTTAAAATTCATATAACATTTGTGGTATTATCTCTTTAATATAATATAGAGTTCAATGAGATAATATTTTGGATTGGAGACCAAAATTCTTGGACCCATCATGATTTTAACTATTTTAGAAGTTAATCTTCTACTTAAATTTAGTCCTTAAATGTTGGTTGATTCTTAATGATAATTTTTCCAAATCAAATAATAAGCCTTTGAAATACTATTAGTCTGCTCATTTAGCTGAATGAATAAGGTTGCAATGAAATTTATATTACTAAGGAATATAATAGACTTGTAATAGGATTTTTCTTTATTGATTTTTTTATTTAAATTGATATATTTGAAAAAAAAAAAAGACAATTCTAGCATTGAATTACCATTATAGGTTTGATAAAAGAATAACTATTCAACATTTTTGTAATAGGTATGCCTTATGGAATCGTTATTATGATCAAGTAAACGTCGTAATAGTAATTCATGAGGAATAAGATTGTAATTGAATTGCAATAATAGTGAATTGAATGAGCTATATATGTACAAACCAATATAATCAATTTGTTGATGATGGAAACATATATTTGATTATAAGGCCGTGAAATAAACAATCGAACAACAAATTGAATTGTATTGAACTGAAATTTCGATTTTCTTAAACGATTTGATTTTCAGTTCTGTTTGGAACCTTGAACCAAAATGTATGGTTCGAATTGAACTGAATTGTTTTACATTTTTTTTAAAATTCAAACATATTATCTTTTCTTTTGATTTTTATTAAAAATTTATATTATTTAAATTATTTTATTTCAATTTTTGTTCATAGCAAAAAAAAAAAATTTAGATAGGCATCATTCATGAGAATGAATTAGAATAGCAATATCATGTTTCAATTGTTGTTATATGTCTACAAATAAGATAATTTTTAGATTTTACTCTTTAGTGTTCTAAACATTTTTTTTTGTTTTACTAATTAATCAATTCTATTGCTTAGTTATTTATAAGTTTATAATTTATATAATTAATAATGTATTAATTAGAAGTATACAACAAATTAAAATTTGTGTTTTTTATTCGGATAACATATTCTTATTTTGTCGAGTCCTTTACACTATTTTAGTTTAGCATGGTTATAATTTTACAATGGATGAAATCTCTCTCCTACTATAATTTTACATATTTATTTAGGTAAATAATTAATATTATTATTTATATTTACATTGATAATATGAAATATGTAATTGAAGTTTTTAGATAAAATGTATTTTAATTTTAATAATAAAAAATGGTTCGGATGGTAAACTGAGCCCCTTTTTTTTTTGTTTGGAAATATCACTAACTAAACTGAATTATTAGGTTTGAATTTAAAAGAAAAACCAAACCACTCGAATAAGACAAAACTATATTGTGCACACTCCTAGTCATTTCCACGTAGAGATGATAGTTATAATAAGCAATTTCTACAGGAATGTTAGTTCAAATTTACATAAGTATTGGGAAAGACTTCGGTGGGTATTATACATCGCGTATAATATAATACATGGTGAGTATCTATTAATGATTTTTTAATACGTGGCTGTATCGATGATGGTTATTTTGAAAACTGCCAATTACCTCATTTATTTGTTAATATATGATTATGAGCTGGCGTATATTACCTATTCAATTGATTCATTGTATATATATATATATAATATATATATAATATATATGATGAATAACTACTAATAAACTTTGCAAAATGTTGATACCTCATTTGATTTACTTTACAAAACGTTGATATTTTAAATCAACTTACCTTCAAATATTGGTACTTTTTAGTGCAATTTACCTTTTGTTACTTTAGAAGAACTACAGTTGTATGTATATACTTCAACTTCTATATTATATAGAAATATTGTTTATCTTTTAAGAACAATGGATAAATTATACTAGAAGCTCATAATATTTGAGGTTAAGTTCATTTGAGATCACAACATTTCAAGTGATACATTTGAGGTTATAACAGTTAAAGAAGTGACACAATTGATGTCACCATTGACATGTGTCAACAGGAGAAAAATTTAATTAAAACTTAAAAGATCTGCCATGTTGTGATATGTGTCAATGGTGACCTCAATTAACCCATATCCCTCCATATTATGATCTCAAATAAACCACTCAAAATGTTGTGATATCAAATAAACTTACCCTTATACGTTGTGATTTTCTGAAGTAATTTATCCTAAGAATAATTAATACAGAAGTAGTTTCAAAATATTTAATTTTGGAATTTGCTACATGTTCTACAATTTTGTTTAATATCTCATAAATGGGTTTTATAGGTATTTGTTATAGGTTTCCAATTTTACACATAAATCTATTTTATATGTTAGAAAATGTTACACGTCAGAGTTCAAGATGCAGAAAAATACCAAGTAGACTTGAGGATTACATAGTAAACAGGTAGAGAAACTATTGTATACGTAGTTGGTTAGATTCAACCAACGAAACAGATAGAGAAACTATTGTATACATAGTTGGTTAGATTTAACCAATTAACAGATTGCATGTAACAGAATAACAAGATAACTGTACATCTATGCATATAAATAACAGTTGAAAGGGAAAAGGGAATTAACCCCACTTTTGGAAACATTTGTTGACACAGTGGAGCTCGCATTAGCTCGAATAATCCATTGCATGTATCCTTCCTTTTACTCGCAGAAAGTATAATGCACCATTAGTAAAAGTTGTTGCATTTAGAGAGCGTAACGACTAAATGAGTAAAGTAGATGAGTTACTTAGCTTGCGGATGGAGGCAGTGAAGTCGTAGATAAGAAACCCTAATTTCTTAGGGTTAGAGAGGAATAGAAGAGGAGCTGTTCGTGAAGGAGATCTGTTTTGATTGTGTGAGTCACGTAAGGATAGGTTTAGTGAGCAGAGCAATTGTGGGCTGGGCTCCGGAGTAACATAACCTAACAGAAAACTTATGATATTAGTAAATTACTTTTAAAATTATTTACCATATGTCATTAACAGCAAATTTAAGAAAATAAGGTCATTTTATATATTGCATAAGCTATATCAAATATTATAAACTTGAAGTTCAAAAAGAATGAAAAAAACATAAGGTTTAGTTGAAAAATCAACAAGTTTCATAAGCTACCATGTATCCTATAGGTTTTATTGAGTGCAAGGTAGGTATAAAGTATTATATGATAGATTTTGGTTATAAAATTAATATCTTATATCTTACATGATAGGTTACGCGTAAAGTTTCATATCCTAATCTACCTTATACCCGCTTGCCCTTACATGAAAAAAGAGAGACTATAGCACATGGTAAAATGTGGTGGTGAACAATTATTCAATAAGTAAAATTTGTAAATACATTTCTGCACTACATATTCTTTCTACGTTATGGTAATTTTTACGTGACAATTTAAATATGTTTATAATGCCCATGAATAAGTGTTACGAACCAAGGACAACCACAAACAGCTCAGCAAACAACCCACAACAGTTCAACAATTCAACCCACAAACAGCTCAGCAAATCAACAGCTCAACAAAAGTAGTTTTACAGTAGGACAGGTAGTTACACATGTAACAGAATAGGAAAACAAATCAATGTATTTCTATAAATAGGGAATAAAGAGAAAAGAATGGGTATCAAACCCCTTCCGTGAACAAAAGAATCTCAAGAGAGATCTTCAGGAGAATGGTCCTTCTCGAATAGGCCAATTATCTTTTTCATCCTCCTTTTCCTTCTCCATCCTAACCCTGAAACCATTCGAAGACAGTTGAGAGAGTTAGGGTTTCTTTTGTGAGTTAAGCAAAACACAAAAGAGAGAGTGAAAGGACTTACCAGACAGAGAGAGACGAGGCTGCGGCTAGGTTTCTGTTGAAGAAGGAATATATAGTAGATCCGTTTTGCTAATATCCGACCCGCGTGTTTTTATCAGTTGAGTGAAGTCGGGTCGCGCCAATCCGAGTCTTAACATTGGTGCTCTCGTTGCCGAATCAGCCTCCGATCGTCTGACGTTTTCTTCTTGATTTTTCTTGATCTTCCAATGGCTGCCAATGACGATTTGACGACAGCTTTTGCAAAACTTCATGCCATCTTGGATTCTTGGATCTCGACGCTGCAACCACCTGGTGAATCGGTCCCAAATCAGCAAAACAAAACAGATTATCACCAACATTCAAAGTACGAAATTGATAAAATTCAACCTATTACCTCAGAATATTCTTCACTGACATTCGGATCATCTTCAAAGGTTTCCATTCCGCGTTTTTCTCTTCCACTTTCTGATGAAAAACACATCAATACAATGGTTAGTGACTCAGATCTCGCATTACAGTTTGTAAATTCAAGAGTAGATCGATTGAGAGTGAATTTACCATTTTACTTGAAATTGCAAGCTGTTTCTTTGTCTGACTTTGATCCTCCACTCCTTGAAGTCATAAAGGAGGATATACCTAAATTCTATGGTGAAAATCCTATTTCTTGGATACTCAAAGTAGAGTGTTTCTTGGATTTTTATCATATAAATGAGGAGTTCTTTCCTAAACTAGCAATTTTTGCTATGAGAGACAATGCTATGACATGGATTGAATACATGAGTCAATGCATTATTTTTAATTCATGGGATCATTTGGTTAAACACTTACTCATCAAATTTGGTCCTTTTGACTATGATTGGGGAGACGACAGATTTTATATGCTTGAAGATGGTCACTATGAGGTTGCACTTGTTGCCAAGACTGTTGAAGTTACTTCCCAGCAAGATGATTATGCAATTGCAGTAGAAACAGGGATTGATCATGCACACACTATAATTGACATGCACTTTGACATGCAAGAGGATATGTTAGATGTATCAGAAATTTCGAGGGTTCATAATGTAGTGGACAATACAGATACTTGTTATGATGTTGTGCCTCTAGTTCAATCACATCATCCTACACTTCAATGTCTATATGATCAGATGACAGTCCAGAATTATACTACCACTAGTAATAATCCTAAGGATAGGAGGGATGGCAAGCATGAGCAAACAAAAATTACCGATGGGAATTTTCAGCAAACCATTGTTGTGGACAAAGAATTTTTTCAGTGGCAGCACTTCAATGCACTGTCATATGAGGTGTTCATTCCGCACAATTACGATATTATTACACAGTGGCAGATACTGGTAACACCTTCATTGGTTAGGACAGAGGATGCTTTTGGTTTTAAGGGTAAATTTCAGAGCATTCATTACGAGACATTCTTAGCTAAAGGAATCACAACTATTGGACTCAGGGGTATGTGTATGGTTAATTGGGTGGCTCAGGAGGTAATTTTTCATCAGATTACCACCAGCACTTGTGCTTCTAAGCCACAAATGGGTGGCCATCTGTTATGCTATTTGTTCCTCTCATCATGGCCAAGGTTTCGACTTCTTCAACTATGGGATGGTTCATGGAGTTATAATCCTCCATTTTTACACGCTCAAATGGGTCTTATACAGTTGGCTCACAAGGATTTCTTTATACATATGATTACAGCCAACAATTGTTTCCAATTGGGCTGCCATCATTTCCACATTGGGTTCCTGTCATCTTTGCCATATTGGATTTGGGATGGAACTTGGACATTTAGTCCAACATTAAATGGATACAGGGACTTTTCCTTATACGCAAACCCTACTGTAACACATATATGGATATGGGGGTGTAAGGGCTTCATCACAGGGAAATTTGTTTTAACAAATTCAATTCCAGACCATCATCAGCAACTCAGAAGTTATTATCGATGCTATATAGAAGCTATGGGTATTCCTCGGACAAACAAAATATTTCAGTTCAGTGGGTTTCGCAAAATTTTCAAATCACCCAAACCCATTCCTCATTACTTTTTCAGAAGATTCAACCTTGAGGACAAGGTTGTTTTTCAAGGAGCGGAGAAATTGTTACGAACCAAGGACAACCACAAACAGCTCAGCAAACAACCCACAACAGCTCAGCAATTCAACCCACAAACAGCTCAGCAAATCAACAGCTCAACAAAAGTAGTTTTACAGTAGGACAGGTAGTTACACATGTAACAGAATAGGAAAACAAATCAATGTATTTCTATAAATAGGGAATAAAGAGAAAAGAATGGGTATCAAACCCCTTCCGTGAACAAAAGAATCTCAAGAGAGATCTTCAGGAGAATGGTCCTTCTCGAATAGGCCAATTATCTTTTTCATCCTCCTCTTTCCTTCTCCATCCTGTAACCCTGAAACCATTCGAAGACAGTTGAGAGAGTTAGGGTTTCTTTTCGTGAGTTAAGCAAACACACAAAAAAGAGAGAGTGAAAGGACTTACCAGACAGAGAGAGACGAGGCTGCGGCTAGGTTTCTGTTGAAGAAGGAATATATAGTAGATCCGTTTTGTTAACATCCGACCCGTGTGTTTTTATCAGTTGAGTGAAGTCGGGTCGCGCCAATCCGAGTCTTGACAATAAGCAGCGAAACTAAAATTATTTCCATATGTCGTCATCATCAAATCACACAATCATCAAAGATATGAGAACAAAAACTATATATTAATTGCAAATTTGTATAGATTGGTCAACCCACTCTTGAGCCGTCGATTCACGGATTGGTGTATGTTTGACTCAAAGTCGGCTTTGACTTAAAAGAACCATGCTGACCGGTTCAAATTGACGGGTCGCAAGCCAGTTTATGGCTGAGTAACCCGTGATGAAACCTTTTTTTTCATCCTCTTCCCTATTTGCTTTTAATTTACATTTCTGTTGCATAAAATTTCAGGCTAACACACTTCACAGGCACAAAACACTTTCATATACACACACAAATTTCAAAACACTTAATCACACGCACCGACACACACTATTCACACACACACAATTGTCAATAGTCATCACACACACACACACACACTCTGTTTAGTCATTTCTCCGTTTTGGCGTCCCTTTTTTTTTCTTTCTTTAATTATTTATAATGACTTGTCTAATCCAGCAAGTTTGTCGGTCGGAAAACCTGACTCGCAAATGACTCGGATAACCAATGGTTCACTAGGTGGGTCATGATTCGTATGGTAGGTTTGGACTGCCAGGTTTGATCCATCGATAGCGGTTTGAATCGGATTATGAATTAGACCCGGTTTGTGCCTATGTTTAAATGAATGCCTAATAATTTGTGATATTCACAAGGCCATGACATTAAAAATTACTCATGGGTCAGATTTTACTCGAAAAGCTTGAGATTCTGGTAAAATCAAAGTAATTGGTGCGACAAATCGGATTTTGAGCATACAAAATTGTATTGATTTGGAAGCTCGCGCTTTGTGTCACTCCTTGTCACTATTTATGCCAATTTTCCTAGATTGTTAGGCGAGCTTACTGAGTGAAGTCTTTGCTTCCGGTAGGGCATAGGCTAATTTTGCTAGGTGTTTTCTAAGTCTGCTTATTATTATTATTATACTCTTTGATAGCGCCTTGCTATTAAGCCAGGTTCCGGACTTTAAATCTAGATAACTGGTGATGTTAACAGCCTGTTGTGGACTGCGATACTGCTAATTTGTATCATCAATCTTATTAAAGCAAAAGGATACATTTTGGTGTTTCTACTGTTTGTAAATTTATTTTTTTTTAAACGTTAAGTTATATTAATTAGGTAGTTATAATGAGGTACATTGGATTGATTGGACATTAAAATGAGTGGGGTTAAGAGGATTTAATATAGAAGTTACTAATTGTAAGAGGGGAAAAAGATTTTTCTACCACAGAGATATATACAAATACATAAAAATATAGATAGGCATTTTTGTAAAAAGTATGTATTTGTAAAATAACAAATTAAATTATTTACTTAATTATCCATTGTTAGCATTCATGTAACAAGTGTAAGCCTCTCCTAGTTATATCAAATTTATTATATTAACTTAGTTTGCTACTGTTATTTATTTATTTATTTTTCGGTGGAATGCTACTTTTATTTATTATATCTATTTATTCACATTTTTACATGAAAAAAGACACCCACTTATTAATGTGGCTACTTTTATTTATTACATCTATTCATTTACCCTTTTACTTAAACTGAAAAAGAAAGCATAGTCAATGCCACCACATGTAGTGTTTGGATTATATAAAAATTATAGATAATAAAAGAAATTATTATATATGAAATTATTTTAAAAATATATATTATGTAAGATGTTTGTTTGATATTATAGATTATAAAAAGGTGATGATTAAGAAAACAAAACAAAAAATAAAAACAACTACGTCTGTCCTAACAAGATATATATAATATTAAAGGAAAAAAGCCACATTTGTATCATTATAGTAAATTTTTATCTTATTGTTAATTCTTAAAACCACCCTTCTATTCGTTATTTTAAAATTTCCAATAACTACTTACATGCACTTCAATATATAGCTACTCACAATCCACATTCCTCTTTCTCCAAGTTTTCCTCTCTCCCACTCTCTGTCACTTCCCCCATATATTTCTATAACGATGACCACAAGGCTTTTTTGTTTTGTTTTTTTTTTTTTTTTCATTTATCATATAGATGAAGATTGATAATTAATTTTTAAATTTTATAATTATTTCATAATTTTTAGGTACATATATTACAAATTTACATTTACAATTTATGTTGAAAATTGTTTTATTTAATTATTTTTAGTTTTATAATTAATTTTCATTTGTAATGCGAGTGACCTGTCCACTAGTATATATTAATATGACATGCATTTCCACTGCATGTATCTTTTGGAATGGATATAATGCCTTCTCTTCGCATATTTGTTAATTTTGCATGTAATTTTCTGCATTGGAGTCTAACACATTGCTAAAAAATAATACTGATATAAAAATTAGATAAAATTAACTACCAAAATACCACTCCAAAATCACATTGATGACATGCAATATAAAATCTCACATGCAAATTGCAAATATTAAATTGGATATTATGCTTGGATACCGTTGCTATGTTGCGGTGGTGAAGACGATGTACTGTTTACAAATGTATCGCAATTTCGTCTCACGATTTACAGGCCGAAGACACACCCAAAATTAAATTTTATGACTGCCGATGTACTGTTTTATAAACATATCGTGAGTTCGTCTCCTGATTTACTAGTAGACATCATCAAAAGTTGGCCCCTGAATCGGGACACACGTGAATTGAAATTTTATGATCGTCCGTACCGTGGTTTATTATCACGACATACATGGGGATATGTAGACATGTATAATAATTATAAGATGCAATATACATACTGTGTATAACAATCTTTATATCATTTGTTAAAATCATGTTTTTAATGTCGTATATTAGTAATTATTTTTAATTTAATCTTATAATGATTATCATTGGGATTGTAAATAATAAATAATTTTTATGTTTGATGTGTTGAGTGCCACTTTATTTGCTTACTTAAGTCGATATAATAAATTGAGAGGACAGCATACGTGTTTATGTTGGACTAGAGCACTGGTTGACACTAGAAGCAATTATTTAATTCGTTTTTATGAATCTATTCTCATGTGATATAAAAGGAGAAAAAAGGAAAAAAAAAAAAAAAGAAAGAAAGGAAGAAAGAAAAAGACATCTTCCGTATAGATTTACGAATATTATGAATCGTATGGCATTTTCCAGTGGGGCCACATCGAGCCCTTGGGCCTTACAGCTGTCTAGAAATTTTTTTCACCTACTGTTTTAGTGTGAAAAGTTATTGGTCTAGTGGATTTTTCAGTATACATTATGTATGCAAACTTAATGACTTCGAAAAGAACAAAGGAAGGAAACCAGTCGAATCCTGGCCGCTTTCTCCATATGTGTGTCCCCTCACTGTGCGCAGGCATTTCCATCGTTCACATTAGTTGTGTCTGAAAAAGAAATGCGGACGAGTTGGTGAAAATGGATGGGACGATGCGATGAATGTAATCTCAACTTTTGAAAAATATTGAATTTATTATCTTAATTTTTAAATTATTAAAATTCATACTTAATAAAAACTTTTCAAGTTACCCTCATTACTCAGTTAAATAATCACATAATGGCCATTTGCATATGATTATTAATGGTGCAACACGTGTCATTTGATTAAAAAGAAAAAAATGTAAAAACATAAAAAATAAAAACGAAAAAACACAAATCAAACCAAATTAACCATCTTCTTCTTCATAATGTCTCTTTTAGGTAGAGAAAAAAGAAGTTTTTATTAACCTATTACAAAAAAAAAAGAAAAAATAATAATTTCAACAAAAAATTATTATATCAACCTATTACAAAATAATATATATAATTTTCCATTGAGACACCATTGCCTGTTGTTTCAATTAAATTTAATCTTTCTTAGGAATTGTTTCGACATCGTTTCAATATTCTTCCTTCTTCCATCTTAAAGAACTGATTGAAGGTTAATCGAAGAACACTAGTAGCAGGAGGTGTTTTGTGTGATTGAGTCAGATGTGGTGAATGTAGTTAAGTTGACTCGATGGGAGGCATGAATTTGTTTACCAAGTTTAGGTTGGTGTACTCTGTACTTAGTGGTGAAGATGGATGATGAATTGGTGAGGAAGATCATGTTGTGGTGACTTGGTGATGGATGACCGAGTTCGATTTGGTGTTTGGCCTGGAAAGAGAAAACTAGATAGAGTAAGAGAAAGTCGAATGCGTTAGGGGAGATGCTCATTGTTTGTTCGGGTACATAAGGGTGTGGTTTAGAGAGAGAGAAAGTTGGAGAGCAAAAGGGAGTTAAGAGAGAAGAGAGGGTTGAGGAAGAAGAAGAGTTTAAAGAAAGAATGAGTTTAGGGAGAGAGACATTGTGAAGAAGAAGATGGTTAACTTAGATTGAGTTTGTGTTTCTTTATTTTTATTAATACCCCATTTTTGTCCAATAAAAATTTAAACATGAATAAAATGAAAATTATATTAAGCTCAAAATTTTAAAGTTTTTTTAAAATAAAAAATATAAATATATAATAAAATAACAAAAGGAATAATAATATAATAAAAAAAGAGAGAAAGAGGGTTTATAATAATAAAAAGTTTAATTTTAAACTTAACATAATATAAATTTTAATTATGGACCTAATTAAATAGGCCACAGTATGCTAACATATTTAATTAGGCCTAAATCCAAAACCTTAAGTACATTTTACTTGCAAAAGTAAATAATGCACTAACTAATAGTATGTATGGATAAGTAACTAGTATGCAAACAAGAAGGTTAAAGATTCAAACCATAATGAAGGCTTGGCCAAAAATAGGACACGTGGTGACATTTCATTGGTTGGGGTTGATGATGTCATGCTGACATCTTCTCATCCATACCTCTAGCATCCCTCCAAACCTGCATTTTCCATGCTCAGTGCAGCAACTTCTCCATCATTTTTTGCTAACATTTCTTTGTGATTTCACCATCATGGGATACTATGAATTGAGACAAAAAAATGGTCTTGTCTTATAGTTTTAAGCGAAACGAGTAGAAGCTTGTTAATTTTTTTTTGGCCAAAAATAGGACACATGGCAACTTTCATTAGTCAAGGGTTGATGACATCATGCTAACGTTATCTCATCCCTACCTCCAACATCCTCTTAAACCCGCATTTTCCATGTTCAGTGTTTGGCCAGGGTTTTTTTGTGATTTCACTAAAATAATGATGAAATCATAAAGTATTCATGGGATATTATGAATTAAGACAAAAAATTAGTCTTGATTCATAGTTTTGAGGTATCAAATTGAATAAAAAATATTGAGGAAATATGGATTTCAGATTTCGCTATAGAATATAAATCAGATTCGAACAATTTTGGCAAGAATCCAAACTTCTTGAGTGTTGAAAATCACTCATAATCATCATACAATTCGATTTTATTGTCCATAATCGCTCAAATCTGGTAATTTCCATAATTAAAAGATCAAAACTCTAATTTTTGAAATATTAGGATTTTCTTTTTTGATTCAATTGACGCTTAATTCAAGCTCATACAGTATAAATAGGAGCTCAAGCAAGCTTTTTACATCAACAATTACACTAAAACTCACTTTGAAAGTTAAATCAAAGAAATGCTTAGTTATTAGGATTTTAAAGAAATTCTTCGAATTGTGGGTTACATAGGCGAAATCAAGCAAATCCATTACTGCAGAAAGATTCCAGGTAAGTAAAGCTGTTGATTAATGGCTTCCGTTCAAGTTGAGGGAGTCAGAATCACCTCCAACGGTCACCACCGCCACTGACGTCACCGGCAGGATCTGGAACCACAGCCTGCCATCGTGTTCGGTCTGAACTGATAGCACAGGAGTGTTTAGCATACTCCTATTGCCTTGTCCGACTAAGTCACCATCGTCAGCCATCTTCGGAACCGCTAAAATGACCTCTGCCAATCGCTGCCTCTCTCCCTCACCCACGATCCAAGTGTTGATCCGAATCTGTCCAGCGAGCTCCCCCTGCCCGACCCGCGCTTTGATTTAGGTTAGTCTGTTTCTTTTTAGCTTAATTAATAAAAAAAAAGGTAAAAAATTAAAAAAGGAATATAAGAAAAAGATTAAAAAAATAAAAAATTATAAAATAATTAATTAATGTAGAATAAATTTCTGTAAATATGAATGCATGCTTTTTAGATTTCTTTTATAGATAAAAAAAATCATAAATATGTAACAGTAAAATAATAATAATAACAACAACGAAAAATAGCGATAAGCTTTTTGGTCAACAAGAAAAATCTCAGTTTTCTAAAATGTAAAAATAAATGGTAGAATCAGGAACATCAAAAACTATATTTTCAAAAATTAATAAAAAATTCTAACGAACATAAAGTTAGAGAGCTCAAAATCTAAAAATGACCGACTACTAAAATTTTTCTAAAAAAAATCATATGCTGTTTGATTTCAATTAATGGACATATAGCCACCCGGGGTGACTTAAAATGAAAATTCTTTCTTTTTTTATTTTATTTTATAAATATTTGAATTAATATTTAAGTAACATATCTTTGTAAAATAAAATGAATATTTGCAATAGCAATGTTGTTTCGTGGATACTATTGATTATTGCCACTTGGTAAATATTTTATTCATTAATATTTTTGAGACATTAAAGGAGTGATAATTTGATTATAGAATTTAAGGTTGGTAATCATACGGATTTTAAAGGAGATCCCTGAAACTTATGAAACTCTAGTTATTTTTCAAAATCAATTCAATTTTTGT
Organism: Combretum micranthum; assembly: GCA_024138025.1. Lineage (NCBI taxonomy): Eukaryota > Viridiplantae > Streptophyta > Magnoliopsida > Myrtales > Combretaceae > Combretum > Combretum micranthum. The sequence continues at coordinate 2,621,478 of JAMXBD010000018.1, forward strand.
AGATCAGTAACTAAGTTAGATCGACCAATCAATTAATCCTAACATACATTTTTTCCTGACTCTAGTTAGGTGGCGATTCTAAAAGCTTTTTAAAAAGCGTTTTGTTTTTCTGAGTCAAGGTTTTGTATCAAATAGATTAAGATTTGATATAAAATTGTATTTAAAGAAATTAAGCTAGAAATGAAAAATCTAGGCTTAACATGCTCCATGGTTTTTTTTTTTTTTTAAATCATATGACATGTGTCGCATCATGAATGGCTATATACAAATGGTTGTTACGTGATTTAACAAAGTATGAATGGTAACTCAAAAAGTTTTGATTAGGTACTAAATTTAATAGTTTAAAAGTTAAGATAATAAATTGAATATTTTTGAAAAGTTCAAATAATTTTCATCACATTATCTAAAAATAAATGACTTCTCTTAAACTGTTGTTGTTATTTCTTTGGGGTAAGTGTCGCACAAACTAGGGTATTATTTTTTGGTTGCCTAAATAGCTTTTATGCAGAAAAAAACTCCTTGTAATGATAAAATGTAGATTGTTTAGATGACTTGATTTATTATATTAATCAATATTGTTAGACTTGAATTGGCCCGTCCGATTGAGCCTGACCCTTCTTGGAAATATGCTCGTTTAGTTGTGGTTTAACTCCATTTCGATTAGGTTTTATCCATTAACATTTAACCCTCTAGAATATTTGACTCAAGTAGTCTTGGGCAAAATTTTACAATATTGATCTTAACTCTCTATTAATATTAAATTTTAAGATCGACAAAGTAGAGATCAAAATAAATAATATTTTTCTATAATGTGAAAGCACAGAAGGAATGATAACATGCAAATACTGTAGAAGAGTAAATGGGTAGATTAGGTGAAGATAGACATATGGAAGTAAGGGAAAACGGTGGATATCCAATTTGGGTTTTATTAATGAAATTAATATTTTAGGGCACATGCAAAGATCTCCATATTAATACAACTCGTTTATAATTGCCTAACATAGCTGTTAGAAAAATATTATACAAACATAATTACATAAACTTTGATGTGTAGATGCTTTAAGGAATACCTTTATGTTTTCCACCCCTAAATATAAGATTGAAAAATTTAATTCCGCCTTATAAGTACTTCCGATTAATTAATTAGAGATTACGAGCATAGAGTTCGTCATATCACGTTGTTACTTTGCTATTTGTCTTAGTGGAGCTGGCTTCTATCCTGCGTTCCTCTTGGAAGAAAGGGGAAATGAACAAAAGAATATTAATAATAATATAACAATAAATAATGATAATGCCGCGTACGGTTTCTTATTGCGTTAGGGGTGTGTCCACTGTCCGCTGCTACCAACCATCAACTTGTGAATCGAGCGTGTCTTATTTTAAAATATATATATTTTCCAATTAAAATAAAATTTATGTTTAACTTTGACTTGAGTCCAGTTCCACTGGGAAGTAATTAGATTAGCGAGCCCATTCAGATAAATACCGAAAATTCAACATGGATCGTGTCAACTATTGAGTTGCTTAAACTCTAAGATCTAGATTGTTTCACTGACAGGGATTTTTTTCACAAACTTTTGTTTACATTTCACCATAGCCACAATTTTCTTCGAGGCTAGAGATGTAATCGAATCGGGTATTGGACGGATCATGTGAACCAAAAACCCAACCCGCTTTCTTATGGGATCTACCAAACCCGATCCTATAATGCTATAGGTTTTCATATGATATCCAAACCCGTCTTATAGAGTTTGATTTAAAACCTAGAACCTATCTTATAACCCTATAACTCTATAATCTTATTTTTTTTCCAACATATTTTTAAATTTTAATAATAAATTTAAGAAAAATCGGTACTTTTGAATAAGTTTTTTATACATTCAAAAATGAAAAGATGCATGTGGACTTGATAGAAAATGTTGCAAACAATATTTATTATACAACACTTAAACATATAAATATATTACTTTTGTCACCGTATAGTAGATAAAAATAATATTAATTTCCACAATAAACATAACTTGAACAAAAGTTAATAAAAAGTTCTAAAATTTATAATTAGTCTAGCAGACATAAAAGAAAAAAAATATCCTTTGAAGATAAAAAAGATGGTAGCTCCCTCATGTTTTCTTTCTTCTCTTTGCTCCTTTAGTAATGTTTTTATTTTATTTTATTTTTTATAATTATAATACCAAGTTATTAGGTATTTATTGAGTTTGTTATATGATCCAAACCCGATCCTATAACTCTATAAAGTTTTTATTACATATCCAAACCTAACACTAAAACCCTATAATGTTCAATCTTATAGTGTTTTTAACGGATCGAGCGAATCGAAAACGTTTTAACGACATATCTAGTTACATCTCTATTTGAGGTAGGCATATGAAAGTCCTTGCTATGTGAGTCCTGCTTTGGGATTGTAATGGAAAAAATTGCATCGGCCAAAAGTGAAACTTATGATGCTACTATTTCTAAGCAAGTTAAACGGAAATGTTTGAAATTTCAATTTTACTTGTGTTTTGAGTGTAAATTATATCAAAATGTATTAATATTTGAAGATAAATCCATTTAAGGTATCAACTTTCAAGTGAAAGTTAAATGAGGTATATAATAAATTGTACAATCATATATACTATAGATGGCTATATCAGCCAATTATCTCATATTTTATTATTGCATACGATGAGCTTAATATAACTATGACAAAATCGAATTTTTGAGTAGTTCACTGTTAAATTTGATTCATTTAATCTCCTATTAATTATACGCCAAAGTGAGCATCGGTGTTTAACCATACGACAAATTCTATGTAAGAATAAAGGGCCTTGTTTGCTCAATTACTTAAACCATACTGCCCGCTCTCGTCGAAAACACTGGGTGCGTATAGCTACTCTACCATCTTGCGAGGGTTTCCAATACCTTATATAGTTTCGACGACCACGATATAATTAACATTATGCTTCATATAAGTGACGGAATTAATGTATCTTTCTGTTTTAAATATCAATAGGTAATCCGATCAGCTGAAAAAGTTGAGAGATTTGTGTGTTGGAGCACATGAAACATAGAAAATGATCTCTAAAGTAAAACATGACTTTGGGAAACCCCTTTACCACAATATGTGGGTTTATTATGTCAAATATTAATAATGACACTCTTAGAATGTTTTTGTGATTATAAAGTAAAATAGTGGGATTCTGATGAATTGTCTAATGAAATAAGAAAGGAAAATGAAAGAAGAAAGGAGAAGTGACATCACACATGGTATAATGGTGCACAAATGAAAAGCATAGTGACCAAAATACACTTTGTTAGGTTTTTGGATGTAACTCTCATCTTTCATATAGCCTTCTAGCCACAATTATTGTCTAATATTTTGTGGCTACTTACTAAATATAGTGGCCATTTGGGAGTGATGATGACATAAGGCCATGAAAGAGAGATGTCCTTGCCTTCTCTAATGAGGTCCAGGAGAGGTGTGTTATTATGTAACCATTTTATATGCATATGATCTTATGAAAGTGACAACTTTTATAGGTATATTATGACACATATCTTTATTTTTTTTCTCTAATGCTATATTAACTCGATAGAGTGAAAAATGTTGTAATTACCTAGGAATGGAATAAGCAAGTGTAACCAATTATATAATTTAGCCGTATTACAAAACATCTATCTATCTACATATGATAGAATAGAAATACATGTAGTAAAAATGACTAAAATTTCAACCATGAACCCTAGGGACCATATATCTACCCCCCTAATACCTATCCATTATCCCTAATTCCATAAAGTCTAGCTGACAATTGGACCTGGTCCAGCAATAAACCGTTGGTGATACCCTTTCTCTATGAGTTTGCTTAAGCCATAGGTGGCGTGTGGACACGATGGTTTGGCGATGTTTCTTAAGGGATTGCGCAATCACTACAACAGAAGTGGGAATAAAATGAGAAGTTGATGTATGAAGGAGGCGATCTCACATTTGCAAAAGTAAATTGTAGTTCAGTTGCCATGTGAGATCTATATAGGGTAACATAGTTGAGGTTACAAAGAGGTATAGGAAAACTGGTGAAGATTAATAGTTTTGAGGACAGTGGGAAGAAATAGCTTAGGAATTCCATGGCCCTAACAAGAAGTTAATATTACTTCCTTAGACTGTTCTTCATAATAGTAAATGTTAAATTTGGTATTTGAATTTTGTATAAAAGTTTAATTTTGTACCTCAAGTTTGCAGTAGTCAATTAAATACTTTGTCAAACTTTTTGTTATTATTTTTACTATCTTCTTAATATCATTTACTTTATTTGTTGAGTTGGAAGAGGTAGTGTATTGTTGAATTTTACTACTTTTCCTAATATCATCTAGTATTGATAGTATGCTCTTTCCATATTACGAAATAGAGAATGATGTTAAGGAGTAGTAAAAATAGTTAATAAAAGTTTGATTGAATATTAAATTAACTATTCCAAAGTCTAAGTATTAAATTGAAATTTTGTATAAAGTTCAAGTATCAATATTTTAACATTTTCCCTCTTTTTAATTATAGGTTAGCCATTTTAGTCAAGCACGCAAATAATTTAACAATGAGATATTAAAGAACAGTGAACTAGCAACTTACCTTTGTTCAAGCAAGTGTGCATGGCTTTGTAATTATATCTAGTCTTTGTTTGGCAATATATTTTATATACTTGTTTTTCTTGCTAAGAAATTGAGAATTCAGATGAAAGTATATTATCGGCCGAAAAAAAAGAAAAGAAAAGATGAAAGTATATTAGTTGGAGGAAAGCATCCTATTATTGCAAGTGTCCGGGAGCAATAGGGAACTAGTAGCATTGATTTGTTATATTGAAGGATAATCTCTTTCTTAAATGCATTAATGTCCTTGGCAGCAGTGTTGATGGGTCCGGACCGGTCCGGCAAGTTAATTTCGGTTTAACTAGAAACAACTATAAAAAGTGGGCCGGTCCATGCATTGGGCTCAAATTTGCATCAATCCGGATTGATCCGATCGACCTGACCTATAAAAATAACTTAATAGAATTTTAAATATACATTCATATATATTGTTAATATATAAAATGCAGTCATTATATGATACTTTTTTCTCTTTTTAAGATATATGCTTTATGTGAATTCAATAGTTAATTGATGGATTTGATCCAAATTTAGATTTAATTAAGTGATGTCATATATATTTATCTTTTATAAATAAAATATGTCTTATATATAGATATATATACATATATATTTTTGCTCCAGTAGAAATTGGTTCGACCTATTGATCCTTGACTGCAAGGCATGTTTGGGTCAAACCGTCAGTCCGGCTCTAACAACATTACTTAGGAACGAAAAGTGAAGATTTGATATACAGTATTATCTATCTTATTAACTTTTGGAATTTGTGACCCGTTTTCAGTAGCCGTTTTTCGTAGTCAAATGTATAATGAATGAATATTTGATTATACATTTATTATTCATTCATTATATATTTAAGAGTCATAATTTTATTTGTATAATGAATAAATATTTGACTATATATTTATTATTCATTCATTATACATTTAAGAGATATAATTTTGGCTTTTATTGTCGGCTAGCTGTATACATATATAAATATATGTTTTGTTAGGGTTCGTATGAGAGTGAGAAAATGAGAGAGTTTTGATTTGTATTTTGTTACTATCTCTCTTTTGTACTCCATTATTGACATATAGTGAATTCTCTCGCCTCTGTCCGTGGTTTTTCTCGATTTGGGTTTTCCATGTAAATCTTGTGTGCGCTTTATCATATCTCTTTGTTCTTGCCATTGTTCGTCTTCTAACATTAGCTAAAAACATCTATCTTAAAGTCACACTTCCTTTTCTTTTTTTTTTTCCACCCTGAAAAAAAGTCACATGTGAAATTTGTGGAAACTTTTAGATACTTAAGACCAATTAAAATGTTGTTAGCCATAGCAATGCATGAATTAATAAGTAGAAACTGTGTAAAGTTTGACATATAAATGTTATGAACTCTATATCTCATAGATGGCAAATGTCGAAGTATTTAAACAAAATAAAAGCTATATCTATTTGATTGTAACTGATTTTGATGATTGTAAGTCCATCCTACTATTATCTCTGCTGTTAAATAAAAAATGAGAATATAACAAACTGGTCGACACTTGCCAGTTAACTTTATATAAGCAGACTGATGAGTTATAATTTAAAGGGAACATGAAGTGCTTTCAAGAAGCCAACCAAGATTTGATAGCTGGTGTAATTGATGTTAATATGGGGTAGTGTAAATAATTAGAGTTTATCACAGTTGAATCGCACATGATTATCGAAAAGTGATCCTTAGTTACTTATTAATTCTAAGAATAACTAGATTATTGACATGCAAATTTGAATAAACACCATAGTAATTCAAAAATTTAGAAAAATAGAGCAAGGCGGCTCAAATTCTATAATATTGATGATAACTTATCTGTTTTTTGCCTTGAGGCGTATATTTATATGGAGCTCAAAAGTTGCAAAATATAGAACTAAAAAAATTGCCAAAAATAGAAAAGTCTTAAAACTTAATAATACAATGTACATGAAAGAATAAATAAAATACCATAGACGACATCCAAAATAGAGGGATCGATAAGAAGTTATAACAAAACTAAAACCTGCCAAAAATATAAAAATTGCCTGTTTGAGAGCCTAAACAAAGGAATTTGCCCCTAAAATGACGTAGCATATCCCAAAGGCTGTTAGCCTGTTTCCTTCGAGATAGGGACCTAAAATTAAGAAATGGTGATTGACCCGTCTTTATCCAATTTAGTTAAGTACCTATTCGCTACTATTTCCACCTCATCATAATATCAGTTATAGTTGTTAAAACCACAATCTAACTTGCACAACTTTATGAGTTTACAATTTTGGAAGACTACTATGAGTTAGCTTGTGTAAGCAAGTATTATTATTATTATTATTATTATTATATTATTATTATTATTATTATTATTTTGTAAAATGTTACATTTTTAACCAACTCTACACAATTAACTTAGTAAAGTCTTACTTTTTAAACTAAATTTATTGATCTTACCTCTTTTAGTCAAATGGGATAAAATATATAATAAAGCATCTATATACTAGATGATCAACTATTAAGTTGTTACATTTTTCTTATCGTATTTTAATTTTGTTTACTCTCTCTTCCCCTTCTTCCCTCTCTCTACTCACTTGTTCGATATTTATAACATTCATTTAAGTTCAAATTCTAACTTTAAAATTAATAAGCCAACTTGTTTACTTCATTTATACAAATCAAGAATTTAAGATTAGTTGAAAGGTTTGATTTAATCTCTATAATTTCTAATTATTTCCAGACAAAAATAGAAAAGAACCACCTAGTTTTGACTCCATTTATTCTTCTTTTGTGCATGTTATATTATAAATTAAGAGTTATTTATAAAAAAAATTAATTTCTTCATTTTTTTATACCTATTACATTTTTTTTATGACCATTGGAAGTATATATACATATACATATATATATATGTATAGTCTTTTAAAGTTAATCTATGTAATAACATAATGGGTGTAGCACTTATTTCCTACACAATGTAGCGTATAATCGAGAATTTGATAATCTTAACATCAGTATCTTCACAAGTCTTTAAAGATACAGATTTGTTTCCACAAAGTGCAATGGGTAGAGTAACATCAAAACCAAAGTCACGGAATATAGACACCAAAAAGCAACTCATTAGTGGTTGTAGCCATGCTTCACCATTCATTTCAACCATAGAGGTTAAAATATCGTGCTATTTCTTCGTTTTTTAGGAGATAAGAGCCATACCCATCATGATATGATATCCATTTATTATTTTGGTTGACAAGCATTGCAATTTGAATCAAAATAAGAAGGCTAGTGAAGAGTATTATATTATAAAAAAAATGAGAGACACATAAGTGGGATTATTCACTTTTCTTATTCATAAGATAATAATTTTTACAAAGCTTTAGATGTGTATATAAAGATATATGACTAGATTAAAAAAGGAAAAGACTATGTTTATTCAACCCTTATTTAATTATATTCAAACCTTATTTAATTTCATGATTTTAGGGATACCTAAAATATTTTACGCCCATATTTTATGTCCTTAATTAGTTCTAAAAATTAGAAAATTAATTACAAATCATAATTATAATTATATTTTTCACACTCCCCCTTAAACTGGAGACTAAGTGTCTTCTATTCCTAGCTTGGAAATAATTGAAAGGTTGTACAATTGAATCCTTCAGTCATGACTACGGATGCAATTTGGGCGGGTCATTATATGGTACCCGGCCCGCCTGAACCGTTTAAAACCCTATAGGATCAGACCCTATAGGGTCGTGGGACGGGTTTGGGAAATTACATGCAGACCCTGTAGGATTTAGGGTCGGGTTCAAGTCATTAAAAAAACCCGATGGGTAACCCGAACCTGTTATATTATAAACAATTTAAAAAATTGAGTTTGAAATTTTAAAAAATAAAACCCCACTAATTTTTGTCTTTAAGAATAGTTGTTAATAGTTTTAATTTTATTTTGTCTTTTTTTCTAATTTTTAATTTTATCTCTTAAAAGGTTATTTTTATAATATTATTAATTTTTGTTGTTTTAACAAATAAAATAGCTAGTTCTATGAGCTTATGAATTGACGAGCGTGCTGTAACTAGCTTAGCTAGGTTTAGACCATACTGAAGTCTAGTTGTCAGCCTACCACCCAATATTTTGTTGGAAGATGCAATTGAATTTAACTAAGAGTTGAAAAGGGAAAAAAAAAAGAAATGAAGCGGGTTGCAAGATGGGGCGGGCGGGTCAGGGTCAAAACCCTATAGGGACGGTTTGAGTATTGAATAAAAAACCCTATAGGGTCACGGGGTGGGTTTGGGATATCCTATTAGGAAGTGGGTCGGGTTCGAGTCTTATGTGACCCGTCCCAAACCCGCCCCTATTGCATCCTTAGTCATGACATCTACCAATTGACTTGCAGAGGGTATGTATGGTGTGCAGATTAGACCACTTTCCAATTTTTCCTTGATAAAGTGTTGGTCTATCTCAATATGTTTTGTTCTATCATATTGACTAGGGTTATGAGCTATGTTGATTGTTGATTTGTTGTCACAGTAAAGCTTCATAGGTCCCTCCCCTTGATCCTCAAGTCATCTAGGATGATTTTCAACCATAGTAATTCACACACACTTTGTGCCATTGCTCTAAATTCTGATTCAGTACTAGATCTTGCTACTATATTCTGTTTTTTACTCCCCCATGTCATCAAATTACCACCAAAAAAGTAAAGTAGTCAGAGGTAAATCTTCTATCTATAGGAGATCCTGCATAATCTGCATCTTTATAAACCTCTAAAATAAGTCTGGCATCTCTTCTAAATAAAATCTCTTTGCCGAGACAACCTTTTAAGTAATGGAGTACTCTATATGTTGCCTATAAATATGCTTCCCTTGGATCATGCATAAACTGACTAATAATACTTATTGAATAAGCAATGTTAAGATGGGTATGAGCAAAATAGATAATCTTTCCTACCAAATGCTGATACATCTCCTTATCTACAACTGGGTCTTCTCTACCTTCACCAAGCTTGTGGTTTGGCTTGATAGTATTAGTGGCTAGTTTGCAAGCAAGCTTCGCTCTTTTCTTCAATAAGTCTGTTACATATTTCTATTGTGAAACAAAGATTCCCTATCTTGAGTATGCAACTTAAATTCAAGGAAATATTTTAGCCTTCCAAGCTCTTTTATCTCAAATTCCGTAGTTAGACCCCATTTCAAAGCTTCCTTCCCCTTTTCATCATTTCCTATGACTATTATGTCATCAACATACATTAAAAGTACCATCACCCCCCTAAATTGAAATGTTTAATGAAAAGCGTGCGGTCTTCTTGGCTTTGTTTGTGACCTATGTCTTTCATCACTTTAGCAAATCTCGCAAACCAAGCTCTCGAAGATTGCTTAAGTCCATACAAGGCCTTTCTCAATCTATAGACCTTATTAGCAATATCTTTGCTTTTGAATCTTTGTGGAATCTTCATATCGATTTCCTCCTTTGAATCTCCATGCAAGAATGCATTTTTCACATCATACTATTCAAGTTGCCAATTGAAATGAGCAGCTAATGACAGTAATATTCTTACTGTATTCATTTTTGCAACAAGTGCAAATGTCTACTGATAATAAACTCCATAAGTTTGTGTATAGCTCTTAGCTACCAATCTTGCCTTGCATCTCTCAAGTGACCCATTAGCTCTATATTTCAAAGAAAAAAAATCCAATTGCAGTCGACTAGATTCTTCCCTTTGGTTGTTCAACAGTCTCCATGTCTTGTTTTTCTCTAATGCATTCATTTCTTCCCTTATAGCATTCCTCCATTCACTTTTAGATAATGCCTCATTTAAGGTGTTTGGAACAAATATTGTATTGAGACTCATAAGAAAATTCCTATGTGATGGTGAGAAATACTTAAGAGACACATAGTGAGATACAGGATATAAGGCTCGATTTCTGCATTCTCTAGTACCATTCCTTACAATAATAGGTAATCTAAATCATTTGTTTGTGTTTTAGTGGGTTGTGTATGAGAAGGGGATGAGGGTCTTACCATGTATTCATCTACAAGACTTGGATTGGATTTTTGGCCTTACATTTGTTTTAGAGCAGATTCTTGAACTTGTGTTTGTTCTCGAGAAGAAGATGACTTTGAGGACTCAATGGCTAGTTCAAGGGATGGGATAGTATCTCAATCATCAGATGACTTTGAGGACTCAATAGTGCAGATAGGTAAAGGAAGGTCAAGAAGGTCAAAGGAAACACAAGAACTGCCTTCCATCATTACAGCCTCCCCCTAAAGAGAGGTCTTGCAGAAAAAAGGTATATTTTCTACAAAAGTGATATCTACAGAGATGTAAAAATTTTTGGATGAAGGATGGTAACCTTACACCCTTTTTGAGTGGAAGAGTAACCAAGGAAAACACATTTGATTACTTGAGGGTCTAACTTGCCTTTGTGTTGGTTATGGATATGAACAAAAGTAGTACATCCAAATACCCTAGGTGTAAGATCATTAGAGGTACTAAAATGTGAGCAAAAAGTTTTGAAAATTTCCACGGGGCTTTTGTTGTCTAGTACATGTCAGGGAATTCTATTTATCATGTGTGTGGCGGTAAGAACCTCCTCTCCTCAATAGGACTTAAGAACGTTCCCTTGAAAAAGTAGCGCTCTGATAGAGTTAAGTAAATGTCCATTTTTCCTCTCTGTATCCCATTTTGTTAGGGTGTGCTGACACCTGATGAGTCATGGACAAAGCTTGTGATTGGAAGTAGGGTGACAAAATATGGTTGAAGTAATCCTTGGCATTATCTGTTCCAATGCTTTTGATTTTGACCCTAAATTGGTTTTGAACCATTGTATGAAAATTTTGTATGACTTGACTAACATCGGATTTTTGTTTAAGAAGAAAAAGCCATGTAGCCTGAGTGCAATCATCAATCAAGGACAAACCAACGAGCTCCAAATACATTAGGTATAGTGGAAGGACCCCAAATGTCACTATGAATCAAATGAAAAAGGATGAGTACTTCTTTTATTGCTAATAGGAAAAGATACACGAGTATATTTGCAAATTCACAAATACGGCAATGAAAATTTGCAATATCTAATCCTTTGAGCAAAGTAGGAAACATAATTTTCAAGACTGTAAATGATGGGTGTCCAAGATGAAAATGATAAAGCCAAATGATATCTTTGTTTGAGGAACAAAGCATTGACAAATGGGAATTTTTTGTGACTTCTTTTGAAGCATTTGGTGTTTCAAGGTAGTAAAGCCATTTTTTTCCTTAGCAAGTCTAATCTTCCTCCTCGAATCCTGCTCTTAAAAAACACAATGAGAAGAATAGAAATTACGTGACATTTTAGGTTCTTTTATAATTTTATGGATTGAAACAAGATTAGCAGCTAACTTTGGGACATGGAGCACATATTTAAGAATAAAGGAAGGTATTACATGAATATCCCCTATTCCTGTCACTAGAGAAAGAGATCATTTGCTATAGAAATTCTCCTATTACTTAGACATGGTTCATAGGAAATAAAAAATTGTGATGAGACGGTCATGTGGTTAGTAGCCCCTGAGTCTATTATCCAAGAGTTCTTGAAAATTCTTTTTGAGGCATGTAACCCAAAAGAGAGTAGAAACTTACTTGAGAGTGTCAATGAGCATGCACTAGAGGGCTTTTCAAGAGACCCTTTCAAATAATTTTTTCCATTCAGCCTAAAAGTAGTCTGAATGTTCTGCAAATCACTATTAGTTTAGTAGGAATTATCTTCTTCAGAGTAGGAAGAATGGGTGGTTTTAATTTGAGACATGATTCTCACTATTTTAGAGAAATTACTAAAAAAAAGTAATAAGGCTAAAGAGACAAGAAACAATAACAATGATTCGGCTCACAAACTAAATAGCAATGTCAATGAAGGCCAAATAAGAAAAGTAATGGCAATGAAGGGCGGAAAAACAATTGAAAATAAAAAAAGAGCCGCCTAGGGCTTTAATGTCATAATATAAAAAAAACGACAGAAATATAAGTGGAATTATTCACTTTTCTCATTCATAAGATAATAATTTTTACAGAGTTTAGGTGAGTATAGAAAGATGCATGCTTAGGCTAAAAAAGAAAAAGATTATGTTTATTTAACTCCTATTTAATTTCATGATTTCGGGGATACTGAAAAAATTTTATGCCCATATTTTATATCCTTAATTAGTCTTATAAATCAAGAAATTAATTATAAATTATAATTATAATTGTCTTTTCCACATATCATATAAAATGAATAGAACAAAACAAGAGAATATATCCTTTGCTGGGTATGTGACCTAAATTTTGTTAAAGCTACAAGCTTGGGATCTTAGGCTACCAGCTTATATACTATACACCGCCAGCTTTGAATCTAGCTCTTAAAATTTTGAATATGTAGATTGTCAAGGCCGACTCAAAGCCATCGATCTTTATTGGGTACACCATCAGCATTGGCAAAAAAGCCACTGACCTTTGGTCATTAGATGTGAAACATCAAATTCCGGCCTTGAGCCGACTTACACATACATGTATATATGTATATGTTATTTTTTAGGGTTTATGCGATTTTGAGATCATTGTATCACTTGTAAATACATCCTCTTATACTCCTTCTTCAACATTAGTGAATTCCTCTCATTTGCCCGTGATTTTTCCCGCAAGGGTTTCCATGTAAATCTTGTGTGTGCTTTACTTTGATTTTATATTTGCAACACAAGATTTTCCCTATGGCAGGTCAAGATGTGAGCGATTCTTGCATAGATGGATTTGGATGATGTGTTATTAAGGTTTAAGAAGATGCCAACTCCATGGTCACTAAAAGAAAAAACAATATAAGGATCAGAAAGCCCTTTCTTAAATCTATCTTCATTTATCAAATCAAATTTTGCAGGATATGTTGAAGGAGAAGACAACTACTGTGTTATGGCTGAAATTGGAGTAGTTGTGTATGACGAAGAGTTTGGCCAGTAAATTACTTTTGAAGCAGTGACTATATTCACATCGTTTGATAGAAGGTGGGTCTCGAAGATCACTTAACCACTTTCAAGGAAATTGTTTTTGATTTGGGAACTTTGGAGGTTGAATATGATGAAGAGAATTTAGCTTTAATTTTATTTTGTTTGTCACCTTCTTCTTATTCGACTTTTAGAGACACTATTTTATATAGTCACAATTCTCTTATCATTGTTGAAGTCTATGAAGCTTTAGGTTCTTTTGAGAAGATGAAGCATCTTGTAATTAGACTTGAGCCTCAGGCAAAGGGGCTTGTTACTCGTCATAGGAGTTAGGATTGCAATTTTAGTGGTAATCCAAGAGGAAGATCAAAATCTATAGATAGGAATAAATTGCGGAACAAGAATAAGAGAGCTGCTAAAAATCAAAAGAGGACAACAAAAAGAAAAAAATTAGCTGAAGCTGATGAGCTAAAGATCACAGTAGTGGAGAACTTCTTGTTGCTTTTAATGATGATCCTTATACCAATGAGGAGTGGATTTTTTATTTTGGTTGTACTTTTTATATGTGTCCCAATCAGGACTATTTTCAACATGTGAAAAAGGTATCTAAAGGTGTTGTCTCGTTAGGTAATAATGCTTCTTGTAGGTTTGTAGGTATCGGTACCATCAAAATTAAAATGTTTGATGGTGTTGTTATGACTCTTTATGATGTGAAACATGTGCCTGGCTTGAAAAGAAATTTGATTTCTTTGAGTACTCTTGATACAAAATGGTAAAAATACATTGGTGAAGGTGGAGTTCTGAAGATCAGTAAAGGATCTCTTGTGGTGATGAAAGGATAAAAAAAGAATGCTAACTTATATGTTTTACAGGCTTCTGTGATTGCAAGTGATGCAGCCGTCACTTCTTTTTCTTTGTCAGATAAAGATACTACTAGACTATGGCATATGCATTTAGGGCATATGTGTGAAGTCGATATGACTAAATTGAGTAAAGAGGACTTCTTGATGGACAAGGTATCAACAAATTGAAATTCTATGAACACTGCGTTTTTGGGAAGTAAAAGAGAGTTAGATTCACCCCATATACTCATAATACAAAGAGTACTCTTGACTACATCCATTTTGATCTTTGAGGGCCATCTAAAGTGCTTTCTAGTAGAGATGCTATCTACAAATTGAACATCATTGATGATTCGTCCAAAAAAGTTTGGGTATTTTGCTTAAAATAGAAGAATAATATTTTACCCATATTTAAAGAATGGAAGACGATGATTGAGAAATAGACAAAGAAATAAGTAAAGCATCTTCGCACTGATAATGGCTTAGAGTTATGTTCTAATGAGTTTAATGTTCTATGCAAGTTAGAGGGAATTGTGAGACATCTAACAGTTCTTGGTACACCTCAACAAAACAAGATAATAGAATGATTGAATAGAACTATTATAGAGAAAGTCAGATGTATGTTTTCTAATGCTCAGTTACCGAAGTCATTCTAGGTTGAAGCAGCTTCTATAACATGTTTTTTAATTAATAGGTCTCCATCAACTGCAATTGAGAAGAAGACTCCACAAGAGGTATGATTTGGTACTCCTACTAATTATTTTGAATTGAAGATATTTGGATATCCTACCTATGCTCTTGTACATAATGGGAAATATAAGCCTAGATCTTTGACATATATATTCCTTGGTTTTAAGTCTAATGTCAAAGGATATAAGTTGTGGTGTTCTGAATTGAAGAAAGTCATTGTTAGTAGAGATGTGATTTTTGTTGAAACAGCTATGTTATATGACTTGTCTTCTAACACTTCATCTGGTAAAGCATAACAAAAATCAAGCATGTAGGTGGAGTTTGAGATTAGTTCATGTTCTACTAAAGTCTACTTCTCAGCTAGTTTCCACACCATCACAGCCGCAATATTCTATTGCTAAAGACATACCTAAGAGAGATATGTAGAGGCATAACTTAATGCTTATGCACTGAACGTGGTAAAGGACATTGATTCTAATATGAAGCCATCTAATTACACAGAGGCTGTTAATTGTAATGATTCTGGTAAGTGTATGATTATTGAAATAACCAAAGTTTTAAATTCATACTTAATGCATGTTAAATTTGATTGTTATATGTGTGCATATGTTAGTGTGAATTGTGGTGTGTTTGAAATGATAACATGTGTTATGAAGTAATATATAATAATCTATGGTAAATATATCTGTTAGAAATAATAATACACAAGGAATACTTAAGAAGAGGGGGGGATGCATTAAGTAACACAAATTTTTCTATTTTATCAAACTATATTAATTAACTAAGATCAGACAAGAGTTAACTTAAACAAATAAATGCAGCGGAATAACTAATTAAAACTGATTAACAAATAAGCAAAGATAAAGAAACACAGAAAAGAGAAAAGAAAGAGAAAGAGAAAGAGAAGCAATACAAGGATTTAACGTGGAGTTCAACCCACTGCCTACTCTCTACGGTGCAAATGCCTCAAAGAGGACTTTTATCACTATATTGATTATTCTAAAATCAATACACCTCTTAAACGAGGAATTACAACAAAGCCTATCACAATAAGACTTTTACAATTGCTTTTCACAAAGGACTTCCACTTGATAAATCAAGTATTATGCTGGTAACACACGACTAGACTTCTCTTTGCCTTCCACGAAGAACTTCTTGCCTAATCGCAATTCGGACAATACTAGTAAATCCATACCAGACTTCAAATGCCTTCCATTGATGACTTCTCTTTACCTTCCATTGATGACTTCTTTTGCCTCTACGAGGACTTCTTTTACAAATGCCTCCTTTGAGGACTTTTTACAAATAGCTTCTATATGAGTAGATTTACAAACTGAAAAGCTCTTAAGGAAATATACAAATTTCCTTTACAAAGAAACATTCCTTGAACATTTTACAACAGAAAATACTTTAGGAATTTTACAAATTCTTTTACAAACTGAGCTTCTTAAACAAGCAGATAAATAACTTTTGTAAATCTTAAATAGTGCTAAAAAACTCTTATTTAGAGTGTATCAGCAAATTTCGAAATAGAGCACTAATTGTTCTCTTAAAAAAATTTTCAAATTGATGAGAAGAAGAGCAAAAACACAAGTAAAAAAAACTTTACAAAACGTTGTTTTCGTTTTTACTGTGCGTTAAAAAATTCTAGTATATTTCCTTCTTTTTCAAAGAGAAGAGGAAAATTCTATTTATAGCTCTTGATAAAACTTTGCCCGTTATAAAAAAATTTCTAACAACACATACTTGTGTTTAATATACTTAACGTTTTAATAACGTGTAAAAGTTAAAAGCAGAGAAAGAGCATTATATGTGTCTGATACATGCATTCCAACAGCTCTTTTCTTTCTAAAATCGAGGGTAAAACTTTATGAAGTCAAGGTCTGAGATCGAGGCCTAAACGTCAGCTCTTGACTTCATAAATTTTGCTTGAGGGCAAACTTTTTGAAGTCAAGATTTGAGGTGGAGGCCTAAGCTTCAGCCTTTAACTTTATAAATTTTGCCCAAGGGCAAAATTTCTGAAGTCGAGATCTGAGGTCAAGGCCTAAATTTAGCACTTGACTTTATAAATTTTGCCCAAAACTCCAATCCTTGACTTTTCGATTTTGCCTAAAACTCCAGCCCTTAACTTCATAGTTTTTCCCAAAACTTTAACACTTGACTTCATAGTTTTGCCCAAAACTTCAACACTTGACTTCACGAGTTTTGCCCAAAACTTAGTCTTTTGTCTTTATCTAATGAATAGGCCCAAAGCCCCTTAGAAATTTGCCCCAAAAGTCAATGCATGTTGGATAAATAACAAGTCTTAATCTTTCACACTTTGGACATCCAAAACAGACCCAAGAAGAGAAAAAAAATTCGTAACAATTGTAAGATTAAGGTAAGTTTATATGATGTTCAAGATGCTTTATTTCTCTTTTAATCTATGAAATTTCTGTCAAATATAATGCATGTTGGATATATATGTGTATTGTTATATTGTGATGTTGAGATAGCTTAGGATTTGTTTATGGAAGTGTAATAATGGTGTTGAGTTGCAGTATGATGAGAAGTTAGTATTGTTGAGTTATATTAAAGAGTGGATTCATGTTGAAGTAGTAGATGTGAAGAAAATTAAATTATAGTGTTAAGTGTGTTTTAATGGTTGAGGAGGAGTATTGTGTTTTAATGATGTTAGAGAGGAGTTTGTGTGTGTTTGATGATATAGGGTTCTTATACCATGTATTAAGGAAGGTTATAATATGGTTTGGAAGAGGTTGGAAGAGTAAAATGTAAAAATTTCGTGTTTGAAAAACAGAGAAAATCTGCAACATGAACTACAGTGTATGCTGTCTCAAACGCCGTCGGTGTACCTGCAAGCTTAAAAAATTTGGCTACTGATCATTCGAAAGGCAGCTTAAACACCATCGGCTTAGATCCTAATACCGCTGGTGTTGAGGTCTACACAACCAATGTATTGCCGACGTAATGACCTAAAATTTTATACAGAATGCAGTTTTTTAACGACGGCTTAAATGCCGCCGGCGTAAGACCCCTACACTACTGGTGTTTGAGTCTTACACTGCCGGTGTAAATTACCCGGTGTAAATTACCAGTGTGGGCCCTGCAGATTTCAATTTTTTTAACCTTTTTTCAACATCTTCCAATACATGATATATGACTTTTTGATTAAGAATCCAACTTGCATGATGTTATATGATATATATATATATATATATATCATGTGATGAGTTTGGATGATTTTAAATGAGATTCAATAACTTCCTAAGTTTTTAAACTAGTGCGTATAAGCTTGACTTATGACAGTTATGTTGATATAGTTTGATTTGTGTGGAACAGAGATAGATACTCAGTTCGAGATTTCCTTTAATTCTCAATCTGATCCAGGTACACAATAATTTGATTGATTGTTGCTTAGGATAGGCATATTTAAGTTTGACCTTAATTAAAGACTAATGAAAAGTTTATTGAAATGATTTGTGGTTGAGTCGTGTCTAGTCAGGAGCGACAACCTTATCATGATGCAATGATACGATAGTTTAGGCACTTAGTCTAAATCTTTGTCATGATATAATGACTCAAATCCATGATGCAATGGTTCACTATGATGCAATGGTGGTTACTTTTAATGGCTAAGTGGATAGTTAATGGGGTTAACTGTGTCGATATATTCTCTACTTAGGCTCGGAGAAAATAATATATTTTAGTTCACGGTTATGGAACCGTTGAACTAATTGATGTTATAGACAGGGATAGGTGGAGTGTATGAAGGAGTGTGAACCCTAGATGAAGCTATTACTAATTTTTATCGATTAGATATAGGAGATATAGGTATCTGGTCTATCTATATCAATCCCCTGAGCAGCTACTGTTATTTAAGATCCCTAGAATTCCCAAGCTTGAATCGGAGTTTGAATACTCTAGTGTTATTTTTTTTACTCACTTAATTAAGGATAATGAAGTTATGGTGAATTGTTGCATTGTATTTAGTTAAGTGTGCTTGGCATATGTATTTATTGCACTATTATGTACTAGGCCTTTGGCTCATGCTGCTACCTTGCAGGTGGTTATGATGATGAGCTCTACGACGATATGGGCTATAGGACTGTCTGGGAGACCTTTATGGATGATTAGAAGTGTGACCTTGTATTAGTTGTTTAGGACTTTTCGATGTATTTTGTAAAATTTCTAGGCTTATTTACTAAGTCTTGAAATGAAATTTTATTTTAAGTTGTATATGCAATGTAGCTTGCTTGTATGTAAGCTTTATATGGTATGTGATCCTTGGGAGATCCTCATGTAATGTATGTGATGTATGTTTTGTATATATGTGATGACCCACTACTTATGTAGTGGTAGTATTTCTTAATTCAAATCATGTGAATGTCATATCTATTTTAAGCAAGCAATCATTACAAACACTTCTTTTTAGACGACCTTATGTATAGTACTTGGGTATTTCCTAATACTTGGGTATTATGCGTGGTCGGGGGATTTGGCATGCTTAATTTATGGATTAAGTGGGCTGGGTCCTTACAATTACAATGCAGGAGGAGATAGAATCTCTTTTGTAATAATTGTACATGGGATTTAGTGAAGGTTTCTAAAAGGAAGAAGGCTATTTGGTGTAAATGAGTACTCAAGAAGAAAGAAGGAACACCAAGAGTTGAAGAACCTAGGTACAAAGCAACACTTGTTGCAAAAGGCTACAGTCAGATACTAGGTATTGATTTCATCGATATGTTTTCTCTTGTTGTAAAACACAGCTTGATTCGAGCATTTCTTAGTATAGTAGCTATGCAAAATCTTGAGCTTGAATAGTTAGATGTGAAGATAACTTTCGTATATGGAGAGCCTGATGAAGATATTTACATGTAACGGCTAAAGGGCTTTATGGTCTTAGGAAAGGAGGACCATGTTTGCATGTTAAAGAAATTGCTTTATAGCTTGAAGCAATCACCCAAGAAATGATACAAGAGGTTATACAAGAGGTTTAACTCATTTATGACTTCTCATAATTTCAAGAGAAGTAATTGTGATAACTGTGTCTATTTCAAGAAATGTAATGATGGGTCATTTATCTACTTACTCTTGTACGTTGATGACATATTGATAGCAGCCAAGAATAGAGAAGAGATTCAAAAGGCTAAAACTCAGTTGAGCAGAGAGTTTGAGATGAAAGACTTAGGAGTAGTAAAGAAGATACTTGGAAAATTATAAGAGATAGAAAAGCAGATATGTTGTATCTAATTCAAAAAGAGTATATTGAGAAAATCCTTTGCATGTATAATATGATGAATGCTAAACTTGTCAATACTCCTCTAGCAACTCATTTCAGACTTTCATCTGCTTTGTCTCCAAAATCAGATGATGAGATTGACTATATGTCAAGGATTTCATGCTCTAGTGCTGCAGGATCTCTTAAGTATGCTATGATTTGTATACACCCTGATTTGTCATATGCTATGTGTGTTGTCAGTAGATATATGGCAAATCTTGGTAAGGATCATTGGGGAGCAGTTCAGTGGATTTTTAGACATTTAAGAAGTACTACTAATGTTTGTCTACAATTTGGTAGAACTAGAGATGAATTTTTGGGTTTGTTGATTCTAATTTTGCTGGAGACTTGGATAAAAGAAGATCTCTGATAGGTTATATTTTTACACTTTGTGATTGTGGTATTAGTTGGAAAGCCACATTGCAAGCTAGAGTTGCTTTATCCACTACTAAAACTAAATATATGGTTATTACAGAGACCTTTAAAGAAGCTATTTGGTTGTAGGGGATTATTTGATGAAATCAGTGATGACTTGGAGACTTCTACAGTCTATTATGACAGTCAGAGTGCAATCTATCTCACAAAGGATTAGATGTATCATGAGCGGACAAAGTATATTAGTATCAGGTATCACTTTGTTTGTGATATTAATGTTAATGGTGATATTTTTGTAATCAAGATCAATACTTAGGATAACCCTGCTATTATGATGAAAAGACACTTCCTTTAGCCAAGTTTGAGCACTGTCTGGACTTGGTTAGTGTTGGTTGCTGATTAAGTCCATTTAGGGTTTTACGGAAGAGGAGGAGAATGTTATGTTTTTGTGTTGAAGATTGGAGTTTGTGTTGATTTTGCTCTTGAATTCATGTAAAGGTGGAGATTGTTGGATGTGCGACCCAAATTTTGTCAAAGCTGCCAGTTTTGAATCTTAATCCACTAGTTTATATACTGTACGCCGCCCACCTTAAAGCCAACTCTTAAAATTTCAAATCTATGGATTGTAAAGGCTAGCTCAAAGCCGTTGGCCTTTATTAGGTACGCCATCGGCATTGGCAGAAAAGTCGTCGGCCAATGAAACATCCAAATTTTAACTGCTAGCTTACAC
The DNA here is from genome assembly GCA_024138025.1 of Combretum micranthum. Taxonomy (NCBI): domain Eukaryota; kingdom Viridiplantae; phylum Streptophyta; class Magnoliopsida; order Myrtales; family Combretaceae; genus Combretum; species Combretum micranthum. The sequence goes on from JAMXBD010000018.1 coordinate 2,642,969, forward strand.
ACACACACACACACACACACACATATATATATATATATATATGTGCATGCTATTTTTAGGGTTTATGTGATTTTGAGATTAGTTGTATCAATTGTAAACACATCCTCTTGTGCTCCTTCTTCAACATTAGAGAATTCCTCTTCTCTCCCCGTGGTTTTTTCCACAAGGATTTCCATGTAAATCTTGTGTGTGCTCTACTTCGATTTTGTTTTTTTTCCATTGTTTGTCATATTCATTTATAACAAACTGGTATCAGATCTAAAAATTTAGTTTTGTTTTCTCTATAATGATGACTGTGTAATATGACATTCCCTTGTTGGATCCCAACATCCCCTTTAAGTTTCAAATGATAAGCAAAGTAACATGCATAGAACCAAACTCGAATCGTTGGTTCCTGGTTCATGGGAACCACCTGTTTCATGGTTCAGTTTCGGTTTCTTTAGAACAAGAAATTGTGAAGTTAATAAAAAAATCAATTAAATAATTTTACTTAATTTTTTTGGAAACAAAAACTTTACTTAATATAAGTTAGAAAAAAATTTCAGTGATATTTAGAAAAGAACAAAAAAAAATCAATTAAATAATTTTACTTAATTTTTCTTGGAAAAAAATTAATATACGTAAGAAAAAAAATACAAAATAAATCTTTAACTTAAAATAACATGAGCTTAACATTTTTGTTTATAGCTCATTAATTAAAAATAATTTTACAGTTTTGCATTTATTTATATATAATCAATTGGGCTGTTTTAGTTGTTGTATTAATAATGTGATAAAATATTTATGATACAAATAAATCCCAATAACACAAAAACAACTCCCACATTGTTTAAATAAAAGTCCACTATGGTTATAAGTGTATATAAATTCATCAATACATGATTTTAAATATATTTATTATTTTTATTATTAATAACAACACATTAAATGTCATCAACAGGAAATAAATTTATACTATTCACATGCTTAAATATTTGCTTTTAATTATAATTTCTCTTTAATTTTCTTTATTTTATTTTATTAATATTTATGGCGTGGAGCCTTAGGAATCACCAGTTCTACCCGTTCTTTAGCCAATTGTTGAACCGACAGTTTTGGGAGATGAAACTGTAAGGACTTGATAGAACCGACAGATCCTTAGACAGTTCAAACATGCCATCCTCGGGCTTGTTCCTAGTTTAGGAATAGCAAGTGACAGGTCAGGTGTTTGAAGAATTATGAGTGTGTTTGATTTATTCGTATATGTTTAGATAATGGAAGAAAGGAAAGTAAGAGGAATTCTAAAATCACTAAATATAATAAATTATAGGGTAAACATCACATTTGATATCTAAACTTTGCTAATTTATACAATTAATTATTTGAAATTTAAAATTGTTAATTTACTATCTACAAAATTGTTAAGTTCATTTATAATACTCAAATGAGATAGCTAATTGTAAAAATAAATAAAATTCGGGCAATCAGTTGCAAAATCTAGTAAAATTTAGGTAGTTAATTATAAAAAATGGATAAAGTTTAGATAGTAAATTGATACTTTTAAATTTTATATAGTTAATTATATAAATTGGTAAAGATTAAGTTTAAATGTGACATTTACCTTAAAATATAATGCAATAATACTAATATACCCATCAAATTAGAAAATTTAAAAAAAAAAAAGAAAAAGAAAAGAACCAAGGCAAATAGGATGGGTAAATTAGAAGATTTAACAATTTTCTTCTGCAATTCTTCCCTTTTTTCGCCAATCGAAGAGGAATATAATTATGCGGGCTTGAGAAAATTTCCCCCCTAGTTCCTCCCTCCATCCAAACAATGAAAATTAAATATTTTTCCTCCCCATTTCCTTCTCTCCCAATTCTTTCCGTTCCCTTTCCTTCTTTCTATATATAGTGTTATGCTCCTCTTGAATTATACAAAAGTTCTGATCAAGGGAAAATATCAAATTCAGTCCTTGAAATTTTCATAAAAATTAAATTTGGTATTTAAACTTTCAAGTAATCAATTTAATATTTAATGAAATTTTTTATAATTATTTGCACTATTTCACTAATATTATTTGCTCTATATCCAAACATAAAAGAGATAGTTTATCAATAATAGATATTATTAGGAGAAGTAGTAAAAATTTAATAATAAGTTATGTTTTCATATTGGCAAATAGAATAAATGGTATTAAAAAGGAATAAAAAATAGTCACAAAAAGGTTTAGTTGGCTATTAAGCTGGTTACTTTAAAGTGAGATACCAAATTAAATATTTTTACAAAATTTGGGTGATAAATTTGAAATTTACCTTTGAAGAATCACATTAACCGGCTAGGCTTAAGAAAGGACCGCTTTAAAACTGGACTTTCTCAATGAACGTTACGAAAAATATCAGCTCAATTACGATTTCTAGCTCAAATCCATAAATTATACTAAGCTAAGATTAAAACATGGCTCGACGAGAACCGAAAAATACACCGAGAAAAATACTCTAAAAGGAGCTATGTTTTTCTCACTTTAGGTCTCTAAATTTTCTTCCGATTTTTGAATTTTGATTTTGAAAGTTAAGTCATCATAGAGCTGCCATCGGTCTATAGATTGTTAACATACGCTAAGGTAACAGGCTCACAGCCTATATAGAAATTTGAATCCATAATAAATAAATATAATAATAACATCGATCCCAATGAGAAGATAACAATTTAGGTTCACTTGATTAATCTTTTCCCACTTTCTTTTTTATTTTATAATAAACCCAAGATAAGTTACACATGAGAAATTGAATTTAAAGATTTAAGATCTAAAAATACTGGAATGAATCTATGATAAGTTATACTTTACATACTCATAAGGTGTGTTGGTTCGTTGGTTTGGTGTCTTTTTGATATTTGTTTTCTGTCTATTTTAATTAGATTATTTATCAACAACAAATACAAATAAAAAATAAAAATTTTTACTAGTAAAACAGATCTTACAAATCAATTAGAAATCAAATATAGATAAGATATAAAAATAAATACTGATAAGATACAGATGAAAGACAAACCATTCAAACAGACCAGTTTCTCTCCTCTTCACATTCGATAAATTGTAATTTCTTTTTTAAAACTTTACTTCCCTGTTTTCATCATTTCATACCTCTAAATTTATATAATTCATTATTTTAGACCAACACTCGGTCTAATGGTCAAATCTATGTCAAATTTTTTGTTTAATTGGATATGTTCGTTTGAATTTATTTTTTGTGCTTTTATTGAATTAGGATATTTGCATTTCCTATAATTTACCTTCAAGAGTGATATTTTCTTAAATTCTGAATCAGGTGTTTTTGGACACGAATGCCAGATAATATTTTACCTACGAAAGATAAACTTGTAGGTTCCATCTGACGCATTGGAATTGATAAAATTTCAAAACCTATACTAAAGCAGAAATTCATAACTGATTCATTTTGAATATTTCTACGGATCGTCTAATACGGACAGTTTAGTTTGCTATTTTTATTAAAATAAATATAATAACTGATATATTAAGTATTTTAATGAAATGAATATAATTAAGGATAAAATAAAATTATTAAATAATTAATGAAATCGAGCTCATTAAAAAAATAATTTACAGAAGCATAAAATTTTCCCTACCGTCAACTTTTGAATATCATTGGGTTTAGATTGGAGTACATTTTCGTAACAGGATAATTTTAGAGGGTTCGTACTTAAGTTATATCTTAATTTTTCTTTGCATCTATTTCAAAAATTTATTTTCTGGATGTTTAGAAGATTTGTCGCCTATAGTCTTAGTAGGTATAGATATTGTCACGGTTTCGGAACCGAACTGAACCGGAACTGGAGTCACTGATTTCAAGCCTTAAAATTGAGGAACCGGAACTGGAGCTATATCTCACGGTTCCAATCCCGTTCTATGGTACTGGAACCGGAACCAGAACCGTCTCCCATAGTTCCGATCCGGTTTCATGGAACCACCAGTTTCTCGGTTTTGGTTTTGGAACCGCGGAAACTATCTTTTTTAAAAAATAAATTAAAATTTTTAATAAATTAAATTTTAAACTCAAAATAATTATTGGATCTAAAAGTATTAAATTATTTAACCAAAATTTAAAAAAATTGTTCGTAATGCACAATTATATGTATACGAACACATTCAATATCAATTATAGTTAGTATTATAAGATTGTAAAATACTCTAGAGGATAAAAAGAAAATTACAATGCAAAAATAGTTTCACATTATTAAGAAAATGAATTTTATTTTTAGAAGAAGTTTATTTAAACTAATTTTATATGATTTTAAACTATATTTATTTGTATTATTGATAATAACATATTAAATATTATGAATAAATACTAAATTTTACTACTTATATGAAATAATTTAAATGTTAATAATTATATATTTAATATTATTTTTTTCAATGGAACCAGTTGGAATTGCTGGTTTCATCGGTTTTAAGCTAAAGAACTGCCTAGAAACTGTGAAACTGGTGGTTCCATATAGGCGGTTCTAGAACCGATCAACTGATCTGATTTTGGTTTTAGAACCACCGATGATGGTTCCGATTCGGCTTTTAGTTCAAAACCGAATCATGTCTACGTCTATCTAGACAGGACGATTGGCTTTTTATTGTGTAAGTGTGAATATTGACTTTGACAGTAGCCGTCCTGCCTTCTACTTTCAAGTAGACGAGAGTCGGTTGAAGCCTGAAAATCATGAACCATCCTTCATTTTAAGCTTATAATTATTGTTATTTCTTTTGGGGTTAAGTGTCTTGACGATTTAATGTATCGTGTTTATACTAACTTAACAAAATACAGGGAGAGGAGACTTTTTTCATCTCATTTCTTCTAAGGATTAACTATAGATGGTATAAAGAAGACAGGCAGATACTTCAACCATTGGGATACATCCTGTGGATTAATATAACAACCCAAAACTCCGTTTGTTAAGATATTATTACTTTAGTAAGACACCACATGGTTTTATCGTTGATACCAACTGTTTTATCAGAAGTCACCAATCCTGAAAGCATTTTTAACTTTAAAGTTCTGATAAATTTCAAGTCATTATATTAAAAAATACCTTAATGATTAGAATACAACGATCTTAACTTATCTTTCAGTGGTACCACAGGTTATACTCATTTAAGTACGCTTAGAGGAAAATGATTTTTGTCCCTCTCTAATATGAGAGCAAATGAGATTGACATTGTACAATCGATATGAAGGGGTGAATAATGCGAAATTGTAAATAAGGAAATAGGAAAGATGGGAGCATCTAATTTGGCTTTTATTAATAGTGTTTGAAGTACACAAATGAACATTATATCTGAAATGCATTTAGTAATCACCTAAGTTAGTATGTTAAAAAAAAAAATTACGGAAGAAATAGAAACTTTATGTTTTAACAGATATCTTTTCAGTGTAGCCATTAATATATGAATTATATTGAATCTTAATAATTATTTAGCCATATTAAAATTTTCAATTAATCCATTATACATTTTGAGAATATAGGTCCCCATATCACGTTATTGGGATACAAATCTTAGTGGAGATGACTTCTATATATTCTTCACTTCCTTTTTAGGAAATAATAATAATAATAAAAATGGCCTACGGTTCCGTATTGCGTTTAGGGCTTGTCTCCACTACTACCATCAACTAGGCAGTAATATTCTGTACACATTAGTAATGACATGATAGGAAAAATGATCTCACTAAACATGATAAATAGGTCGTGCCGTGCCGTATGCATGTTAAATTTGCGTGCTTTTACATGCATGGTCTATTCGTGCTAGCGTGCTTTGTGTGCCGTGCTTCGCGTGCTTTTTTTTTTTTTTTGAGATGTACCATCTATGCTGGCTCATTTATTCACGTGCTGTGTTGCGTGCCTTCAATCGAGTCTAATTTCATATGGTTTTTCGGTTTTGTATTATTTTTGACTCGTGGTTTTTTTCAATGGTTTTCGGAATTTTAATTAAACTAATTATTCAAATTAGTTATAAATAAATTATTGATCGTAACATTTAAGATAAATAATAATATTCATTACATTACTATTACATTAATATTAAAAAAGTAATTAATTTAATTTTAAAAAAATTATGCAAATATGATAATTGGCCACCTTATTGTCCATCTTGATCATTAGCATTGCTCGAGGGCTGACAGTGATATGGTAGTTGTGGCCCTTGTAGAGGTGGTGGTGGAGGATGTAACGCTCGATAACCTACTCTTGTGGGGATTATGTCCTTGTCTGCCTTAAAATTAATATGTTAATAGTAATATAATTGAAATCATTTTAAAAAGATAAAATATACTATATATTATATTTTTTAAGAAGACAAATATATTTAATTAAAATAAAAAAATAACTTATTTAAATACAATTTAAAGTAAATTGAAAAATCACTATTTTTATATTATATTAAAAAAAGGTATATAAATTAATTACTATTACAATATTATTTGATAATTTCATTTTCTTTTATTTCCTAAAGCTATTGAAATTAATATGTTAATAGTAATATAATTGAAATCATTTTAAACAAATAAAATATGTAAATTATTATATTTTTAAGAAGAAAAATATATTTAATTAAAATAAAAATAATATTTAAATATAATTTAAAGTAATTAAAAAAATTAAATAACTATTTTTATAATATTTTTTTAAAAAAGGCATATAGATCAATTACTAATTACAAATTATTTTAAATTTATTTTCTTTTATTCCTAAATAAGTAAACAAATTGAAGTTAATATATTAATAGTAATATAATTGAAATTATTTTAAATAAAAAAATATACTAAATAAATATATATATTTTTTAAGAAGACAAATAGATATAATTAAACTAATAAAAAATTTATTTAAATACAGTTTAAAGTAAATTAAAAAAAAATCACTATTTTAATTATTAATTTAAAAGTGCATATAAATCAATTACTATTACAATATTTTTATAATTTCATTTTCTTTTTTCCTAAATGAGTAAACAAATTGAAGTAATGTTAATAGTAATACAATTGAAATCATTTTAAACAAATAAAATTTACTAAATAGATTTTTTTTTTGTTAAGAAGACTAATATATTTTATTTAAATAATAAAAATAATTTATTTAAATACAATTTAAAGTAAATTAAAAAAATAAATCACTATTTAAAAAAAAAAACCCACGTGCTAGTTCGCATATCTTGAGTGTCATGCCTTGTCGACCCACTTATTTCGCATACCTTGTGTTTACTGTGTCGACCTGTGTGTGCTCGTGCTTTTATCTTTTTCCTTCACGTGCAGTGTGTGGCGTGCAAGCCTGATGCCTGCGTTCCGACCAACGCATGCCGCAGCCCATTTACCATGCCTAAATCTGACAAATGTTTTAATGATATTAACAACATAAATGAATTAATTGTACACACACATAGATATATATATATATATTATATATATTGTTTGAATTTTTTAATTTATGTATTTTTGACAAACTATACACTATTATTACAATTTGTTAAAATAATATTGTATTTATATACGGCTTATTCGGAATATCATCAAGAAAATAAAAAACGCAAGGTGCAGCCGTGTAGGAATTTTATCATTTTCATGTTCGTCAAAGAAACGCAAACAATGTGCCTGTCTTTTCCTAACTCAGCTTATTCCGTCGCGTACAATCTCTTCCTTTAATCGCTACATATCGTAGCTTTTCCATGTTTTTTCCATGTTATTCTTTACACTGTATATATATTTATTGTATTAACGTATAAAATCATTTTTTTTTCCTTTTTTTTTCGGTAGGTGTAAAAAAATCTCTGTTTTTCATCTGTATCTATATCTTTTTCAAAATGATATGTCTAAATATGTCCGATTTGCATATATATTTTATCTATATTTGATCTATTTGATCTTTTGATGAGAACTATCAATTTTTTATTTATTTATATCTATTTAGTTCCTTTCAAAATTTATAATTTTTATTGTTTAGATTACTTTTGTAGGAAATTGTATAATATGCTATCAACACAAGCTCTAATCTTAAAATTTTCAAATTTCTCTATAATTTTTTTTTCACAAAAACAAATCTTGCAAAGCTTGAGTTTGTGACTCTTGATAATTATTTGTCATATATATTAGATGTTGAGATTCATTTACATGTCATGGGTCTTGAATACAATCAAGGGACGAAATAAAGCATCTAGTCAAGACAAGGCCGAACTAATAATTTTTTTTCATCATCATCTTGATGAATGATTAAAAATAAAATATCTGATAGTAAAATATCCTACTGATCTTTGGAAAAGTTTGAAAGATAGATATAACCATTAATAGACAATGAACCTCCCAAAAGCTCGATATAATTAGATGTACCTATGATTCTAAAACTTCAAATCTGTGAGTGAATATAATTCTGCTATGTTCAGTTAGTTGAACTATGTGGAAAATATTGAAAGAACATTATATGCCTTTTATGTCTCAAATATGCTACTATAGTAGCAATATCATGAAAAAGGCTTTAAAAATATTATGAATTAATTCCATATTTGCTAGTGGTTGATCAATAATAAGTTGCTAATGAAAATCATGAATTTTAACCAATTGGATCTATTCCATTCTTTGAATGAATGTAACATCATTTTAAAATTATTATCATAGTCGAGCATGGAAAGAATCATAATAATCATAGCAATCATAGTGGTTATATTAATTGTTATTTGAAAAATACATTACACCAGAAGAATTGAACAAATAAGGAAGGAAGAAAAAAGAGCTATAAGAAGGAATGTAAAAATGTTTGCCATCAATGTGGCATGAAAGATCATTGGTCTCGTACCTATTTTATTGTAAAACATCTTGTTGACTCTGACTAATAAAAACCACTCGCTTTGTCCTCTAGCTTATACTATACAAATATTAGAATGATTGCATATCATTCTATAATAAACTAGAAGTTTATTATGAGCTTACAGTTTGGCATAACTGGTTGGGTCACCCTAAATCAATAATGATATGGAAAAACATTGAAAATTCATGTGGACTTCCATTGCAAAACCATAAGATTTTTCAATTTAATGAATTTTCATATGTTATTTGATTTCAAGACAAATCAATTATGAGGCCATCATCAGCTAAAGTTAAGATTGGGTCCCCTTTATTTTAAAAACGAATTTATGGTGATACATTTTGACCTATACATTCACCATGTAGACTATGGTATTAATTGATGCATCAACACTAGATGTTCACATGTATGTTTATTATCAACTTGCAATTTAACATTTGCTAGATTACTAGTGAGTTTACATTTTAAGCATATAAAGATTATTGCATGTCTATTGGAATTTGTGTTGAACATCCTATTGCTCATGTTCATACATGTAATATCAAGAAATCAAGTCATGTAGTGTTTGTCACTGATGAATATATAAATACAATGTTTTATATGTCAAACTTTGTACAATAGGTTCTAAAACATAATAAAAATTTGTAGTAAACTAATAATACGGATAGCAAAGTAATATATATATATATACATATAGTAATAAATGCCTAATTTTTATTAATGAAAATAAAAGAAAGAAAAAGCAATTATATATATAATATATATATGATAAAACAATAATAATGAAAAAAGACAAAGAGAGTAGAAAACTTGTTGGGCAATAGAGGGAATCAAAATGTTAGGAGAGAAAGGAATTGTCTTTTTGTTTTTTTCTTTTCTTTCATTCCCTTGTGTTTTTTTCTCTCTCTCTCCCCTTCTCTTAGAAATTTGAGGAATAGAAAGGAGTAACACCAGAATCTAAATCTTAGGAAAGCATTACCAAGGTTGAAGATTTGGTAATCAATTATAAGGTAGGTTTACCCATTCCTTTCTACATGATTGTAGAGTGTTACTTGAAGTGATTTTTATTGATTTCAAAGAATTGAGTGTTTTTCATCAATTTACATGGAGGATTAGATGAGTTATAGGATAACAACACATTAGGGATTGTTGATTTCAATATATGAGGATATAAAGGTGATAATGTAGATTGGATTCACCATGAATTGGTCACATGCATGAGGAAGATTTTGAAATTTGTGGTTGGGGAGTATGCAAGCATGTATTTTTAATATGTGGAGTTTGAATTCAATATGTAGAGTACTTTTCCATATGGGTTTGTGTGTGGTTGTATTTTCTTTGCTTTTCAATACATGTTGGTATTTGTTTGTACAAGATTATAGTGTACTTTTTTTCCACCATACAATTATGATATACTATATCCCCCACTAAATGAAAAAAAAATTTGTAGGAACTCCAAGTATTTTGAAGATCAAGTATGTAGAACAATGTGTGTTCAGTGTAGATGACATAAAAGTTTTCAGGAGCTTGAAATAGTGATCTAATGTTACAAAAAATTAGATGGGGATTTAAAACTAGACATGTAGAGCTTTGCAATGACTACTCATTTGCATAATTTTGATTTGAATTGGCTAAGATATGACCAATCTAAATAGGAACGTTAAACCACCATTTTAGTAGTATGTTTCACCAGTTAACCTAGATTCAAAAAATTATTATGACCAACACAGGGCTTGAATTGTGGAGCTTCAACTTCTAAATTTCTAATAGCATGTCATATTTTAACCCTATAAATTTTGCGTAAAAAATTACTAGGAATACTTCAAACCAACTCCCATGTTTTGATCACTATAGATATCAATCTCTGTCGATGAAATTTGTAACATTTATTGAGACTAACATAGAGTTTGAAATGAGGAGCTTCCACTTCTATATTTCTAATAACATGTCATAGTTTAATTTTATAAATTTTCACTTAAAATATGACTCAGAAGACCTCGAACCAGCCCCTACATTTTGAATCCCCTATTTTGATCACTACTGATATTAATTTTTGCTGATGAAATTCATAAAATTTACGGAGACTAACATAGAGCTTGAAATGAGGAGCTTTCACTCTTAACTTTCTAATAACATGACATAGTTTAACTTTATAAATTTTCACTTAAAAGTATGACTAGAAAGACCTCGAACCGGTCCTTACATTTTAACTTCTTTGTTTTAATCTTTGCAACTTCAATCATCAATCTCTGTCAACAAAATTTGTAGAATTTATCGAGACAAACATAGTGCATGAAATGAAGAGCTTGCATATCTAGATCTCTAACAACATGTCATAGTTTAAATCTATAATTTTTCACTTAAAAAAATGACTAGAAAGACTCGAGCCAGTGCCTATATTTTGACTTCCCTATTAATCACTGTAGATTTCAATCTTTCAACCAAATTTATAAAATTTACTGACATAAACATAGAGCTTGAAATGAGGAGCTTCCACTTCTAGATTTCTAATAATATGTCACATTGTAACCTCATAAATTTACTTAAAAATATGACTAGAAAGACCTTAAACTAACCCCTACATTTTGACTTTCTGTTATGATCACTGTAGATATCAAATTTTGTTGATTAAAATTGTAAAAATATTGTAACCATTATGGAGTATTGATTGAAAGAGATTACACCTCTCATTTTTATTACGATCATATAGTTTTATTCATAGAAATTTAGTCATATAGCTTTTGAAACATCCACTCAAATCAACATGTACTGATCTAAATTCATGATTGGTTCTTATTCATCAATATTGTTTAGCAACTACTTTCTCATAAAGCAATTAATTAGGCGAAAACCAAATTCTAAAAAATTCCTAATATGTTATAGTCTATCATAAAATGGTAAAAGACCCTAATGGAGTGATCCTTATCTCACAAGTAACCTGAAACAAAGGAAAGATGGTAGTAAATGTAAATTGTGGGAATAGTTGTAATCTTCATCATTTCCTTGTAAACAACTATACTTACATCATAGATTAGCAAGTAATCAACTTTTATTGCTATTATAAGAACAACAAAATCTATGACAATTGCCTTTTTCACCTACACATGGATCAAACTAAAGCAAGAAGGCAACTAGGCAAATATAACCAAAATATAAAATGAGTTAAAGCTTTATTTGTACCTAAGTTTTTTGAGTAAACATTTGAAAGATGATAGCTTACTATGAATATATGTGGACATGAAGAATTATTTTGTATTGATTAATTATAAAAGTTAGATATTAAGAAGATAAATGGTCAAGTAATATAGGATCATAAGGTTAGAGGACCTTGTTAAATCGTTTATGTAAGTTAAGTGATAATATCAAGAGAATTGATTTTGAGGACTAATTGAACTTAAAGGTAGTTGAGCTCTTTTGGTTGATTTACATAGATTATGTTGTGAAATAGTAATATAATTACTATATTATTCTAGGTAGTGATGATCCTTAATTCCTTTACAAACCGATAAAATATGGAAACGAATAAGTTAGAGATATAAATACTAGAAACATTTCATCGACCCTACTATGTGAGTATACTTATTTTGTAATTCAAGTTTATTTTGACACAAACCATTTTATCATATATAAATTCAATAGGAGGGGGGAATATGGTTCTTTAAAAAAAATATTGGGAAAATTATACCAGAATGTCATAACATTTGGGATAAGTTCATTTTAGGTCACAAGTTTGGAGTAGATAAAAAGAGGTCGCAACATTTGAGGAAAAGTTCATTTTAGATCACAATGTTTGGAAAAGTGATTCAATTTAGGTCTCCATGGACACGTGTCATCAGGAGAAGTTGATAGATGTTAATAGAAGAAGTTAACATGTGTCTAATGCGACCTGAATTGAATAACTTTTCCAAACTTTATGACTCAAAATGAACTTAACCCCCAATGTTATAATCTTTTTTAACTACTTGAAACGTTATGATAAAAAATGAACTTAATCCCCAAACATTGTGACCATTTCGATAATTTACCCAAAAATATTGAGGAAATAACCAAAATAGCCAAAACAGAGATTAAGAGATAGTGTATAACAGCGTGGGAAGGTTAAACCCTATTCACTATCCAATAAGTTGGTGGTTATACTTCTAGTGACTCCATAGTTTGTAGATATATCACTTGGTATGTTTGTGATAGCTTGGAAAATTATTTGAATGATTAGGAATGAGACCAGCTATGGTGACCATTTAGATGGCATTTGGTCCCCTAAAGTGTGAATCTAGTTTGCTACAATGAGGGTATAAGTATTTTAATACTCCTACTAGTTGAGTTTTCAAATGAGCCTCGAGTTACTCAATGTTTATTTTTTTCAAGTAAAACTGGATTAATTGGCTTGATAATGGACCTTAGATTGGTAGATTTGAACCAATGTTTTCCTTGTTCTCTTTTTAAAAAGTTGCACTCTCAGCTTAAGACCACAACTAGATTATGTGGCTACTTGCTATGTTTATTTACTTATTATTATTTTTATTTCCATATAAATAATTATAATGTGTTATCTCTATTATTGTGTACTTATAGTTTTGAAAGCTAAAGTTTTGATTTCTTTGATAAACTCAAGTACAAGTAATGGTAGTGACAATTAATTGGATACGATGGCTTTATGTTATCAACATACTCTTATGCTAGCCTAATGCCATGGATTGTGTTATTATTTTGTTGTTTGTTTGTCTTTTTTTTTTTTTTTGTTCTCAATCATAATAGGGGAAATTTTGTCATCTATGGGTTTTGCAATGATATATACATATATATTTTATATAAATTTTTAATTTGTAGCAAATCTGGTATATGTGAGGGGGTAAAGAAAGGGCTTTCCTCCTATGTTGAGGTAATATTCTTTTTGCGTATAGAGCTTTTGAGATATGTAGTGCTTTATTTTCCTAACTTGTGTTTTGAACTTGAAAGATTGTCATAGTTTTACATTATTTTAAGCTATAAAATATAGAATAGAAGTCACAACATGACTATAATCCATAGTAGGATTGATGTAACACATATAGAGCTTAAAATTTAATTTTGGGTTAGTATAATGTCCCTCTTTACCTGAGGCTACAAGTGTAGTGTGTTATTAGAGCCCTGAATGAGGGATGTTACAATACATAAAATTGTCATTAGGGTTGTCAAACTCAAGATTCTGCTTAGAATCACCAGGAGGTTCGTAGAATTGTAAGATTCTACAATCAATGTAAATTTGCTTGTAAAAACTATAGATTTACTTACTGTATTAATAAAACTTTAAATAAATTATGAAAGTAAAGAAATCAATATTAATTTTAGTTACATATAGCATAATTGAAGACACGAGACCAATTATTTTGTATTTTCAAATCTCTCTTGTGTCCACTATAATTTAAATCTTGTTTTTAAGTTTTACCCATCATAATAACATGTTGTTATTAATATGTTTACTGCAATCTTAATAATTGTAATAATTATTTATATGTACTGATTATTCACAATATGTAATTATTAAAAATATATTATAAATTTTGTTCAAATTACCATGGGTGAACTGCTACTTTGTGCAGTGATGAGTATTTTCATGTTCACTGAACATTTGTGAAAGATCATTAAATTTATGAAAAATAAATTAGATATAGAAATTTTAAAAGGAAAAATAAAACACTCTATATATTTTTTCAATTTTATAAAATATATTAGAGTATATAACTTGGAAGAAAATAATCCTCTTAAAAAAAGGAAAAACAAAAACAAAGGAAATGAAAAAAAAAAAGTTAAAATTAGGTTAGTTTAAGATAAATATCAAGAATCAACCCCAAAGTTCCTAATTTAAACATTAAATTACTTGCTTTTTCAAAGTTCAAATAGAACAAAACGTGAAAGATTACTACGCTACCGATTCTACTATCGATTCTACTATGTAGAATCGTGATTCTATCACATCACCAACTCATAAATTCTTGTAGAAACATATGAGTAGAGTGACTAGTCTGACAACCATGATGGTCTTATTTAATTATTTATTAAACCACTTCAATTAATAGTGAGACCATTTTTTATGAAGTCTAAATTACATACTTCTACTTGGGGACATGCTATTTTATATATAACAACACTTATACACATCAGACCAACGAGTTATCATAACTTTTCCCTTATATATTTGGTTTATGTTTACAAGCAAAAGTTTCCCATCCAAGAATTTTTGGGTGTGTAGTTTATGTTCCAATTTCTTCCTTACAACAAACAAAGATGCAACCTTAAAGGAGATTAGGAAGATATGTTAGATATGAATCTCCAACACTAATTAGATATCAAGAACCATTAATAGGAAACAGTAAGGTTTGTTGATTATTATTTTGATGAATCAAAGTTTTCAACAATGGGGGGAGAAAAAAAATAGTTAACCTAGTTGGTTCATTTGAGTCACAATGTCACTTAAAAAAAAAGAAGCTAAAATGTGAAAGCATTAAATAATGTTGTGTGTCTTCTGAAGCAGCAAAAATTGAAAGTGATAACATTGTTCTTCGTGTTGGACTAGCCGGTCTGATCTGGTTCAGTTGCAATAGGCCTTAGGAGTCAGTTGGTTCCCTCTAATGAACCATTTTCTGGCTGATTGAATCAGTATGCACTAGATGAATTGACCGATTCAACACGACTTAGTTAACCTAGTTGGTTCATTTGAGTCACAATGTCACTTAAAAAAAAAAAAAAAAAATGTGAAAGCATTAAATAATGTTTTGTGTCTTCTGAAGCAGCAAAAATTGAAAGTGATAACATTGTTCTTCGCATTGGTCGTTGTCCCCATCAGAATCCCATTCCCTTTTTCTTCCAAATCTTTGAAATTCGAACCACCATTAGCTCACCTCTACTACTTACCACCATAAAATCGTAAATGGTTAGACCCATTGACCTTCGAACCCATAGTCCTAAACCCCTTTACCAAGACCAACTAAGTCGACTTTACAATCTTGATGTTGATGACATGACAAATCTAATGGGTTGACGTAGGAAGATTATCAACTGGACATGTATGTGTGTGTTGTTTCCATAGTGTTTGTTGGCTGAAAATGGGGAGCCAAGCTGCTAAGTGTGTGTGTGTATGAAGCTTGGAGGAGGGAAATGGGTGGAGTAAGGAAAAAAAAAGAGATGGTGAGAAAGACTTATATATGAATAGAAAGATGAGAAGATTGACTTAGTTGCTAAAAAGATTTAATCAAAGAAAAGAAAGAAAGAAATAGTGAGGATTAGGAGTCTGGTGGTGCAATATTTGTTTGGTGAGAAAGGAAAATAAAATGGGGAAAGAAAGAGGCTAATTGATTTTTTCTTTTATTATTATTATTTTATTATGAGTGATGGGGTGAGGCTAACTAGGGGAGGATTTATGCTTAAGAGGAGCAAATTTAAAGAATATTTAAAAAGATTAAGTGAGGGTTTGAAGAAAAGAAAAGAATGTGTGCAACATAAAGCTTGTCCCTTGTTCCTGGTTGGTTATGTAGATAAATCAGGCTTGGCTTATACTTTAAATTTATTTATTTTCTTCAAGAGTAGCTAGATTGGAAATTTCTAGTTAGGATTTCATTAACTATACTAAGACAATTGGAGATTACATTTGTATTTTGATGGAAATGTGATTATTATTATTATTTTTATAATTATGATATAATTTAAATTTTCATTTTTATTGATCCTAATTTGAACCTCGGTTTAACTTGCTTTGACCCTTAACCCCCTAGCATGTCTAGGTCAACCCTCAATCCAAGTCTAATAACATGGTTAAAAATAAATCTTTTTGAGAGAATCATTTTATATAGTTTTGCTCCTCATACAAATCAATGTGAACTTGAAGTTCAAAGGATTATCCACATCTAAGATATAGCAAATAAATTGCTAAACACATTTATTGACCCAAAGAAAGTAACTAAATCTCATATTCTAGTAGTAAATGATCCAATTAGAATTGATGTCCATGGAGGATAAACCATTATTACAAATGACTATGAGACACTCCTAAAGTGAGGGAGACTGATCGATTTAAAAGATAAAATCCTCGAAAAAGAAAAGGAGCAAATGTTAAGGAAGGTCAAGATGAGGATATAAAATCTTTTAAAGAGATTAATTCCTATGAAATAACTTATAAAATCCCAAAATTGGTTCATATACATGAAATCAATAAAATTATTGAGATATCAATAAACTATATCATGATAGGAATGTGATGGAATCGAAGTAAAACAAACATTGTTGATATTTTTGCACATAATATGACACTCAATATTATAAAAGAAGATGAGAATTTCAAACCTACCTCTATAGAGGATTGTAGGTATATAAATGATTGGCCAACGTAGAAAAATACAATTCAAGTAGAATTGAAATCTCTTACAAAGCACGAAGTTTTTGAACTTGTTGTCCAAAAACTTGTGAACATTTGTGCAGGAAAGGAACCATGATGAACAATGAAGAAGAGAAAGAAAAATGAATCTTTGCAGAGAGTATTTTATTTATGTTCGTCCTACTTACACAGAATACCAAAACAGAAATATATACAATTCCTAACTAACACAACTCTAAGACCAACCAAAACAAGACACGTGGAACAAAACAGAAAATTACAGCTGTCAACTAAACAGAAAAATACAACTATCAACAATAAATATATTTTCTTAATATAACTTCCACATCCCCCCTTCAAGTTGGTGTCTCAAGAAGACCCAACTTGGAACAAAAATCAGCAAGCTTATGAGCAGGAATTGTCTTGGTAAAAAGGTCTGCAAACTGAGAACTAATAGGAAGATGCAGGGGCTGCAGAAAACTAGCAGCAATGTGATCGTGAAGGAAATGCAAATCAATCTCGAGATGCTTGGTACGAGCATGAAGACAAGCATTGGCAGCTATTTGAAGGGTAGATTTATTATCACAGAATAAAGAAACTGGACGAGGAACAACAACATGAAGATCAGTCAGTATGTAAGAAATCCACAACAATTCTTTAGTGGTCGAAGCAAGACTGCGATACTCAGCTTCGGTAGTTGAAGTACTAACAGTTCTTTGCCTTTTAGTCTTCCACGAGATTAAAGTAGACCCAAACATGATGCAAAACCAGTCAAGGAATGACGGTCAAGCATCGTTGATTCCCAGTTAGCATCAGAAAAACCTTTGAGCTCCAAGGAATTAAGAACAGGATAAAACAACCCAAGAGAACAAGATCCCTTCAAATAATGCAAGACATGATGTGCTACAACCAAATGAGAAGTCCGAGGACGGGAGAGAAACTGACTTAAAGCTTGCACAGCAAATGAGATGTCTGGACGCGTGACAGTAAGGCAAAGAAGTCGGCCAATAAGCCTACGATAAATAAGAGGTTGAACCAACAAATCACCAGAACAATCATCAAGCTTGAGTCCAAGAGGAAGTGGAGAAGAAACAGGATGACAACCAGTCATCCCTGCATCAATCAACAAATCAAGAAGAAACTTCCGTTGATGAATTAGCAAACCATTATCAGTCTTGCGCAACTCAAGACCTAAAAAGAACCGTGCTAAGCCAAGATCTTTAATGGTAAAAACATCATCAAGTTACTGCTTCAAGAGAGAAATATCATCTAGATCAGTCCCCGTTACAAGCAGATCATCAGCATACAGAAGAACAATACTAAAGGAGTGACCAACAGTACGAGTGAACAAGGAGTAATCGGCCTTGGACTGAACAAAACCATGGTCAATTAAAAAATTTGAAATCTCAACATTTCATTGCCTAGACGCTTGCTTTAAACCATAAAGTGAGTGTTGAAGTTTACACACTTGATTAGGTAAAGCTTTGGAATACCCCTAAGGTGGATGCATATAAATCTCCTCATTAAGAAAACCATGGAGAAAAGCATTGTTTATATCCAATTGAAATAAAGGCCAATTACGAGCAGTAGCAACAGCTAATAAAATGCAAACCGTGCCTAACTTTGCAACAGGCGAAAACGTATCATGATAGTCTTCACCTTCAACTTGAGTATATCCCTTAGCCACAAGCCTAGCCTTATATCTTTCAATAGAACCATCAGGACGAAATTTAATTTTATAGACCCATTTAGAACCAATAGCACGCTTACCCGGAGGTAATTCAGTCAACTCCTAAGTATTATTGAGTTCTAAAGCCTCCAATTCTTGATTCATTGCTGTCACCCATTCTTGACTTTTAGAGGCTTGAGTATAACTAGATGGTTCCTTGGATGTTAAAACATGTGCTAATGAAGCTATATATCAGAGGATAAGAAGCAAATGAGTCAACAAAAAACAAAGGATGAACAACAGTAGAAGCATTAGAGGGAGCAGTAGAGTCTGATTGAATAGAATGTACAAAATCATGCAACCACTGCGGAGGTTTACAAACTCGTGTAGATCGACGCACAGTAGGCAAAGAATCTGAATTTGAAGACAAACATCAACATCCTCAGATTGGGACTGAGGAAGAGTAGCAACGAAGGAGAAAAATCAGATATCATCAAAGGTTAAAGGAAAAGAATAAGTAGCAGAACCAAATCAAAGGATCATTAGAAGAAGATTTGAAAGGAAAAATGTCCTCACAAAATCGAACATCATGACTAACAAAAATAGCATTGGACTCAAGATTGTACAATTTATAACCTTTTTGAGCCGACATAACCAAGGAAAAGACATTTAATTCCACGAGGATCAAATTTGTCCCTCAAAACAGAAGGTGTGGTAGCAAAACACAAACATCCCATGGCAAGTGATCATAAGAAGGTTTGAATCCAAACAAAGCTCATGGGGAGATTTCCAATGGAAAGAAGAAATAGGCATTTTATTTATGAGATATGTGGCAGTGAGAATACATTCTCCCCAAAATCTTTTTGGTAAATTGGCATGTAAGTGCAAAGCTCTAGCAGTATCTAAAAGATGCCTATGTTTACGCTCAACTCGACCATTTTGTTGTGGAGAATATACTACGGTTCGTTGATGAACAATGCCTAAAGTATCAAAAAGTTGTTGACATGAATGAGACAGAAATTCGACCCCATTATCAGACCTAATGTATTTAGGTGTAACAGAAAGTGATTAGCCACATAATTCAAGAAAGTAGAAAGGATAGCAGGTACTTGTGATTTATTATGTAACAAGTAGGTCCAAGTACTTCGTGTACAATCATCTAGAATAGTAAGAAAAAACTTAGCTCCTGAAATTGAAGGAACATGATAAGGTCCCCAAATGTCTAAATGTAACAAATGAAATTTTTCTGTGGAAGAATGAACATACGTTCAAAAGACAACCTAGAAGCCTTAGCTTCATGACAAATATCAAACAAAGTGAGCCATGTCTAAAGCTTTACAAGCATCAATGTGTTTGAGTTTAGAACAAGAAGTATGTCCTAATCGTGCATGAAACAAACGTAAGGAATTGTTTTGATTACAAGAAACTGGAAGAGGAATTTGAAAAATGTGCATACTGATCTTGAGCAGTAAAACTCCGAGCAATAATGAAGACTTTAAAACATACAATCCATTCTCGGATTCAGCTGTCACTATAATCTTCTTAGTTGTCGGGTCCTGGAAAACAAGAGAAGAAGCATCAACAATGGCCACCAGTTTAGAGTGAGATAACAATTTATGAACAAAAGGAGATTATGGGAAAAATCAGGTGTGTAGAAGACATTGGACAAGGTTAGTGTATCATTTATTCGAACTGATCCAACAAGATGAACCATTTAACAGATCCATCAGGTAAACGAACAGAAATTGGAGAATTCAGTTTGTGTGTATCAACAAGGATGGATTTGTAAGGAGTCATGTGATCACTAGCACCTGAATCAACAATCCAAGAACTAAAGTTATTAATCCAAGCATTAAAACAAGAAAAGGTTAGAAGAGTACCAGCATATGAAACCATATTAGCTACTGATTCATCCCGACTTTGATGCTTATCTAACATCATATGCATTAATTCTTGGCATACATTATGTACAAGCTGTTTATCCAACATTGGTCTAGTGTTCACACGTTCCAGAGAAGACATATTATCAAGAGGAGTCATAAGATCTTTGCTAGACAGATCTTTAACACAAGTAGCAGCAAATTTCCCTTGTGATTTAAAATTCATCCTCTTGCCTTTAAACCAATCAGGATATCAATAATCTGGAAGCATGTCTCAATTGAATGACCCTCAGATTTGCAATGTTTGCAAAATAACTTGTTATTCATCCCTTTCCTTCGTTTATCCGAAAAACCTTTCACCTCTGTTGTTCTATTTGCAAGATGATGCAGAATCCAAATCACTTATATTAGATGTAATGTGTTTTTGTTTTCAACTTGTTGCACCAAATAGAAGGCTTTATTAACAGTAGGCAACGGATCCATAGACAATATGTGATTGCGTACTGATTCAAAACCATCATTTAAACCATCAAAATTGCATCAACTTGCTATGAGACTCAAACTCCATAATCCTCTGTTTAAGATCACACGTGCAATACTCCAATCTCC
Organism: Combretum micranthum; assembly: GCA_024138025.1. NCBI lineage: Eukaryota > Viridiplantae > Streptophyta > Magnoliopsida > Myrtales > Combretaceae > Combretum > Combretum micranthum. The sequence continues at coordinate 2,664,315 of JAMXBD010000018.1, forward strand.
ACAAGAACAAGTAGGATAAGCATGCAATGCTTGTAACTCATCCCAAAGTCTTTTCAATTTGTTATAATAGATGCTAACCAATTGATTACCTTGCCTAACATTACTGATTTCATGCTGGATTTGAAAAATTAATGGACCACTACCTTGTCCATATTGTTCACCAACTTCTTTCCACAATTCAAACTAATTGAGCAAATATAAAATTCTGTGAAAATTCACTTAACATGGAATTCAAAATCCAACACCTAACCATATAATCACACCTTGTCCAACGAATTAAGTCAGGTGAATTATCGTTAGGTTTTACAATCGATCCATCAATAAACCCGATCTTGAGTTTAGCTCCTAATCCCATTTTGACAGATCTACTCCAAGCTAAGTAATTCGTTCCATTAAACAATATATTTCCAATCACCATACTTGGAACATCAGAATTTGACAAATTCAAAGGATCTGATATCATCATATCATTCGAATTACGACGATTTGGATCTAATTGTAAATCCATCTCCAAGAACTTCGTAAACAAAATCACAGAACGAACAAGAAAGTGAAGAAACAATCAGAGGCTAGAAATACCTCACGCCAAAGCTCTGATACCATGTGAACGTTTGTGCAGGAAATGAACTGTAATGAACAATGAAGAAGAGAAAGAAAAATGAATCTTTGCAGAGAGTATTTCATTTATGTTCGTCCTTACACAAAATACCAAAAACAGAAATATATACAATTCCTAACTAACACAATTCTAAGACCAACCAAAACAAGACACGTGGAACAAAACAGAAAATTACAGCTGTCAACTAAACAGAAAAATACAGCTGTCAACAATAAATATATTTTCTTAATATAACTTCCACAAAACTGATATTGTAAAACCTATGGGGTATAAATTAGTATTTGTAAAAAAACAAATTGAGAAAAATAAGATTGTAAAGATGTAAAGAACGCTTTGTTGTCCAAGGCTTTCCCTAAAACTCTGGCGTTGATCATGAGGAAATATGTTCTCTTATGGTGCATCCAATAACTTAGCGGCTTTTAATTAGTTTAATAGGATATGAAAAGCTTGAGATACTCTTAATTAAATGTGAAATTGAATCATTAATCTCACATTCAGCATTAGCTAATGATTATTTTATTGGTGTTATATTGTAAATTCGATACTATAAAACTCTCAGAAATTGTCACTGTTTAATTTTCTTTTTTCTACATATGTGAGATTGTTTTCATTTGTTAATTTTAATGATTCATGTTTTTTTTTTTTTTTCAAAAGAGAAAAAAGAAAAAGGGTTGAGAAGAGTGATAGTTTCTCACTTATATATTAAGGGCTTGATGAATGTGCCATTTCCACAAGGTCTTTTCATATATGTAGTCTCTCTCATCTCGGTAATTATGTAGTAAAAATGTCTGTAACATGGTGGTGGTGAATCCAACAGGGTGTGATTTTTAATCTGAAACGACGAATGGGAGTTTAAATCACGGATGAGTACGTGAACAACTATACAATGACTCGTATGAAGCTAAAAGATAATAGCACAAAGAACGTTTTAGTCGTCCTTTGACATTTTTATATTTATATTGTAGTATTTCATTCTATTCTAGCAATATTTTTATTTTATCTTCAGCTAGTTATAAAATAAAAAAAAAAAGGAGAGGAGAAAACAGTTGGTTTTTTTTTTTTTAAATAATTATCTGAAATCGATACATGTGGTGATGATTTATCCATGCTAACAATACAGGTATATAATCACAAAATAACTATTTTTATTTAACTTTTGCTGAATAAGACGGTAAATTATATTTAAATATATCTCATTCATGAGGAATGTGCAAAACCAGTACTATAATTTTTATTACAATTCCGAGGGAACAAACATCAAAAGGTCTCTGTCAAATAATCTATCATTTCAAAGTGCACCAATTAAGTTATTTAGAAATATTATTGTTATGTAAAGTGAAAAATGGGAAAATGAAAAAAACGAGTTTAAAGCATGACAGAGTCTTTATCTTTAAAAACGCATTTTATGTCTCATACTTGGACTGCCAAGAAAGTATAGTTTAATGATGTTCTCCATTATATAACTAAATCTAGAGAATTGGATAATAATTTCCCAAATATATATGCCACACGTGGGATAATAGTAGATATCTCTCTAGATCGGATCTGAATAGGGATCCGACCCGGCCAGCCTACTGTGGGTCAAGGTGTCGAGGTGGGTTTGACCAGCCAAGTGGACCTACGGATCTACAAGTTCAAGGTTGGTCCATAAGGGTCTCTGGGGTGATTTAGAGTTTCTTATTTTTGGACCAGGATCCAATAGGTCTGGAGATGTCTAGAAAATAGTATATTTTGTTGAGAAATTTTAAAGTATTAAGAGAGAATGAAAGAATCATTTCTAAAGAAAAATTTGTGATAGTGCATTTGCTCTTATACCACACCAAATAATGTGATTCTTTCATGGGTTATTATTATTGAAACTTCTCTTTTGAGTTTTATCATTACCATTAGATTATGTTAAATACAATTTCCAATCAATCTAGAGGTTTAATTACAAAGATTCTTTGTAATTAAATGGGCCAACCTAGCTCGATCCATTTTAGCCTATTGGATAAATAAGTTAAAAAAATTTAGCCACTTTAAAAACGAGTTAAAATTTCTTGACCCTAACCCTGCCCACTTTGATTCATAGGTTACATAGGTCTACCTACTTCCCAACCCATCCAACCTACTTGTATATTTTTATGGGTTAAAAGGTCAAGTTAACCCATTTAACCTATTTATGCTAATTGAACAAAATTTAGATAATAAAAAAAATGAAGTTTTATAAGGTTTTATAATATATTAATTAATTTAATTATTATTTTAATTGCTTATATATAAAAAGTTTTTTTAAATAATTTATTATATATCATATTTGGTTTAAAACAATAAATATATACTTAAAAAATCGTTATGATGAATGTACATCAATTTGTCATTCTTTGTTACAATTAACACATAAGTTTAAGCTCAAGCATAATAATCTCAATAACAATACTACATTAATAGTTATTTCTCCTATGATTTTATTTTATTTTATTTATATAAGTGGGCTAATGGGCCAACCTACTTAAACCTTGGACTAGTCTACTATGGCCTGATGATTAAATAAGTTAGTAAAATTGACCCACTTTCAAACAAGCTGAAAAAAAGACCATAACTCATTCTTAAAATAGGTTAAATAGATCGGCTGTAGTTCATTTCCACAACTCTAATAAAAAATCACACCTTAAATGTAAGATGTAGAGCCTTTCTTTTCCCAGTGAGATGTGGCATATTAATTTGTATAAGAAAGTCACTAGTTTCGAGAAAATACAATATTCTATAATGACGCTTACTTCGGTTGAATGAAGCATCTATGCAAATTAACACTCCATTCCAATGTCTCTCGCTTGTTTCGAGTGTTGTGTCTACTGATAAATCTAGATTATTCCCTCTTAACACTCAACGTAACCTTTATTCAAATTTCACACACGAACCATATTCACACTGATGAAAGTGTGGGGATTAGAAAATTGATATGAAATCAGATAATATTAAGTGAGGTAAATTATATTAGAAATATAACGTTTGAGGTAAGTTGATTTTGAGATCATAACTTTTCGAAAAGGTTAAAAGATATAATATTTAATGAGTAAGTTCATTTTATGTCATAATATTTAGAAATAATTTCATTTTAGGTCACAATATCTATAGAAGTGGGTCAATTAATATCACAATTGACGCATGTCAATAGTAGAAATATCTAATTAACACTCACGAAACCTTCTTTTAAGGCCTTTTTGATATGTATCAATAGGAGAAATATTTAATTAAATCCCATAAAATATTTTTTCAAACGTTATGATTTTTTTTGAATTTTTCAAAATATTGTGATATAAAATGAACTTACCCAAATATTGATCTTTCGGTGTAATTAACTCTATTAATTAATGATAATTTTATGTATATGCACACACACGTATTTTCAACTCTTAAGTATGGATATTGGAACAACGTCCGTTTTCTAGGAACACCGGAGACGATATCTCTTTTTGGAGGATCCTAGAAAAACAGCTTTTGCTACGTTGGGATATCACAGATTATATTCAAGCATTGTTTTTTCTTTTTATTTTTTTTTTTTTTTTAAGATTTCGGATCTTTTGCCACATTTGATTTACAATTAGATTTTCAAATCATCTTAATGCTTAGTATAAGACCAAACACGTGATTACCAATCCAATTAACCATACTTAGTGATACCTTTTGGATCTTGATAAGGAAATAAGTCACTTTTATGTTGCATTGCAAATAATCGATGGATTTGTTTTTTTAAGAAAAGAGATAATTTTGGGGTTTTCTATATTTGGAAGAATGAAACTAAAGCATGAGATCAATTGTTGAACCAAATATGATGCACTGGTTGAATAAACGAACTGGATTATGACTAATTTTAGGATGATATGGCCCACGAACAAAGAAATGATCACATTACATATACAACAATTTCATAAGAAATTGATAAGTACGTAGTTTATCATAATCAATTAATTAACAAAGAGATACGAAATAAAATAAATTCAAAGAATTTCATTTATTGAATTACATAATATGGATACCATATTTGGTACTTAAGTTTTATCTATTTTTACAATTAATTATCTAAAATATAAAAGTGCCAATTTAAACCATTTGAAATCATTTATAGCATCTGAATTAGTTAGCTAACTGCAAAAATGGATTTCTTCATGAACCAAATATGATATTTACCTGACTTACTCATAAAAGGAAATGTTTCATTGAAATACAACCCTTAAAAGACCTTAAAAAAGTATAACCTTAGCTAATGGCATAAACGTAAATAAGGTAACCATAATATTAAATAATAAAATAACGAACTATATAATTCTCGTCTCAGCAGGGCAGCTGTGAACAGTGACATTGTTGGCATAAGTCGACCTCCACAGCATTGCATGGTAAGATTTAGGAAAATGAACGGCAGAACAGTAGAAGAAGCACAACCGTCCAGATTTGCCTCATTAAAAAGATTTGCATTATCTTAGCAATTCCCGTTAATCGCCGATTCCTTTCACCACTAAAGATATTCACAGCTCATTTACTTCAACGAATAGGATAATAAGAATGAAATTCTAATTTAAAAAAAATATAATAAGATTGTAATAACTATTATAATGTTCACTTGATGTAAAAATTAAAACAAATAATTATTACAGTAAAAAATAAAATACCTATAATGCCCTTTATATTTATTACAGAGTAAAGATAATTATATAGATATTATTTTTAAGATAGGAGTATTTATGATGAAATTGAAAAATAGACCATTGAATTGCTATTCATCATTTTATGTAATAGCAATTCATTATGAATCGTCATTCTTTTCAAGTGAACATCGAATATCAACTTTACGTTGAACGAGAAGGAATGAATAGCTATTCAAGTGAACGGACCGTCATTTCTCCACAAACATGTTTTCCGGACACATTCAAATATAAAATTAGTCAAACACTCTCAAACAAATATTATCACACTCACGTTACAACCACACAATAAGGTTGCTAAAATACTCATGATTCTACCTAGAATCGTTAGAGGGTAAGTAAAATTAGAATATAAATCAAAATGTAAGAACATAAGTTATTTCAACTTATACAAAATAGTTTTGAAAAATTATAGATATACTTAGAAAAGACGTAAAAAGATTAAATATATAATGAACGTGAAAAAAAATATATAATAATTCTTACTCCTTAATTTGACATGTATGAAAAACAGCCAGTGGAGTTAAAATCAAGTTATTCTCTATTATTTTGTTTCAAAGAAGTTATGAATTGAAGAAAAATCAAAATTTTAACTTGTCTTAAATTCTTAATCATATAAATGAAATGAATAAATATATATATTTTACAAACTTTACAATATTGATTATATATATATATATATATATATATATATCAAAACTTGGAGGATGAATCAAAGAGAAAAGTATTAGAATTAAGTGGACTGATATTGTAGCATTTATACTTTCTATATCAGCTAAATAAATGTACACACGAGGAAAACTTGCTCCACTTTCATCAATTTGACGTAAGCGATTAGCAATATATATAGAACTCCCTCGGATTCAATCATGATCTTAAAACTTCCTCTTTCCTGATGCTATTATTGAATGCTGACTCACCAAGCACTCTTAAGTGCAACAATATTCATGTACTCAAAAAAGAAAGACTAGGGTTGGGTGAAACCTACATGCTAATATTCAAGAAAGACCACCGGAAATGCGCTTAAAATGTAGGTTTTTGTTACAATTTTTAATGCAGGGTGAATAATAAAAAATAATAGAATGAACTCAAAGAAACCTTTTTTTTTTTAATAAAAACTTTTTATAGGATGTGTGATTGTTAATAATATAACGTTAAAAGATAATTTAAAGAAACTCTAAAGAAAATATTAAAAAAAATTCTAAAAGACCACGTAAAGAAAAAAATTATCTAAATTTTATTTTCAAAAAAATATCCAAATAAATATTCAAATTTTCATTTTCGGTTTTGCATGCCTCACCGGTCCATAAAACGAAGGCTAATCCTGTACATATAAATTTTGGATTCCTTCTCTTGATTTTTCTTCATTTATCTTTTTAGAATAATGTCTGAGATAAATAAATAAAAAAAAAAGAAAACGAAAAAAAGTTATTACGTCATGTGATCTCTTAAAATATTTTAATTGGTTACTACTACATGCTTTTATTGGGAATTATATTTAATCTTGCATATGGATATCGATGAAATTAAGGGATTGTTTGTTTCATCTTATTATAATCGTTTTTACATCTTATTGTTATCATTTATAAATCGATGTTTGTTAAAAAATAAATACAGATGAAAAATAAATATTTTTATTAATAAACAAATCAAACAAATCAGATCAAATACAATAGAATATGGATGATAATTTCACAATCTAAATAAACCCAAATCAAATTTGTGCTAATGCTCAATCCGGGCCCGCCCGTCCTATCGGATTCAACACGGGCCTAGCTTGTGGAGGCAAATTTTCACACTCGACCCCAGATCTGTCCAATTAATAAGGTCTGAAGTTAAAAAAAGAAATTAAATGAATGAAGCCAGCATTTTGCAAGCACTTAACGGCGATTTAAACTGGCTTGAATCGTTAAGCTTTATAAAATTCAACAAAACAAAAAAAAAAAAAAAAAGCGGGGCAAGGGATAAAGGAAAAGAAAAAGAAAGGCCCCGGTAAACCAAAAGAGTTTCTTAGATCCCAAACTTCCACTGAATATTTTAGAAAAATTACAAAATCTAGATGAGAATATAGAGGGAGTAGCAAATACCGCACTATCCGTGGAAAAAAGGGCAACTGGTGTCACTCTTTCAACAAACATATGCAAACAGAACATCCCTACCCAACTTCCTATGTCCACATTTTCTAAGCAAGCTCATTTATTTAAATATTCTTAATAAAATCAAAAGTTGATCTAAGTAGAATTATTGTCGCAAGAAACTCATATCCAAGTTTTGCTAAACATGGTGACTTTGTGAATTACAAACAAGATTGCTTTATCCTAGTGCAGGAGTCATTCTAGATCAATTAACATAGTGGAAATCTAATAGGAAAAGAATAAAAAATGAAATCTATTAAATCGTGCAAGATTGTCAAATAACAATCTTCTACTTGCCTATTAATTAAAAATATATGCCGAACAAGTAAGTATCAAAATTCAAAATCCAATCAAGAATACCAATTTTTGAAAGAAAGGAATAGAGATACGCTCTAAATATTATTATTAAACAGCAAAAATTGAAATCCAACAGTAATATAAAGATAAATAAATTATAAAGAAGGGCAAGTTTGTCATTTGATATAAAATAAGAGGTTTTATGATCAACCCTAAAGTATATAAAATGATTATTAAGAAAGGTCAAAGGGTCAAAGAGCCAAAAATATTAAATAAGAAGGTTTTATGGTCAAAGTTGAAATATAATTGTATTGTGTTCACATGGTAAAGACTTGATTAAGAATGGATTTTGGCAGAAGGCTGCTTAAATTAGATATGAACCTAGCGTTTTTCCTAAGCTAAGTTAGCCTATATATAGATGCCTTCGCTTAGTTTTCTATTCCTTTGTCTGAGCTTTCGAAAACCTTAAGCAAAGCAAGAGAAAAATGTCTTGGTAAGTGTTTTCTCTAATCTTTTCACAATGTAAAATCGATTAAATTTCTAAGATCTATCTATCTATTTATAAGGAAAACACTGTGGAGAACTCTTTGGAAAAACCCTACAATTCTTTTGAAAATCCGGTTTTGGGAAATCAAGAGGTTTTGATTATCAAACCTAGGAGATTCAAGATCTATAAGAGTTTGGAGAAACCTTAAGGTCTGATTTGAAGATTTGCATGGTTTCAATTCGAAGAAAAAGTAAGATCTTTCTTAGTGTTTTGTGATTTTTAGGATTTGATGATTATAAGAATATGATAATTTGGAAGTTATAGTAATTGGGAATAAATTGATTGTGATCAAGAATTGATTGATTTAGGGTTTTTGTTTCAAATCAAGATCTGCAAGTTCTAGGTAAGTAAGGATCCATCCAATCTTATCATTAAATGAAATTTATTTGTTGTTGTAAATCGAATTGTTAATTGGAGATTTTATATATGTATTGAAGGAATTGTGGATATATTAGAAATTGAGGAAAAAGTTGAGTTTGAAGGTTCCATTGAATTATAAACAAAGGAAACAAGTGTGTTAACCTCTTTTCATAGATCTATAATTAGGGTTATAGATCCTTTGAGTAAGGTTATGAAATTAAGGATTAGGATTAGGGTTTAATTATGTGTTGCAATTGGAATTGATTAAGATATGCTGTTGATCAGGAATATTTGTGGGATTAGGGTTCTATTCTTTTAAGAAGATCTGTTGGTGGATTAGAGTTTGGAAGCGAATCCAGGTACGACCATATCTTGTTTGTTGTTTGTGCTTGTAGATTAACATGCATATAAAATGAACTAACCTTTGCAGGCTTTTAAAAATTGTATGCTGCTTGTGTTTGGCTGTGGTTAGTAAAGACAATGACAGAAGTGTGATACTAACGCTGGCAACCTAATAATCCTTGTGTAGCAGTTTCCCGAGTGGAGTTGCACTTGGAAATGATTCTGGTAGATTAGTAGTGTTACCAGCTTAATTGTGGAATGCAAATATATATATACTATTTTATACTATGGTTTTCATCGGGATCATGAGTTACTTCGGGTTTAAGATTAGTCATGAATAGTCCTAAACTATGTTGCTTGCTGGTTGATCAAAAGATAATAAACCTATGGATATTGCATAAGCATATGATGCATGTGAATTTGCTTGATGTGTGTTCACGCGCATGTGTGTGTGGTATGGCATACTGGGCGTTTTCGCTCAATCCTTTATTTTTCAGGTGTAGGTGAAGATGATGTTGGTTGAGAATTGTCTGGATATGACTTTTATGTTGACCATGGGGGACGATGTTAGTAGATTCTACTTTCCTACTGGTGGCTAACAGATTTTGGATAAAGAAGAATAGGAGAAAAGATCTTTGAAGACCATACAAAGTATATAGAGTTTGTTTAGATTATTATTGAATATGTTTATAAGATAAGTTGTTATGTTTGGATTTTATATAAGTATTTTTGGATATTAGTTTATTTCTAAGAGAAATTGTAGTAATGATAAATTCAAGTAGCCTTTTATGTGGAATTTGAGATAATTATATTTATGGTTTGTTTTATTTTATAGCCTTGGTGTGTCCTTTTCAAGAGAATGACACGTGGCGAGTTGTAATGCCGTTAAGTTAGGGCGTTACAGCTAATTTGGTATCAGAGCAATAGGTTATGATATATTAGATTTAAGTTTTGACTCCTTAGGACGGTGAGCAATGATGAGAGGTAGAATACAGTAAGGTTCTTGATCCTATCTAAAGTAGTGTTGCTTTCATCCTATAGTTATAGTTTTGATCCCTAAGTTGGATTACCCTTTTATTTTGTGGAGATATGTTTGTTTGTTAGTAAGATCATATCTTGTAGTCGTATAGTGTTTTGATCCTTTTAGATAGTTATACCTTAAGATATCTGGCATCCTTACCTAATACAGGGAGAAGAGGCGATCTTTTATCAAGACAAATCAGTAGTTCAAGGTATAAAAAGGAATATCAAGGATTTCAAGTGGTTTAAGAATGTCTGCTTTTCAAGTGTCAAGGTTGGGCGGTGATGGGTTTTGGAAAAGTTGTTCCTTAGGTATTCTATTTCAAGTGTGGATAATATGGATATCGAGCTAAAGAATGAAAAGAGCCTAGAGGGCAAGTGCTTCTTAAGATTGTGATACAGGTGCAAGATTTCAAGCATATTTGAGAAGTTTGTTGTTTTGTTATGAGGAGGCAGTTAAGAGTGTGCTTGTTGATAATATGGAGCAACGTTGACTTGGATTTGTAAACAATTTGGATATAAAAATGGAAGGTGACGTTTTACCTGCGAATATTATAGCAATGGATATGTTAGGAGTAGACTAGTTGAGGAAACATAATTCTGTATTTGGATCTAGTTGTGGAATTTAGTTTATCGATGGAGATCGTTTTGTGCATAAGCTTGAAGTACAAGGACCTTCAATGTTGCTTACATATGAGTTGTAGGAAAAGTTAGTTTTAGTAAATGGCAATTTTGACAATAGGAGATGAATTAAAGACTGATCCTATGAGGATACAAATCGTGAGAGAATATCTTGATTTAATTCAGAAGATCTACTAGGGTTACCGCTTGAAAAAGAGATAGAGTTTTGTATTGATCTGGTGTCAGATACCTTATCTAAGTCTAAAGTACCGTATTGTATGGCTCCGATGGAATTGGAGGAATTAAAAGTTTAACTGGAGGACTTGCTTAAGAAGAAGTTCTTGAAACCAATTGTATTGCCTTAAGGTGTTCCAATGAGTTTGTGAAAAAGAAAGATGGGAGCATGAGGTTATGTATAGATTATAAAGAGTTAAACTAGGTAACGATTATGAATAAGTACCCGTTGCTTAGGATAGATGACTTGTTTGATCAGCTGGAAGGAGTACAAGTATTTTCTAAGATCGATTTGAGGTCAGGATATCACCAACTGTGGATTTAAGCTGACGATATTTTCAAAGATAGTTTTCAGGACCAGATACGGGCATTATGAATTCGTGGTTATGCCTTTTGATCTTACAAATGCTCCAGTTATATTTATGGAACTTATGAAAAGGGTCTTTAAAGAGTAAATGAATTCGGTTGTAATAGTGTATATTGATGATGTTTTCGTATATTCGAAGATTAAAGGAGAACATTTGAAATTAGTTTTAAGAATGTTACACGAAGAAAAGTGGTATGCTAAGATCACTAAGCATAAGTTTTGAGCTAGTGTTTCCCTTAGAACATATTGTGGACGGAAATGGAATTTTCGTAAATCTTGAAAAGGAGAAAGTTATAAGGGAATAGTCAACTCCTAATAATGTGTCGGAAATCAGAAGTTCCTAGGAATGACAAGATGTTACAAGAGATTTATAGAGGATTTCTCCAAGGTTTCTAAATCTTTTAATAATAATGACTCAAAAAGGAAGTAAAGTATGTGTGGGATGATAATTGTGGAAGTAGTTTCCAATAGTTAAAAAGAAAAGTTAGTATGTGCACCGGTGATAGTTTTGCCAGTGAGTATTGACGCTTCTATACAAGATCTGGATTTTGTCTTGATGCAAGGAGGTAAAGTTATAGCATATGCATCTAGATAGTTAAAGCCTTATGAAAAGAATTAACTCACTCATGACATGGAACTGGCAGTCATAGTTCATATGTTAAAAGTTGGAGACACAAATTACTTGATGAGAAATGCAAAATTTTCATGAATAACAAGACCTTGACATATTTTTTCAACCATAGAGATTTGAATATGAGACAAAGGAGATGGTTGGAACTAATAAAGGATTTTAATGCGGATATACAATATCACCTTGGAAAAGCAAATGTTGTGGTAGAAGCTCTGAGTAGGAAGAGGAATGAGAATTTAGTGGCTTTGGTCACCTCAGAGCGATATTTGTTAGATGACATGAGAAAGATCACGTTGAAGAGTAGAGAAAAAGTATTGAGATAACCAATATAAATTAGAGAATAGTTAAATCCTATGAAGATATGAATGTGCATGTGGAATGACCATTGCAAGAAGGAATTATGATCTTAGTGAGCTACGGGAAATCTATGGATGGTGAAACAAGGATGACATCTATATTAATCTATGATGATGAATTTTGAGATGATTTTTGAAGAAAATTTATATGAAGATATAAATTGTTAGATAAAAAGCAAAACAAGTTTTGGAGGACAATTGGAAAAGTACGATGAATAAATAAAAGTTGTGGATTGTCTATGGTGTTTAGCAGAGGCGATAAAACTAACTAGTAAATACGTAGATGCTATGATCATATGAAATAACAGAGCAATGTAAGGTTTGATCATTAGAGTTAGAGTTGAAAAATCTTAAATTTGGTGATTTGAGTTTTCTGATTGTTATTTGAAGGATTATAAGTTGACTATGTCCTAACAAAGTTTCGATGGAAATGGTGGTAATTAGAGTTAAAGTATAATGGTTTAATTGTGTTGATGAGTTAGATTAAGTTTTCTACAGTGCAATCTACAGTTGTTTTGAAGGTTAATTGTTGATTTATGAACTAAGATAAAAGTATATAATCAAAGAAGATCTTTTGTTGAGAAGTAGATTTAATAGTTATATAAGAATACCAAATCCAAGTGAAGAACACTCATTTAATATTGGGCCAATTAATGGATTTGTATGGTGAAACCCTTGAGACAAAGTGCATTAGTAATATATATATCAAAGAATTATCGGAACGTTAGGAGTAATGATGTCAAAGGAAGAGTTAGAAGTCCTGCGATGATTTTAAAGGTTTACTTAAGGACATAAGTATTAATTTTAATCTTCATGTATATATTGATGGAAAATATAAGAAAATATATTGGAGATTGAGAAAACATATTAGAAGAAGTGTGGTCAGTTAATGAGTATTTTGAGATTAGATGAATGATATGCAACTGATGTGAATTATTTTTTATATGGAACAATAAGGATAAAAACAAAGTTGAATCAATGGAAGTACAAGTAACATATTGACATTTGGAGCTCCAGGTTAATGTAAGATGTGACTTTTGGAATTTAAATTGGGAATTATAGTTATGAGATTTTCAGCTTTCTAAACATCGCTCGAGGAAACTGAATTGGAGATTTAATAAAATGAGGTTGAGGCAAAATTTCTTGATGAATATCGTTAATAAGTTTAAGTTATAGTCAAGAGGTTTCGCGAAGTAATGGAGGAAATAAATCCAAATTGAGTGGTGAAAGTTAAGAATTAAAGAGACGTCAATGGAATTATATTCTAGCTAGCAGATATAAGCATGAAGATGAGTCAATATGGTGTAAAGAATCATAAACAAGAAGAAAAGGAGTGACAGAGAACTGATGGATACATGGATAAAAAGGAGATAGTAATTGGGTAACTTTCGAGGACGAAAGTTCTTTTAGGAGGGGAGAAATGTAATATAAAGATAAATAAATTATAAAGATGAGCAAGTTTATCATTTGATAAAAAAATAAGAGGGTTTTATGGTCAACCCTAATGTATATAAAAGGATTATTAAGAAGAGTCAAAAAGTCAAAGGATATTACATAAGGTTTTATGGTCAAAATTGAAATACAATTATATTGTGTTCATATGGTAAAGACTTGATTAAGAATGGATTTTGGCATAAGGCTGCTTAAATTGGATATGAACCTAGCGTTTTTCCTAAGCTAAGTTAGCCTATATATAGATGCCTTAGCCTAGTTTTCTATTCCTTTGTCTGAGCTTTCGAAAACCTTAAGCAGAGCGAGAGAAAAACGTCTTGGTAAGTGTTTTCCCTCATAATCTTTTCAAAATGTAAAACCGATTAAATCTCTAAGATCTGTCTATCTATTTGTAAGGAAAACACTGTGGAGAATTCTTTGGAGAAACCCTGCAATTCTTTTAAAGATCCATTTTTGGGAAATCAAGAGGTTTTGATTATCAAACCTAGGAGATTCAAGATCTATAAGAGTTTGAAGAAACCTTAAGGTCGGATTTGAAGATTTGTATGGTTTCAATTCGAAGAAAATGGTAAGATCTTTCTTAATGTTTTGTGATTTTTAGGATTTGATGATCATAAGAATATGATAATTTGGAAGTTATACTAATTGGGAATAAATTGATTGTGATTAGGAGATTGATTGATTTAGGGTTTTTGTTTCAAATCAAGATCTGCAAGTTCTAGGTAAGTAATGATCTATCCATTCTTATCATTAAATGAAATTTATTTGTTGTTGTTAATCGAATTGTTAATTGGAAATTTTATATATGTATTGAAGGAATTGTGAAGATATAAGAAATTGAGGAGAAAGTTGAGTTTGAAGGTTTCATTGAATTATAAACAAAGGAAATAGGTGTGTTAACCTCTTTCATTAGATCTATGATTAGAGTTATAGATCCTTCGAGTAAGGTTATGAAATTAAGGATTAGGATTAGGGTTTAATTATGTGTTGCAATTGGAATTGATTAAGATATGCTGTTGATCAGGAATATTTATGGGATTAGGGTTCTATTCTTTTAAGAAGATCTGTTGGTGGATTAGAGTTTGGAAACGAATCCAGGTACGACCATATCTTGTTTGTTGTTTGTGCTTGTAGGATTAGACATGCATATAAAATGAACTAATTTGCAGGCTTTTAAAAATTGTATGCTGCTTGTGTTTGGCTGCGGTTAGTAAAGACCATGATAGAAGTGTGATACTAACACTGGCAACCTAATGATCCTTGTGTAGCAGTTTCCCGAGTGGAGTTGCACTTGGAAATGATTCTGGTAGACTTAATTGTGGAATGCAAATATATATACTATTTTATACTATGGTTTTCATCGGGGTCATGAGTTACTTCGGGTTTAAGATTAGTCATGAATAGTCCTAAACTGTGTTGCTTGTTGGTTAATCAAAAGATAATAAACCAATGGATGTTGCATAGGCATATGATGCATGTGAATTTGCTTGATGCGTGTTCACGCACATGTGTGTGTGGTATGGCGTACTAGGCGTTTTCGCTCAATTCTTTATTTTTCAGGTATAGGTGAAGATGATGTTGGTTGAGAATTGTCTGGATATGACTTTTATGTTGACCATGGGGGACGATGTTAGTAGATTCGACTTTCCTATTGGTGACTAACAGATTTTGGATAAAGAAGAATAGGAGAAAAGATCTTTGAAGACCATACAAAGTATATAGAGTTTGTTTAGATGATTATTGAAGATGTTTATAAGATAAGTTGTTATGTTTGGATTTTATGTAAGTATTTTTAGATAATATCAGTTTATATTTCTAAGAGACGAATTGTAGTAATGATAAATTCAAGTAGCCTTTTATGTGGAATTTGGAGATAATTATATTTGTGGTTTGGTATTTTATGGCCTTAGTGTGTCCTTTTCAAGAGAATGACATGTGGCGAGTTGTAATGCCGTTATGTTAGGACGTTACACCAACCTTGAGTCATATATTTCATATCAAAATCCTAAAGTTGGCAATAACAGAAAAATGACTAAAAAGCCTCTATTACAAACTAAATAAAATGAAATGAAAAAAAATCACAAACAACACTAAAATCTCGAAAATCCTACTAGAAGAAGTTACATTTTGAAAACATTCAAAAAATAATAACAATCACAGTTTTGAAGCTCTAAACAACAAGATTTGGCCAAAAACTAACATGCATTACAAGCAAAGCTTGTGAGTTTTGATCATGGCTTGTTTATCCTTAAATTATACCCTAAAAGTACAAAAACTCAAGTTTTAGAAAGTCCCAAAATTATGAAACTGCCAGTATTATTTTTTTTTTCTCATTTTTGTAGAAAAACATTTGTAATTTATTCAACTACATTAATTATGCATGAAATAATATTTAAAGTTAGCGATGAAGTATAAGAGAATTTCATAGTATTTTAATCTCTAGATATACTGGATCACTTTATGTAGACATAGCTCTGGGTCGAGTCTGAATTGGGACCCAACCTGGACAGGCCATGGATTTGACCTGCATGGACCTAACCTAGCAGGGTGGGTCTTACCTGCGAAGCAAACCCATAAAGTCTATGGGTCTAAGGCGGGTCTATCATGGAGGGTTTACCGATGAAAAATTAAAAAAAAAATTGAAAAATTAATGTAAATGGAATGGGTCAGACCCATCCCGACCAGTCCCAGACCTAGCAAGTCCACAGGAGGACCCACCCTATCCTTCTCCCTGAGGCGGTTTTGGATTCCTTATTTTTAGACCAAGACCTGGAGGATCGGGTCATAAGTTAGACTCGACCTTGCTCTGGCGACTTGTCTAACTTTATGTGTGTATACATATAGATAGATATACGGTAAAAAAAATCAAAGGGCTAGCATAACATATATACCATAAATAGATGAAGATGCATATGTATAATTAATTGCACTATACAAATAGAATAGTTATCGAAAAATTAGCTTGAATTTGGAAGAATACGAACTTGTTATTACAAAGGTTTATTTGTTTATTTTTTTCTCTATTTGCTTTGATAATGCTGCCACCAACACAGCATCCATTAGCGAAATTGCAAAATCTTGCCAGTCTACAAAGAGACAATTTTTAGTGCGTTTAGGATGGCTGAAAGTGCCAGACAAACCCCTCCAGCCCACCCACCCAAGAAGTAAATAAAAATAAAAAATGAAAGACCTTTAATACCTACACGTCAGACCATATTCTAGATAAAACGGGTAGGAGACTTTCCATAGAAACTGGATGATGTTAAAAATTTTAAACATTAAAAGCGAAAGCGATTAACAATACGGATCCTAATAAAACAATTAAATTAACCAAATCAACAATCATGGCATAATTAAAAGTTACAGTAAAATGAAAAGAAAACTTACTTGAAGAATCCATCATGATAATTTAATATCCCAAGTAATAATATATGTTTTCCTATGCCAAATCCGTATCACTTAAATTCGCCCTTTGATGATATAAGGACTTGATTGATTCTTGATTTGAATCAAACCTTAAAAGTAGTGTGTTGTTGTTTTTTTTTTTTTTTTATGGCCCAATATATAACTTCCATTACGAAGAGTCATGACTTTTAATTTAAATGACATGACTTTTCATGAAAGGATATCTTGATGGAAGGTATCCATTAATGATTCATGAAGAGATATGACTTTTACTAATATACAAAACATACTAAAATACTTAAATTTTAACGAATTGGCACGGAGGGATTTACACCCGATAATTGTCTCTTAGATACTACACTAATCATCACCGTGTGTATGACGATAACAATTATCAATACTTAAATTATATGAATCAATTAGAAATTAAAATTTCTAACATTCTCCCACTTGATTCATATATAACAAGTATACAACATATTAACATAAAGTGAGCTCACTTAAATAATGTCGTATATAAGTCACAACTTCGTAAGAACTAAACAGACCGAATCATGGCGGTCACGGGCCTGACAAACGTCCCGATTCCTTCCATGTATCACAAGTCAATTCAATTCAAACTGTCACAATTTGATAAAGTAGACACCTAAAAATACCTTATCCCACAATGTCGTAAAATAAGACCCAATATCTATAATCATAATAAAATATGCATAACTGAAATATGATTCATAGATAAGCAAAATCCAAACAAACATCGATATCTAGAGTATCAAAAAACATAAATGTGCTAAACATAAATTCATACATGTATGACCATCATCATCCGATATACAAGGACTTCCTGACTACTCCCATTTTACTAACATGGCCAATAAATGTTTTAGGAGCTAGTCCTTTAGTCAACGGATCCGCAATCATATCATTGGTGCCAATGTGCACTATTTGAACTCTTTGATTTTGCACCTCTTCTTTGACAGATAGAAACTTTAAATCCATATGCTTGGCACCCTTGGAGTATCTATCGTTCTTAGAGAAGAATACAGCTGCCGCATTATCACAATAAATCCTCATTGGTTTGGCAATGGTATCAACGATGCCTAAACCATCAACAAAATTGCGCAGCCACAACGATTGAACTGTAGCTTCAAAGCATGCTACAAATTCAGCCTCCATAGTGGAAGTAGCAATGACAGACTGCTTACCACTCTTCCATGAGACAGCTCCATCAGCTAGAAGGAACAAATAGCCAAATGTGGATTTTCGGGTATCCGAACATCCGGCATAGTCTGAGTCCGAGTAACCAACAACCTCAAGGTTACTAGTTCTTCTATATGTGAGCATGTGATCCTTAGTGCCTTGTAAGTACCTTAAAACTTTCTTTGCAGCTCTCCAATGAAACAGTCCGGGATTTGATTGATAACGACCCAACATACCGACCGCAAAGCTTATATCCGGCCTAGTACAAGTCTGAGCATACATCAAACTCCCGACTAAAGAAGCATAAGGGATATTATCCATTTCTTTACGCTCCAAATCGTTCTTGGGACATTGGGATAGACTGAAATTGTCTCCTTTCTGGATGGGAACTGGACTAGGTGCACATGATTCCATCTTAAATCTTTCTAGAACTTTGTTGATGTAAGCCTTTTGAGACAATCCCAAAATTCCTTGTGATCTATCCCGAAATATTTCTATTCCGATCACATAGGAAGCCTCACCCATATCCTTCATCTCAAAGTTGCTAGAAAGGTAATCCTTAACATCATGCAATAACCCACGATCACTAGCGGCAAGAAGAATATCATCTACATACAACACAAGGATTATAAACTTGCTTCCCATAACCTTCATGTAGATACACCGGTCAACGGTCATTTCTACAAACCCATATGACAATACGGTATCATTAAACTTCAAGTACCATTGTCTAGAAGCTTGTTTTAATCCATAGATTGATTTCTTCAACCTACATACCAGATTTCCTTCACTTGTGGTCTCAAAACCTTGAGGTTGATCCATATATACCTCTTCTTCCAAATCTCCATTGAGAAAGGCTGTTTTAACATCCATTTGGTGAAGCTCAAGATCAAAATGAGCCACCAAAGCCATTACAATCCTTAAAGAGTCCTTTCTAGAAACCGGAGAGAAAGTCTCTTTGTAGTCAATGCCATCCTTTTGAGTATAACCTTTGGCAACAAGTCTGGCTTTGTACCTCTCGACATTGCCCTTAGAGTCTCGCTTGGTCTTAAAGACCCACTTACAGCCGACTCTTTTAGAATCCTTCGGCAATTCCGTCATTTCCCAAACATTGTTGTCATCCATAGATTTCAACTCTTCCTTCATGGCCATCAACCACTTATCGGAATTTTTACCGCTCATGGCTTGGTCAAAAGAGACCGGGTCATTATCAATGCTCAAGTCACTTTCATGCTCAAGTGCATAAACTATATAGTCATTCGAAATAGCCGATCTTTTCTCTCTAGTAGACCTCCTTAATACTATTTCTTCTTGAGGTTGCACTTGCTCATTAACTTGAGTATTTTCCTCCTCTTCTTGAACAATGGCATCCATAATTGGGTTTGGAGCATCTATTTGTTGTTGTTCCATATTCATGCCTTGTGGCTGTGCTACAATAATAGGAACATCAACTTGAGATGGATCATTTGATGGTTTTGGTCCATCAATGACTCTCTTATCTCTACATCACGTGCTCCCACACTCCCACTGACTTTGCCATTTTCAATGAAGCGAGCATTCCCGGACTCTACAATTCTCGTACTATGGTTAGGGCAATAGAATCTATACCCTTTTGACCTCTCCGGATATCCAATGAAATAACCACTAATGGTCCTGGAATCCAACTTCTTTTCATGTGGATTATATATCCTCACTTCGGCTTGACAGCCCCACACGTGAAGATGTCTTAAACTAGGCTTCCTAGATGTCCACAGTTCATAAGGTGTCTTAAGAACTGCTTTACTAGGTACCCTATTCAATATGTATGCGGCTGTCCTCAATGCATACATCCACAATGAAACAGGTATAGAACTATCATTCACCATACTCCTTACCATTTCCATCAATGTACGATTACGCCTTTCTGCTACACCATTTTGATGTGGCGATCCGGGCATTGTATACTGCGCACAAATGCCCTTGGACTCAAGGAGTTTCTTAAATGGACCTGGAATTTGTCCAACTTCCGATGTCTTTCCATAATATTCACCACCTCTATCGGAACGTATTACCTTAACCTTTCTATTTAACTGCCTCTCAACCTCTGTAATGAATATCTCAAGGACATCAACCGATTGAGTTCTTTCATGCAGTAAATATAGGTAACAATACCTAGAGTAATCATCAATGAAGGTGATGAAATACCTCTCACCGCCCCAAGACGGTACATCGAAAGGACCACAAATATCTGTATGTATTAAATCAAGTAATCCACTACTCCTTATGGCAGCCTGTTTTGATACATGTTTGGTTTGCTTACCCTTAATGCAATCCACACAAGTATCATTCCAATCGGTAAAATCCAATTGAGACAAAACTCCACTTTTAATTAGCCTCAAAATCCTCTCTTTGGATATATGACCGAGTCTTTTATGCCACAAGTCAGCAGAAGATTCATTAAGTGCATTCCTTTTCATACCAACATCACATTCAACATCAACATTAAACAGGGAATTAACAAAAGTAGAATTCAGATTGAAACAATACAAAGTATCCAACAATAAACCAGTACCACAAAGGTTTGTTCCACGATACAATGAAAAACAACCATGTCCAATCCTAAAATCAAATCCTAAAACATCCAACCTAGAAACGGAAACAAGATTTCTAGAGCAATCAGGAACATATAGACACTTCTCTAGATCAAGGCAATAGCCCGTATCTAACACAATTCTATATGTCCCTACACCTTCAATTCTAGCTTTCATCCTGTTTCCCATAAATAGAAAGCTTTCACTTTCCGGCATTCGGTGGAGATTTAGGTAACCCTGCATAACATTAGAAACATGAGTGGTTGCACCAGTATCAAGCCACCAAGTATTAGAAGGTACCTCAATCAGATTTGATTCAAAGCATACGGAAGCAAAATGTATACCTCTCTTTTCAAACCATGCCTTCCTCTTTAGGCAATCGGCCTTCTTGTGCCCAGGTTTGTTGCAAAAGAAACATTTCAGAATCTTTTCAACCTCTCCTTGCCCTTTACCGGGCTGCACCTTAAATGGCTGCTTTCCCTTGTTCTTCCATTTCTTACTTGGAGCTTTGCCGCCACTAGAACCAGCATTTGATTTACCATAATAGGCAAAGTTGGCTTGGGGAATTTTGACCTTAAGGTCTTCCCTTTGCCTTGCCTCCTCTTGCATGAGCATGGCCTTAGTATCCGAAAGAGACCATTTTTCCTTAAGTTGGTTGTAAGTTCTCCGAAATTGCTTGAAATCATCACCCTTACATGATTTTAGCAGAAACTCAACCAACACTCGCTCACCAAGATCCATATCCAAACTCTTAAGCCGGTTGTAGGTATTCACCATGTGAGTAATATGTTCCTCCATTGACTGAGCTATGGTGTACTCTCTATTAGATAAATCATTAATAAGAGCAGCAACAACAGACTTATCTACAATGTCTGTCATAGTACACTTCTTAATTTCAGCCACAAATTCCCTCACATTTTCAGTCTTGGGCTGGGAAGGTTTAACATTAGGCGCTATGCTAAGCTTAAGAAAGCTCATCATAAGCCTATTCGACCTCTCCCAGTTCTCCCACAGTTTCTTGTCTGCCTCCGAACTAGTATCGGTCGGTTTAGTGGGCTCATCCATAATTAGAGCTGAATCGAGTCCCAAAAGGCCAGCATTTAGCTTGACATACTCAATCCAATCATCATAGTTTTGCCCATTAAACTTGATACCATTGGCAGTCATATTTGATATAGTAGAGACCACTGCAAACATTTACATTTCACATATTAATTGCTTTGAATTTAAACCACAATTCAGACTATAACACATACCAAAACATCGCATTTAAATTCACCTTTGGGTTAAATCTAAACACAACTAACAATCATCAAACATGCATCATTCATATAACATATATAAGGTCAATCATTAAGTTCACTTTAACATACAAGTCGTCTTTGGATGTACATTATATATTAATTAAACAAAGTTCATAACCTACTTCAATTGTTATTAACCATGAGTAAGATCTACCTTTGAGTAACCGTATAACTACATGTTAATAACTATAAATGTTTATTATTCTTAAATGTCATTTATGATGCTATATCAAATAAACATTTATAAACATAATTTAAATCATTTAATGAACTCTGAGTGGGCCACTTTGGTGACTAACGCACTCACTAAAATATTAAAGATTTAAATCATATAAACTTAAATTATTAAGTTTAATAATATCATTACAATACTTAAATTAATGAAATATTAAATTAATACCTCTATATAAAGGACTACTCTTTAATATCTTTTATTCTTAATTTATTAACTTATTTCTTAAAGCTCAAATAATAACATATAACATTTACATTATTAAATTGGTTTTATGTGAAAAGATTTGCATATACAATTCCTGAAATTTGCATAAGCCATATATGCATATGCACATGCACTTCAATTCTTTTCACAGACAGCATGCATTCATAGGTTACTCATATTGATGACGCATGCATAGCCCACATTCCGATTTCATCACAATTTGAATCGACAATTGGTCAATTAAAACAAAGCAGCAACATTTTATATAAAACTATTCAAAATCACAATTCTGAGAACAATTGAATTCACACGATGAATGCCGAACTATCAATTCAAATATTCAACCGAAATTTAAATTCAAAATTAAAACCCAACATTACTCAATTTAATTATGCCATAAACAGTTAATTTAAAACATCAATTAACTATAATCAACTTTAATTGAGAAAATACCCAAATTCGCATAAACCCTAAATTGGTAATTTAATTTCTATTAGACCCGCTCTGATACCAAAATGTTAAAATTTTAAACATTAAAAGCGAAAGCGATTAACAATACGGATCCTAATAAAACAATTAAATTAACCAAATCAACAATCATGGCATAATTAAAAGTTACAGTAAAATGAAAAGAAAACTTACTTGAAGAATCCATCACGATAATTTAATATCCCAAGTAATAATATATGTTTTCCTATGCCAAATCCGTATCACTTAAATTCGCCCTTTGATGATATAAGGACTTGATTGATTCTTGATTTTGAATCAAACCTTAAAAGTAGTGTGTTGTTGTTTTTTTTTTTTTTTTTTATGGCCCAATATATAACTTCCATTACGAAGAGTCATGACTTTTAATTTAAATGACATGACTTTTCATGAAAGGATATCTTGATGGAAGGTATCCATTAATGATTCATGAAGAGATATGACTTTTACTAATATACAAAACACACTAAAATACTTAAATTTTAACGAATTGGCACGGAGGGATTTACACCCGATAATTGTCTCTTAGATACTACACTAATCATCACCGTGTGTATGACGATAACAATTATCAATACTTAAATTATATGAATCAATTAGAAATTAAAATTTCTAACAGATGAGGCCCTAAAAATCAAAAGCATATTTATCTCATTGTTGGACATATATTCTTCTATAAACCATTGTGTATTATAAGTTTATATCATGTAATTTTGTATTATATATACTATAGATATATTATTACATTCGCATGATAGGGATTTTTGCACAAAATTATTGCAAGTAATAAAAAGTTTTCAATCAAACTATACAGTAAAGGGAAAAAAAAGGATATATTAAAAAGTGATACAACGAAAATATGTAAAAGTACCTAAAAGGAACTTGTTGGGATTTAAAATTTCTGCACTAGTTGAACCATTTTGCTAAATAGAATGGTGTAAAAGGCTAAGCTATTTTGGAGGGCTGCCTAAGGTTGAATTACTTTGCAAAAGTTAACTAAAACATGTTTCTTGTTATCAAGTTTGTCTTCTTAATTTTTAGCACATTGTTATCTTCCCATTGTGGATTTTTCTTACTTCCACGTACCCCTTTCCCCTTCTTTTAAACTCTTGTGTAACACTCCTTCCCAAAAAAAAAAAAAAAAAATGAGAGAGAGAGAGAGAAAGAAAAAAAAAGCATTTGTGTTGCTACTTGCTTGCCCATTTCATCAACTAACCCTTTCTAATGTTCGTAATTTTTTTTAACTTTCAATTGTATTTCATAAAGTTGTAACTATACTAGCAAAATATTAATATATTTTCTTAATAACTAAATGAAAAATTCAATAATAATAAAAATATTAATATGTTTTCTTAATAACCAAATTACTTTCAACTGTATTTCATTAAATAACTTTTTTTCCTTATACATTCTCATGCTCCCGTCCCTATTTAACAAAGAATGCATACAGTGCAAGCAAGACCAAAAAATAAATTGGGAGACTTACCTTCAATCTACCTAAACTAAAAGGACAAAAAGAAAAAGATCCTTTGAAAAGAAAAAAAATCAAGAGTAAATGTCATCACTGACACCTAAATTTTGCCAAAATATTTAATTAAATACTTGAACTTTAAAATTGATTAGTTAAGTACCTAAAATTTGAAATTAATCAACTTAGTATTTGAAAAATTTTGAAATTGATCAATTTAGCACCTGAAAGAACTTGATGGAGATACTATTGGCACGAATAATTTTTTTTTCAGTATTAAATTGATCAATTTTAAAATTTAGGTATAAAATTAATCAATTTCAAAATTTAAGTTCCTAATTGCATATTTTGTCAAAATTTATATACTATTTGTTTCATTAACCTAAAATTCAATAAAGAAGCAATTCAATGTGGACAGCCTGCATGGAAACCTAGTAACACCTAAGAAATGCATATTACACAGAATTCGGCTTCTTTTTCATAACTTAGTTCCTAATTATGCAATTAAAAAAGATATAATAAGAATAATAAAGAGATAAGGAAAGGAAAGCTTACACCACAATATATCGTGGAGTTCAATTTGTCCCCTAATCTTCACAGTCCACAACAATTACCTTCATCAATGGAGAACTTCACCCACTTTATTCACAACAAACAAAATGCCTCAATAGAGGACTTTAACACATTAAAAATGTAAATACTTGAGTTGAGTCTTTGCAATCTCAAACACATAAGACTTAAATCAAGACTTCATCAATAGGCTCACAACAAACTATAGTATAGTACTGTTACAAAGATAGCAATTACAAAATAATTAACACTACACTAAGTCTCTCACTCATAAAAATAACATTAATTACAATACAAGTTTTGAAAGTGTTTACAAGAATTTAGTAGCAATTTAAGAGCTCAATCAACCATCTAATAAATACCTAACTTGTATTTATATCTTCTTGAATGGTTTTAGTTGTTGCCCTAAAAATATCTTCAAATAATTGGGCATTAATTGCAGGTAATGGCTAGTTTTAGCCACACTAGCTCTCCTTTGCACGAATCATGCCTGTGATCTTTTTTGCAATCTCTTCTAATCAATATGCTCCTATAGATTTCCTTTGTACGGGCTCACTAGTGCTCTTCACCTACACATTTTTGTGGAAAACTCTAGCACACAAAAGCAAAAACACAAGCATATATTGCACGTATTATTCAACAACCTTCTTTAACAAATTAAGTGTAACTTTAGCACAATTAACAATCGAATGGTCAATCATGCTACTAATTTTCTCATTTAAAAAACATTAGTTGAACACCTAAGTTCACTAGCCCATTTACTTGACTGAATGGAATAAGAGGAGAATTGAATTATAATTTAACTGGAATGTAATAAATGTACAATAGTTATTACATGATTACTATGATATTTAGTTGAGATAGAACAAAAATGAGGAATTTTATTGGACTAACAATCCAATATCTATCATGCCTCTATAATAAAAGCAAAGCATTTATTGTTTATTAAAAATAGACATGCTTTAGTGGTATACTAATTTCAAGATAAGGATATTTATGAAATGATAGTAAAAAAAATAATTTAATATCAATTTATGAGATGAAGATATGAATTACTATTTATTAGTATATATAATAACAATTCATGCATAATTGTCATTCAATGTTTAAAATTGAGACACCAGAATAATAATTTCACATGGAACAAAGAGGGAATAAAATAGTCATTCATCATAAGTGAATATGCAGTAAGTTTTTTTGTACTTTCACTATCCTCAAAATTTAAGTTTAAATATATTTTAAATTTTCACTTACAATTTTAGAAGTATCTTCATAAAGTTCCACTGTTCCTCTTAATCTTTGGGTCTAAAAGAATATGTCAATATTTGATGATTCCTTGTTACTCTCTTTAATAATCATCTTAAAATAAAAAAAATTAATAATTGATTATAAATTATGATGAATTCAAATATATAAGAAAGAAAAGAAAGGATAGAAGGATAGAAGATTTTTCGCCTTCGCATTTGCATTGGTGAAACTATCACTAGATTCTTAACATACTCTACTCTTAGCATCCTAAGGGGTGGTTCCATTATGCTAAGCAATCCACCCAAACAAGAAGCTTATGTAACTAAGCCATAATAAAAAAAAAAAAAAATCAAAAGCTATTGAATCTGGAGTGCATTTGATAAAGAAAAAGACTTATATGTTTGTCATACCGCCTAACCAATTTAACATCGGATATAGTAGCTACATGCAGGTCTTCACTTGGGTATTATTAAGAGAACACAATTCATATGCATGCAACTGAAGTCACACAGTATTACAAATCTATGCAACTGTAGTCCACTTCTTGTTCCATTTGTCAGCACACATCTCCATTAAATCAATTATTTTTTTCCAAAAGAAACATTACTAGTTGTACGAACGCTGTTAATAGCATTGAAGAGTAATACTTGTGAAACTTCAAATCGATTATCTGGCGTAAGTGTACTATGGTTCTAGAGAAGGCAAACCGAAACTAGACCTATGGAGGAACAGAGACTGGTTTTGACCCTTGCAACTAGCGGTTTCAGAGCCAATAAACCTATGGGATTGGGTACTTGTGGTGTTAGCAATGCGGGACTATGTTATAATCCCATATCGGTTCCTCAAGTAATTGGAGAATGGTACTTAAGCTCAAAGAGTTCTCCTACTTTATAGGCTAGTCTTTTGAATTGTGTTTTTTTTTTCAGGTATGGTACCTAACATTTAGTACTCTTGTTGAGAGAGAGCCCAACCCAAAAGACTATCCTAACAAATGGAAGAGTTTCTCAAACTTCAGTATCATTCCTAATTACTTGAGGAATCGATGTGGGATTGTAGCATTACCCATTCGCTTTCACTCTCGCCTTCTTTCCCAAGTAGTCCTTTTCTAGGTCGCCTCTTCTTGGGTCATCCCTTCTGCTGGCACCGACATTCTCAATGAGAGCACCAAATGTTAGGTACCAAGACTAAAGAGAGAGTCCAACAAAAAAAACTAGCTTATCGGATGAAAAAACTCCTTAAGTTTAAGTATCATTTCCCAATTATTTATGAATCCAATGTCGTAATAGACTATAAATACTCTTGAGATAAATGCAACTCACACAAACTCTCTAGACAAAAAGAAGGTCATTAAGAGAAGAAATTTTATTTTTCATTAAAGTGTATGTAAATCTAATGAGATAGGTTTTGACCCTTAAAATTTATTTGAAATATATGTAAACCAGAGGCAGGTTTCGACCCTTAAAGTTTATTTTAATTAAAATTTTAATTCATCTCACGTTAAATTAAAAAGAAATTGAAATATATTATTTTAGCTAGATCACGTGCTTTTTTTATGTATGTATAATAAGAACAGTGCAAATGAAAAAAATGTCATGTCCTCCAACTTATAAAGAGGAACTATAGAAATAAATTATTTTTGTAAATTATTGTCTTTGTTTATTTTAAATGACATGATTTTTGTATAGAGAATACAAAATAGTACGGTCAACATCTAAACATTATTTTAGATCAATCTTTTATATCTATTTGCCCAATTTTTCTACAATCAAGTTTTAGCAGGTGTAATTACTCAATTAAGTAAGCAACCATCTCCTGATCACTATTCAAATCAATGATATATAAACAAAATATACTTTTTATGGTATAAACTATACTACAAAAACAATTTAGATTTAAGCTTTTTTAGTGTATAATATATTTGAAAAATCATTAGCAATAAAAACTTGAAGACCAAGTTCACAAAAACTCTCATAAATTGCAATTGTGAGTCGAAAGAGTCTAAAAACAAGTCATGAAAGCCCACTTTTACATACAAACGCTGAGTGAATCCCCATAGTCAAGAGGTAAAAACTATAAGAATTGTTGTTTTTTTTTTTTTTTTTTTGGGTGGGTGGGGGGGGGCGGCGGGGGAGGTGGCACACAACATTGGTTATGCAATTGGCACTTGATTTTACAAAGGCTTCCAAGCAATTTCTTGTTTCCTTAATTTATTCACATGAATTCTGAACTATTGGAATGCTCTCAAACTTTTAGACAAATCGAATGTCCTAATCATGTAACATGAGATTCTACGACATTCATAGAAACTTATATATGCACTTCTATAGTTGTTTGTGCCAATAACACTAGTGTTGCAATGGAACTTTCACTTGCATAGAATTAAAGCTGAAACTCCAGTAACATAAATATGGATGGCATCCAAGGATAGTAAGACGCCAATAGTCCAAATTTGAAAGTCCCATACCAATTAAAACAAATTAAACATCATTTTAACATATTTATCATAAGCAGACTTGAGCAATTTAAAGCATGCATGAAGCATCCAAAATCCAAGGTAAAACTAGAAAACCATGTATTCGAGACACGATAGCTAGTAATAACACAACATCGAAACCCATTAGAACTCGCTGGAACCGACACCCCATGAAAGATAATCTATTGGATATGACTTGATTGAGACAAATGTAAAAAACGTTAAACCAGTATTAGGATAGGGCAGGTCAAAACTCTATCACATTCTAACTCATGATGCTTGTTAGGGGTGTCGACCCTGTGGTTTGGCTTGGTTCGCCTCATAATCAAATCAAACCGTATATTATAATTTGATTTTTCTTTTAAATATGAATCTAAAAACATATGATTTGGTCCGTAATTTTTTTGAATTGGAAAAAGATGGCTCAGTATAGTTCAGTCGTTTGCAATTCGAATCGTTTTTATTCTTAAAATAAAAATACATTCCATTGAAAACCTCCAATTACATATTTTTTCTCATCAATGCAAATATAAAAAATAATATTTGAAATT
This sequence comes from Combretum micranthum, assembly GCA_024138025.1. NCBI lineage: Eukaryota > Viridiplantae > Streptophyta > Magnoliopsida > Myrtales > Combretaceae > Combretum > Combretum micranthum. The sequence goes on from JAMXBD010000018.1 coordinate 2,693,692, forward strand.
AATTATTGACCAAATAAATATGTAAAACTTGTACCGTGTGAGATATTATGTTCACCCTAAAATTATGATCGTATACTAGTCATATTTTCTTCAATTATCTTGAACTAGAATGATATACTAGATTCAATAAAATAAAATTTTGTTATCCCAATATGAGACAAATTTTAATTCATAGTATATTTCTGATTAACACACTAATAATTATATTAATCCTATAAAAATCAAATTATACTAAAAAAAGGCTGGAATTTGTTAATAGAATTTGGTCTTTAGTTGACTTGATATTAAATAATAATGTGGATCATTGAATATGAAGAGAAAAAAAAAATGAAAGTATGCTTTAAAAATGGGAAAAAGAAACAAAGTCTACAATTTTTTATTAAAAAAAAAGAAGCTCGGATAAACTTACAAGCTACTCTAATCAAGTATTTTAAAACTTGAATTCGAACTCAATTTGGTTGCAGTCGAGTCAAATACAAGTTATCACCAAGTTCGAACTCGAGTAGTTCACGAGTTGTCTCAATTCACTTACAACACTAAAATCAATAAGTAACTAAGTAATAGAAGCGAATCAATTAGTAAGATAAAGAGAAATAGAAAAAAAAAAAGAATGTTTAGAAAACTAAATGCGAAAATATAAATATTATCTTATTTATAGACACATCACAACAATCAAAATATGATATGACCAATCTAAATTTATTCTTATAAATGATACAAATCTAAATAATTTCTTTTAGAGTAGTTAATTTTTTTCTAATAAAACAATGAAAAGAAAAATAATAATATGTTTGAACTTTTTTGAAATATGTAAAACGGTTTTTGCAGAGCCCCATTTGGTATTCGGCTTGGTTACATTTGAGCTAGCGGTTCGATTTTTGCAGAGACCCATTTGTTAATTAATTGAGTTGTGATGGATCCAGGGCCGGAGTTGATCAAGAGGTAGAGATTGACGTAGGATGGCGTGGGCTGAAATTGTTAAATCTCCGGCCCCGAAGCAACACGGTGCCAGGCCTTTTTACTGGCTATCTTAAAAAGGTGGATATAAAGCTGAAGGATTGGTTATGTTTTGCTTTAATGCAATGCAATTACTATTATAAGATAAGTTTTTTTTTGTTAAATTTGCAAATAATTCTATTAGAAGAATTAATTCTTTTGCATAATATGAAACAAATAAAATTGTATATATTTTTTTATTCCAAGGAATTTTTATTGTTTACAGAATTAATTTTTTCCCTAAATACTAAGGGGCAGCAAAAAATTGGTCAAACTGAATCAATCCATAAATCGAATCAAACTAAACTAAAAATATCATTTTTAAAACAATTTGGTTTCCAAAGCAACCTGTAAATTTATAGTTAGTTTGAAGGGGCAAACAGAATTTATTTGTAGGATCAAATCAAATCATTTTAGAAAGATATAATAATATTTTACTTATACATGTAAATTTTCGATGTTTGATTAAAATTCGTATATGTTTTTATGATTTTATTATAATATTTATTATTTGATGACTATTAGTATTGACTTGTTCTTTTTCATAATTATTTTTTTGGGTTCCAGATATACATTGTTCTTTTCTTAACTTAATATTATATTATATTTTTCTTTTTTTTTTTTGTTTTTATTGTTAATTGTTTTAACTTTGGAGTATAGAATTCATTTATTTAGTTAAGACTCTTATTATATATTAATTGTTCAATGTATTTTGTTAGCGAATTATTTTTATTTTTGATATTTTTGTTGGTAGATATTTTTTCTTTACCAAATTTGTTGGTTGACTATCATTTTTTTTATCGAATTGTCGGTTGACAATTGACTAGATGGTTTTGTAAAGAATTATAGATCATGACATGCTATGTATTAATTAATGAATATACTTTGTTAGAGGATAACTAATTGGTAATTGAATGATTTTATGGGGAACTATGGATTATGGTTGTGATAGATTTATGAAATAATTTATATTGGATTGTAATTTGAACTTTGTAGAGTAACTTAATATTTGAATATTCGTATAAATATAAAAAATTGGAACAAGTTTGTTTTTTCTTTTTTTAAATTAGAACATAGGAGAATTTTCTAGCCATATAAAATATTACAAATAATGGCAAACTCTATGGAATTATTAATGAGCCATACAACTTGTCATTGGATTATAAAAAATGATCACATGAGTTAATATAATAAGTATGTCAATGGTGTGATCATGGTTATATATAAATCTGAGCACTTTAATAATTTAAGGAAGTGATATGATAAAAATTGTATGAAATCACACAATTGTATGAAATCGTACAATTTTCTTACAAACAAATATGTGAATTATGATGTCCCTAAATTACATGGCGTAGCTACTGTGGTTTCTCTTTTGTCTTTTCATTTCTTGGTTCTCTTTAATTGACTTTCCATTTTAAATTTTTATTGTTTCTTTTCATTAACATTGGCCTTTTATTTATTGCTAGTAATTTCATTCCATTAAAATCAAGCAGCGTACAAACTCATGCTTATAAATTCACAACCAAAACGTTGGAAGTTGAAGGTACTGATTAGACGGTGATATATGTTTCAAGATTTAATGTGCCTATATGTCTATTTAAAGAGTACCATAGGCATCCTTTCAAGAGTCTATATGTCTATATAAAAAGTACTATAGACATTTTTGCAAGAGTCAACATGTCTATGTAAAAACAGTGAATATGTCTATATAAAGAGTATTATAGACATCCTTTCAAAGTCAATATGTTTATAAAATGAGTATAACACACGTAAGAGAAGGACAACCCATTCCATTATAATCAAGTAGTGTACAGATTCATGCTAATAAATTCACAACAAAAAAGTTGGAAGTTGAAGATATCGATTATATGAAGAGCACTCTGGGTATCCTTTTAAGTGTTAATATTGTTGACATGAAGGACTCCTAAAAATTAGGACTTTATGGCTGATCAATGAATATCATTGAAAACAAATTACAATCGTCATTATAGCAGATTTGTGTATAAAAAATAGAGAGCTTGATTATGTATAAATACCCATGTATGTAGAAAAGAATATAATAATATATATATATATATATTAACCTAGAATATTTCTTTTTTATTGAAAACATGGTATGAAAGCAAGTTTTCAATTCCTATCCTCCTCTATACAGATAACACTGAAGCAAATAACATCCTACAATACCGATATGACTGGTGAAGATTTGCAGTTACTAGAAACCCCTGAAATCTCTTCTTCATCTATCTTATCAGAACTCACTACCAGAATGACGGAAATCCTCTTTAAGAATTCTGGTACAACCTCAATAATGGACATAGCCGCTGCTTCAATAGGAATTAAATTGGATGGGACTAACTATGGACTGTGGTCTCAAGTGGTGGAGATGTACATCTCTGGCAAAGACAAATTAGGTCATATAAATGGTGATTTGTCCCAACCTGCAATGATAGATCCAACCTTCCAAAAATGGCGTACTGATGATGCCATAGTAAAAGGATGGCTCATTAACTCCATGGACTCATCATTGATTGGGAATATAATCAGATTTCCTATGGCAAAAATGGTATGGGATGCCATAGCAACAACTTATTTTGATGGGAGTGATGTCTCTCAAGTGTATGACCTTCAACGCAAAGTATCACGACTAAAGCAAGCAGGTGGTTCATTGGACAAATATTACAACAGTCTACAAGGATTATGGAGAGAGATTGACTTTTGAAGGCTAAATCCCATGCAGTACCAAGCTGATATTCAGCGTTATAACAACATGTTGTAGGAAGATCGAGTTTACATATTCTTGGATGGCCTGGATGACCGACTAAACAACATTTGTAGAGATATTCTACAGATGCAACCATTCTCCACAATGGAACAGGCTTATGCCCATGTTCGACGAGAAGTGGTGCGACAAGCAGTCATGATAGGAACTTTGACTGAAGAACCATCAGGTTCCGTATTTACGTCAAAGAGTTTGAGGACTATAACTCCTTTGATAGCTTCCTCTCATAATGGAAAATCAAATTCCTCTTCTAAAAAGAATGCATCTGATGGATTGAAATGCTCTCATTGCAGAGGGACTAAACATACTTAGGAGACCTGTTTTAAAATCCATGGGTATTCTGAATGGTGGCATGAATTACAATAAAAGAAAAAGCACAATGTTGAAGGAACAAATGACACAGACAAGAATGAACAAATGACTAGAGATTAAGGTTCAGTTGCCATAAGTGATATGACTCTTTCCTTAATTCCAGCTCAAGCTCACAACATCAGCACCACTGAAATTCGTAAACTAGTCACAAGTATGAATTTACATGAATTTAAAATCGATAATGCTCATGGCCAATGGATTCTTGACTCAGGAGCCTCTGACCATATGACCTATGATGAAAATGATATCTCCCAAAGATCCAAGCCTAGAAGAATCAACATTATAAATGCCAATGGAAAAATTTCTCCAGTAACAGGGGCTGGTACAGTAATAGTGGCACCTAATATGCCATTATCCAATACTCTTCTTGTTCCATTTCTTTCTCACAAATTAGTGTTTGTGAGTCAACTTACGAAAGATTTGAATTGTGTTGCAATTATTTATCCTAATCTTTTCCTTCTTCAAGAAATTCCAACAAAGGAGATTATTGGACGTGGTATTGAGAAGGGGGGACTATATTATTTGATAGACATAAAGATCGGTAAAGCATGTCACACGCTCATCAGAATATGTCCAAGGAGGAGCAAGTTTGGCTTTGGCATCGTCGGTTAGGTCATCCATCATTTAGATATTTGAAACATGTTCTTCCAGATTTATTTTCAGATATGGCAATTTCTCAATTTAAATGTGAGACTTGTATTTTTGCTAAAAGCCATCGGGCCACTTATCCTTTGAGTTTTGATAAAAGTACTATTCCTCTTTCCTTAATCCATAATGATGTGTGGGGACCATCCTCGAAACCGAATATGCATGGTTATCGATGGTTTGTGATTTTTGTTAATGATTGCACACAGATGACGTGGTTGTATTTGTTGAAACATAAGGATGAGGTTTTCAATACCTTTCAGTCCTTTTATAATATGGTTTGTACACAATACTCCACTAAATTACATGTTCTTCATTCTGATGGAGAATATGTCAACATGCATTTTAATGACTTCTTTCATCAACATGGAATGATTCATGAGAAATCATGTTTGCATACTCCCTAATAGAATGGAGTGGCCGAATGGAAAAATCGGCATATTCTTGAGACTGCTAGAGCTCTTCTTATTGGGGCTAATATGACTGGGCATTATTGGGCAGAGACAATTATGTATGCAGTTTATGTTATCAATAAGATGCCAACGAAAGTTCTTGAAATGAAAACTCCTCTTCAAGCATTATCTCATTTTGTGACACTGCCCTCAATCTTGATGATGCTACCACACGTGTTTAGGTGTGTTGTATTTGTTCATGTCCAAAAGGATCAACGCACAAAAATTGATCCATGTGCTGTAAGGTGTATTTTCTTAGGCTATGGCCTACGCCAAAAAGGATATCGCTGCTTTGATCCCACTCATAGGCGAACATATGTCACTATGGATGCCACATTTTTTGAAACTGAAATGTCCTTTACTGCTAAGCTCTCCACTCCACCTCGTCAGGGAGAGAATTTTAGTGAAGAGGTGAATTGGATGAGATATGAGTAGCCAAGCTTTAATGAATATGACATTCATATGAGTCAAAGACAACTTCCTCAAATAATGACATTCCCCCTTTTTCACCAATAACCACTAGTCCATCTCCTGAGAATATTACTGAGGTAAGTTCTCCATCAACCCCTATTGATCATCAACCCTCTAATGTCATAGATACTATTGTTTCTATCCTTGGCTATAGATTACCTTACAAGCATAATCGTGGTGTGCCCTCAAGTCGATACTCTCCTGAGATGGAAGAACGACGATCCAAATATCCTATTGCCAATTACATGTCCACAGATTACTATCTGAATATTTGAAAAGCTTTGTAAATGATCTTTCATCTCATCACATTCCTACTAATGCAGAAGACGCATTACAGGACCCTAGATGGACTCAAGCCATGAAGGAAGAGATGGAGGCCTTGTTGAAAAATAAAACATGGATTCTTGCTACATTACCAGAAGGGAAGAAGACAGTAGAGTGAAAATGGGTGTTTTCAGTTAAATACAAAGCAGATGGATTTGTTGAAAGGTAGAAAACTAGAGTGGTTGCCAAGGGATACGCACAAACATATGGAGTCGATTATCAAGAAATCTTCTCTCTAGTGGCAAAATTGAACACAATCAGAGTTTTATTGTCCTTTGTAGCAAATCTTGACTGGTCTTTACATCAATTTGAGGTAAAAAGTGCCTTTCTCCATAGTGACCTTGAAGAAGAAATTTATATGGATATCCTTCCTGGATATGTGGAAAACTCTAACAATAAGGTAGTTTACAAGTTACAGAGACCTTTATATGGGTTAAAATAGTCACAAGGCAAGATTACAGCTCTAATCGTCTATGTTGATGATATGATCATTACAGGAGACGATATAGATGAGATAGCAAAGCTTCAATCTCAGTTGGCATCGGAATGTGAGATGAAGAATTTGGGAGGACTAAAATACTTCTTGGGATTGAAGTTGCTAGATCAAGCAAGTGATATTTCTTTCTCAGCAGAAATATGTGCTGGATTTATTAACTAAAGTCGGGTTATTGGACTGCAAACCAGCTAATGTACCTATAATTCAAAATCACCAACTTGGAGAATACTCAAATCAAGTACCAACAGACAAAGGAAGATACTAGAGGCTAGTTGGTAAGTTGATCTATTTATCTCATACCCGACCTGATATTGCTTATGCAGTCATTAGTCAATTCATGCATTGCCCTAACAAAGATCATATGAATACGGTCATTTAGATTCTTCGATATCTAAAATCATCACCTGGTAAAGGCATTTTGTTCCCTAAGAATGGTCATCTGAATATTGAAGGGTATAGAGATGCAGATTGGACCAGAAATATTTTAGATAGAAAGTCAACTTCAGGCTATTTCACATTTGTTGGTAGGAATCTTTTTACATGGAGAAGTAGGAAGCAGAAGGTAGTGACATTATCAAGGGAAGCAAAATTTAGAGGAATGGCAAAAGCGTTAAGTGAACTTCTTTGGCTTAGAAATTTATCATCTGAGATTGGATTTCCTCCTAAATGCGAGATGGATTTATTTTGTGATAACAAAGTGGCTATTGATATTTCTCATAATCCGGTACAGCATGATCGAACTAAGCATGTGGAGGTTGATCGACACTTCATCAAACATAATCTTGCAGAAAAGACAATCCAATTTCCCTTTGTAAAATCAGAAGACCAGTTGGCAGATATCCTAACTAAAGTAGTATGTAGCAAGAATTTTCATAACTCACCTAGCAAGTTGGGCATAATAGATATCTATGCACCAACTTGAGGGGGAGTGTTGGCGTGAAGGAATTCTACAAATTAGGAGTTTATGGTTGGTCAATGAATATCATTGAAAACAAATTACAATCTTCATTATAGCAGATTTGTATACAAAAAATATAAGAGCTTGATTATGTATAAATACCCATGTATATAGAAAAGAATATATATTTATATATATAACCGAGAATATTTCTTTCTTATTGAAAACAAGTATACCTATATAGAGTACTATAGATATCATTTCAACAGTCAATACATCTATATAACGAGTATTGTATACAGAAGAGAAGTACAAAAACATAAGCCTACTAATTGGTGCTGTGAATCACATGTAAGAGCCAAGATCCTTATAATAGATTTGTATAAACACTAGTTTCCCATTGAGATTGACTGCGACCAATTCTCCTTTCTTCTAAAGTTGTAACAAGTAACAATAAGGGAAACAAAAAGAGGAGGAAAAAGAAATATAATTATAATGATTATTTTAATTAGAAAAAAAAAAGAACCATTAACAAATCAAAATCAAGCTAGCTAATTACCTTAGCGCCATAACAAAAAACAGAGTTGTAGTAGTGTAGACATAAGCACAGTTTCATAAATGAATCGAAACTAAAACCACCGATTCCAGGTCTTAAAATTGAGGAACAAAAATCGGAATCGTCTTGAAAAACTGAAATCGTAGGATATGGTTCCAGTTTTGAAACCATGGAATTCCCTCTTTTCAAGTAAAAATAAAAAGAATAAATAAATGAATTTTAGTTTTTAATAAAATATATTATAAATTTAAAATAATTGTTTGGTCTACAAGTGTTAAATTTTTTAACTAAATTTAAAAAAAAATTATTTAGAAAGTGCATTTATTTTATATATATAAACACATCTAATATCAATAAGTTTTATAATATGAGATTGCAAAATACTTTAGAGGGTAAAAAGAATGCAATACAAAAATTAGTGTCACATTATTAAGGAAATAAATTTTCTTTTTAGGATAAGTTCATATAAACTAATTATATATATGTTATATGATTTTAATTTATACTTATTTGTGTTATTGATAATAACATATTAAATATTGTGAATTGATAATAAATTTTACTATTCACATGAAATAGTTTATAGATTAATAATTATATATAATATATATTTAAAAATTTTTCTATTTTTTCTTTTTCTTTTTTAATGAAATCAATTGAAATCGTTGATTGCACCAATTCTAAGTCGAAGAACCATTTAAGAACTAGCTAACTGGTCCAGTTTTGCTTTTGGAACTATCGGTGGTGATTCCAATGCAGTTCCCGATTTAGAACCGAATCGTGCTCATTTCTACAGTAGTGGACTATGATGATGGATTAGTATGATATATCAAATTTATAGTAATAGAAATGGTAAAAAAAGAGGGGATTCGTTATTATTTTTCATTGGAAAGTAATAGATTTACCAATGTGGGAATTACTACTATTGAATCTATAATGGAGGAGAATAAAGGAAATTCAAGTGGCGGTCACATGTAACTTGAGTTATTCATGAGTTCACTCTTTGCATGAAGACAAACAAATAAGAAATTGATGCGGAAGAACAAGAAGAAAAAAGGAAAAGATATTTGATATTTCGTTACTTAGAAAGTTTGTTACAAAATATTTATATACAACAAAAGAAACAATCTCATCATATACGTGTACAGTCAACAACTAAAACTATAACTAGATAAATAAATAGGAGTGACTCCATAGCTTTCCCTTGAGTTGGAGCCTCATGATGGCCCAACTTGACACACATTGTGAGAAGATCAGCAAGTTGCAAAGAGGAAGGTACATAAAGAGGCTGTAAAAAACTAGATGCTATGTGATCACGCACGAAACGAACATCAACATCAATGAGCTTAGTGCGACTGTGAAGACTCGGATTGTTAGCAATTAATAAGGCCAATTTGTTGTCATAATGTGATAGTTATTTTTACTCTACTCAATTCATAAGAATTCATGCTTGATTTGATCCATTATCAGATAAATTCTCATAAAAAGAAACAAAGTGATTTAAATTAGATTTGGAGCAAAACAACTAAAATAGTTGAAGATTGGATTCAACTGCACCTTCAGAGAATGAACCGAAGGCAAGAAACAAGGCAAAAGTGTAAATCATGCCCACGATTTTGACTGTAACATGAACTGAGAACAAATCTTGTCTGTGATGAAAGGATACAACTTCCACCGAAGCTAACCTTCAAACCCATGATCCAAGTCGCAAAAAGTGACCCTACCCTTACTATTACGCACACAATGTCCTGAAATAAAGCAAGTGAAGATATGGATAAATTCCGTTAAAAATAATCTACCACGTAGAGAATAAAGTCTTCACATTTTCTGTGCCTTGAAACCTATAAATAAACGTACACAGGTGTTGCACAATATTGTATCATATGTAACAAATTCCTGACATATAATAGAGAAGTGAGAGAGTTTCTAATAAGAGAAAGTCTTCTTTTGCAAGAAATTTGAGTTTTCTAGGTAAAAATTCATATTTAACCCAACTTTTGTTCTTGCAAAATTTTTGTGCTTATATTTATCTTTAATTTCACATCATTTCTCTTGAATATGTGTTTAATGTTCATATATATGGAGAAATAATCATTTTAACTTAAGGTTTGTGAATCTCAGACCTCATTCATGTGATTTCAACGTGTTTTAATTGAATATGACTAGGTACTTATAATTAGTAGCTCGAACCTAAATTCATGAGTTTGTGTAAGTGCACCATGTAGATTCATATCTAATTTCAACTGAGTAGATTGAGAGATCATTCTTTTGAATAGATCTAGGTTGCTAATGAAATTACTCATAATTACCTAAAGATAATGATGGCGAAACTTTCTTCCACTTGATTTTAAATTCATTAAAATGGGTTTTAATCAAAGGATTCTTAATCTTTATGTGAATCTAAGTTGTTGATAACTTTTGAAGAGATTCCAGTATTCTGATCTAGATCTAGAGTTTCTAACCTTGAGAGAGGCTTTAGCTTATTTAGTGAATCTAATTGATAAGTATATCCAATAAACAACTCATTGAGTTTGTTAAGAAATCATATGAAAAAGACTTAGTGAAGCAAATTCTAAGCTCTTTCTTGCATTAACAGACATATCTTAAATTTTCCTTGAAAACATTGTGTACATATTTAGAATTAAACTTAGCTTAGCGTTTTCTTATTCATAATATTCTTCTGAGTTTTTCTTTAGCTAGATGATAGATTAAAAGTGAATACGATAGGTATGGCCAATAACCTTTACCAATAGTCATCTGTTAGGGTTAGGAAGAAGAAGCTTGGGAGTGTCTTTAAACTTAACATAGTCACCTCTTTAATCTTTAAGGTGGAAGCTTTAATTAGAAAGATTGATAGTATGACCATTAGGATTGGATAAGTGCACATGGTTAATGGAAGTATAGGACAAAGTTGCGAGGGAATGCTAGTTAAGAATAATGGAAATTTCAACAAACCCAAAAATGATCCTTACAGTAATGCTTACAACCCTGGCTGGAGAAACCATCTAAAACTTCAAGTGGAGCAATAACAATTTTCAAAATCTAAATTTTCCTCCACCTAATTTTTAAAAGCAATAGGGTTAAGGATCATCTATGTCTCAAATGAAGCAAGTTCTATAGAGGAATTGATTACAAGGTAGCAGGGCAATGATACGACTTTGAGGAACCACTTAGCTGCTATTCATAACCTGGAGACACAATTGGGTCAAATTTCTAAGCTCCCAGCTGAAAGACCTTAAGGAACTTTTCCAGCAAACACTGAAGCCAACCTGAAACACTAGACCAAGAGTTGAGATGAAAAAGAAAAAGACTCCTAGGATGACTAATCCTATTTCTCTTTGAAAGCCTAGTTATTTGGTTTAAATGATGTAATTTTCTTTATTTATGAAAGAACTTTGTGAATGTCTTTAAAAGATGTTTGAAAAGTTGTTTGACAGATGCTTGATGGTTTTAGAATAGGGTGTTTGAATATTTTGATGGATTATGAAGTTTAATAAGACTCTAAAGCAAATTTTTTATATCAATGTCTGAAAATTTTGAAGTTTGATAAATGTGAAGTTTTGGAATGATGTTTTTGGTTAAATTCTTTGTTAAAATATGAATAACAGGGATGCAATCATTTTGCACTTCAATTCACACTTTACTTTTTCTTTTTTGAAGTGTTTTTACAAGAATCTGCCTCATAATTATGGCTGCGAGCTAACTCGTGGCTAATAAATTTGTTGTCACATTCTATATCGCGGCTTAAGTTGAGCCAACAATTGTGATAGCAGTTACCTTTTTACCTTAATGCTTTCTTCTTTATAGTTTCAACTGTAACTTAAATAAAGATTGCGATTCTTTTAATATTCTTTATGTAAGTTTAATAAAAGCAATTTCAAAGCGATAATTCTTTAATTGGTTTAATAAAATGTAAATCACATTTTAAACTGTACCCATGGTTGAAGCCATGATTCAATTAATATAAAAACCTGTAATATTGTTGTTTCTCTCTCATTTATTATCTCTTTCAAAATATAACGAACTTGATAAACTCTCTCAAAACCCTTGAATAAACCTTTTTGCATTAGAATTGATAAATATATTCTTTTTTCAACTTTCTTCCTATTGAACTAATAAGGTAAGAACATTTTTGTACTTTTATTTCATTTTTTTTGTTTATATCAATGTAAATATTTGTTTAATCTCGTTACTTTAAGGGTTTCATTTTTTTAATAAAATTCTAAAAAATTGTTTTTATTAAGTAGCTTTCTTGATCATTGTAATGAGTTCAACAAACTGTTTCTTATAATAATTCATTAGAGATCCTATTGGGACTTTTCATCTTCCATGAAAGTTTAAAAAGAACTTAGTTGGTTTAAGGTTGGTTTAAATATCTAATTATTTTTGTAATAATGATAATATAAAGTTAGGAAACAGTAAAACAACCATAATTAGATTGAAATTCTTTAACTAAAGATTAAAAATAAAAATGCCTTGAGTTTTTTCTTCAAGTATACTTAATAACATTGATTTAGGTTTCTAGTAAAAATTTAGGGTAAAAATCTAATTCTTTTATTTTGTTCTAATTTTTAAGCAAAGAAACTTATGCATTTATATTTTGTGTTGCAGAAAGGACACCTAAAAGGCCTATAAACACTGAACTCCAAAAACAATGCAAAAAGGCTAGGATTGATTTTAGGCCTTTTTCTTCTCAAGTAAGTACCTATATTTAACCTCTAGTAGGTTTATTTGTTGAAGATAAAGCAAAATTTTTAATTTTTCTTACTAAAAAGACAATAGTACCAATGTAATTATGGAGTGGAATACGATGAGGAGTTATGGGTTAGGAAGAGTGTTTAGGGAATACTTTAAAGATAGAGTATGGGAGAGAGTTTTTGATATAAGAGTGAAGTCATATGAGAAAGTGACTTTGGCATTATTGGCAAGCTTCAGTACTGGGCACCAGGTGCCATATTTAGAAGATAGTGTTAGTTTTTATGCTTTTTGATAGTACAACGTTGTTCCTGTGAGGAAGTTCATAGCTGTTATGGGCCTCTATAAAAGTGAAGAAGAGATTTTTAGTGAGGAGTTTATGAATTTGCCAACCGGATCTATGAAGAGGAAGATAATAGTTTTATAGTAGAGATCATTGATGGTGTTTTCTCTGCCTCTAACGTCAAGGTCTCGACCTTCAAGAAGAAAAGTGTGAGGATTCTACACTATATTTTGTTAAGAAGCATTTTCTCTAAATTGGAAGGTGTAAGCATAATTGCTTAAGTAGAATTTTTTCCCTTATACAACATGATTAAAAAGTACATAGTGAATGTTATTTTAGTGGTTACATAGAGAATCAGGCATCGGGCTGGGTTACAGTGCAAGGGAGTCTACCTAGGTGGCCTCATCACAAGAATCTAGAGAAATTTGAAATTTTGGCTAAGGCAAGGGCCAACTGATAACGTCTGTAGCTTTAGAGAGTTAAACAAAGCAACCTTTAAAGGTTGGGGTTTGACAGAAGTACAAGATCTGAATTTTGATGTTAAAGCTACGGAAGTTGTGATGGCTACACCGGAAGCTTCGACCCAATTTTCAACAGATATTTTTAATAAGTTGGAAAGGGAATTAAAGGAGTTGAAGGAGAAGTTAGTAGCATTTGAAGAAAAGTACAATAAGGATATGGGTGATCTCAAGGAAAGCATGAAACAACTTATTAAGATGGTCACCTATGCTACTTCACAATAGTCAACACAGTCCAAAAGCATAATTCCAAAACTAAGGATAACTAACTTAAGCTACGATGATGGTGATGACAATGATTATGATGCCTATCCCCCCTCCCCACCTCAGAACCAAACATGAGCCCCACCTTCCCCATACATAAAGCAATTCCCACAAGACTAACCTTCCCATTTGTTGAACAACCACAAGAATGTTGGATGGCTGAGTTACCTGCTCCTTACTCAAATGGGGACAATGATGCCATTCCTACGATCCCTGCTACAGAACCTCAATAACAACAACAAAAGCAGCACATGTCCCTCAACCTGATTCCCCTCTACCTTGACATACTCATCTGGAGCCTATTTGTAAAATTATCCCTCAAGATCCTATTCCTCAATCCCAACCTCAACCTCCTGAGCTTCAAACACAAGTACCTACACCTCGATCACCTCCTCAGCCACAACCACAATAACAAAAAGAGGGAAGAACTATTCCCTTAATCTAGCCAATGCCCAAAAAGTATACAAGAAAGGGAAAAAGGGTTAAAACCTGTGCTAGAAAACCACCCTACAAAAAGTGATTTATCATTATAGGTGAGAGATTTGATAATGACCCAACCGCTATAGACCTTGACAAGGTTGATGTTGTTGATGATGAGAACCATGGTGCAAGGGCTACTGTTGAGGAGCAAGATAAAACAATGCCATAGTCGCTTAGTTGCATTGACTTATATATCTTAGCACCTAAAGTTTTTGAAGAGGAGGAATATAAGAAGAGAAAAGAGGTAAAGTGAGAACTCGATGAAAAAATTCTCTATGCAATCCATTGAGAAATTGGTGAATTGGTTATCAATAGAGCCTCAAAGATAATTAGAGATGAAATCAGATTTGGCCCTTATAGAACACATAAAGAGTGGGAGGTGGTTCTTTTTTCTTTAGAAACTGAAGGAGTTAGTGCCATAAGTCCTAGTGGCATCAATATGAAAGAGCAAGAGATGGAAGCTACTACCCCCACTACTCTTACACTTGAAGAAGCATCAGATGAAGAATTAACCCCTTTAGATCAAGACTATGTGGTAATAGATGTTATAGCATTAGTTGATGCAGGTCTTTAGAAGGTTATTGATGAGGCTGATAGTATGGGTAATGAAGAGGAAGGCAATGCCAAGTCTCTAGTGGCATTGACCTAAATGTTGAACCAATAAAGGAAGAGACAACCGAACAAACAAACCAACAGCCAACAGATGAGGAATTCTATGAGTTTGAAGCTGAAATAGCTACTGAGGTTGATGAAAAATTAAGGATTGATGAGGATATAAGGCATTTAATAAGAAAAAGTGTTGATAGAAGAGTAAAGCTAAAGAAGTGGAGGTAAAACTACAAAATATGATAGAAAGGACAAAAAGAGGAAGCAAGCTTACGCAGATGCCAAGTTAGCATAAAGCTTGGCCTTAATTAAATAAAAGAAGAAGCTACAAGGAAAGTAGGATAAATAGTAGAGGTAAAGGGGAAGGATGAAACTGATGCTAAATTCTCTAAGAGTGATGTGGAGGGTGTAGATGAAAATGATGAAACCCCACTAGCACCCTTGGAACACAAACTGCAAAAAGGTTATTATGAAAAACCAACATCCCAAGAAATTAATGAAGAAGGGACCCAACTTCCACAATCACAATCTTAGCCACCATCTAATGAAGCCCAGCCAAAATTGAATGCACAACATAAAGGGGTAGAGGGTGTGAAGGCTGAGATAGAATCTGCTGACAACCTTCTAGAGGACAGTGATGATGAGAAATGAAAGAAAGAAGAAGAAGAAGAGTAGAGAAAACTATCATTCCGGCAAAAACAAGCTACAGATATGTTGCAATACATGTAGAATACAACAAGCATGATAGACCAAGAAAAGAATGACTATCTGTATGCCATGCAACTAAAGTAGCAGCTGGAAGAGGAAGAGGCCCGTAGAGCTAAATTGAAAGGAATTGAACAAGAAGAAAGGGGGTGTACTTCCATAGAGGTCGAATTTAGAGAGCGAGCTTAGAGTAGGGGACGAGAAATTGGTGGAAGAAGAAGAAGAAGTAAAGAAGGAAGAAGAGGGAGAGCTCTTAAAAGCCAAAGAAGAGATAGAGGTGATGGAGCATTCAGATGGAGGAGAGAAGAAATTAGTAATTGGAGATAATGGCTAGGAAATGAAGACTAAAACTCCAAACTTCCTTAAAATCAAATTTGGCTTTGTTCTTTAATACCTTTTTTTATCTCTAAAAAGAAATACATTATTATAGTTTACAGATAAGTTCTTTATTCTTTATAGTTAGTCTGAATCCTTTATTCTTTATTTGTTATCTATTATTCTTTAAATTTAATTCAGCAAGATCCGCATAGAGATTAAGAATTATTTGATCAAAACCCATTTTAACAAATTTAAAATCAAGTAACAGAAAGTTAAACCATCCTTATCTTTAGGTGATTATGAGTAATTGGTAGCCTAAATCTATTCAAAAGAATAATATCTCAATCTATTTAGTTGAAATATGACATAAATTTACACAGTGCACTCACATAAACTTACAAATTAGGGTTTAAGCTACTAATTACAAGTACCCAGTCAATATTCAATTAAAATTCATTGAAATCACATGAAACAGGTCTTGGATTTACAAACCTTAAGTTGAAAAGTGCTTAAAAAGGCTAGTTGATATAGGTTTGTCTTTGTCCCTCAGAAGAGCAATGATTCATCCCCTCTATTAGCCAAGCTACATCAAAGAAAGAAAAAGAAAAGGAACAATGTTGAAAACATAAATAAATAAAGTGATTTAATGTATGAGTTGATGTGTATGTCTTCACTCTTGAGTGTAATACTTAAAGATATGATTAAGAGACTATATACTTTAAATATAAGGGTATAAAGTTGATTGAGTCTCTTACTTTGTTTTATTTTTTGAATAATTTTTCTTTTTTGAATAATTTTTTCTTTAGATTCTAACTTAAATAATGAGGGTAAAGACTGATCTACTTAGATAAATTTAGTAATTTTTGCAAAAGTAACTTTAGCACATGATTTGTAGTATTGAATGGAGTTAATTATGCAAAAGAATGATGAGTTTATTGGTGATTGTGTTGAAATGAGTAAGGTCTATGAGTTGGATTTGGTGAAATTACATTCATGATTTATTTCTCCTATTTAAGAAGCTTTGCTTTGTTGATCTTAAAAGATGGTTTGCTTGACTCAATTTATAAGAATTGATAAGTCATTTTTGCTTGACTCAATTTATAAGAATTCATGAATCATGCTTGATTTGATCCATTATAAGATAAATTCCTATAAATTTGTGTTATTATTGTGAACTTGTTGTTTTTAAGCTCCTAAGATCAAGAAAAGAAGAAATAAAGTGATTTAAATTAGAGTTGGAGCAAAACAACTAAAATAGTTGAAGACTGGATTCAATCGCACCTTCAAAGAATGAACTGAGGGCAAGAAACAAGGAAAAAGTGCAAATCATGCCTAGAGTCGTGCTTGTGTTTTCTTGTTGAAGAGCAATGATTCATCCCCTCTATTAACCTTCACTTAGCGTTTTCTTGTTCATAATGTTCTTCTGAGTTTTTCTTTGGCTAGATAATGGATTAAAAGTGAGTACGACAGGTGCTAATGATCCTTAAGGAATACAACCTAATACTTTCTATACTACTTCGGTAGGTGCACTTGCCTAAATGGTAGTTATGTGACCGAAGTTGAACAAAACATATTAGCAATCTTCATAAATTTTTGAAAACCCAACTTCGTGTTTCACACTGGACCAAACAGACATAATGTAAAGGAACAAGATAAGAGAGAGTAATATTAAGATCACAAAGCACAAATGACACCCACAACAACTCCTTCATAGTAATGGCAAGGCTACGATACTTGGCTTCAATAGTGGATGTAGCTACTGTAGGCTACTTTTTGGTTTTCTAAGAAACAAGTGCATTGCCAAGCATATTGCAATAACTGGATAAAGACTTACGATCCGAATAGCTGGAACCACAATCAAAATCAGAGTAACCATGAAGGAACAACATATTACAAGCTGAGTAAAACAAACTTAAGGAATAAGTGCCTTTCAAGTGATGTAATAAATGATATAAAGTATCCAAATGTAGTTTACTAGGTGTAGAGAGAAACTAACTTAGATAGTATACTGCATAAAAATTGTCTGGATGCATGATATAAGGAAGTCACCCAATAAGATGATGATGATAATTAAGATAAGCCAACAAGCCACTAGAAGAATTATCTAACTTCAATCAAGTAGGTAATGGAAAAGAAACTAACTTAGCACTTGAAAGACCAGCATCAAGCAAAACATCTAGGATTTTATTATTATTATTATTATTAGCAAGAATTCCATGATTAGTACGTCAAAGTTCTAGTCTATGGAAGAAATGAGCAAGACGCAAATCCTTGATAGGAAACTCAGCATCCAAGCATTTCTTGATCTCTTGGATAAAATCCACATTAGAACTAGTTATAAGCATGTCATCAACATATAAAAGGATATAAACATAACCAGTTGATGTAAAATGAGTGAACAATCAGTAATCATGCTTAGATTGAGAAAATCCAAGAGAAATCAAGAACTAAGAAATAATCAAATTCCATTGCCTAGATGCTTGTTTGAGTCCATATAGAGACTTCTTTAAATGACACACTTGATTAGCTAAAGCTTTGGCATAGCCTTTAGGAGGAACCATATAGATATCCTTATCAAGATGACCATGCAAGAAAGCATTGTTGACATCAATTTGAAACAAAGGCTAAGCATAAGCAACTGTAATGACAATAAGAATGCGAACACTTCTTATCTTAGCAACGGAAGGAAATGTCTCATGATAATCTTCACCTTCTTTTTGAGTAAATCCCTTGGCAACAAGCCTACCCTTAAAGCGTTCAATAGTACCATTGAGTCTATATTTAATTTGATAAACTCATATACAACCAATTGCAATCTTGTCTTTAGGAAGTGTAATTAATTCCCAAGTATCCTTACTTTCTAATGCAATTAATTCATTCACTACAAGCAATTGAGTTTGTTACAAGGAGAAATATAGTTGCAAAATCCTCAAATCTTCTTGCAAAAAAGTTCTTGCAAGGAGTTATTTCATCACTTACTTTTGTTAGGCCAGCCTCATTATTTTAATTTAATGCAATGAGTTACTCCTTGCAAAAAGTTAGGCTTAGCGAGATGCTCCTTGCAAGAATATGTTTCTTGCACCTTACAAAAAAAAGTACATGAGGTAGAGAAATAACAAGAATATGGTTCATCCAAGGGACTACTCCTTGCAAGAAGTGACTTCTTGCAACAAACTATACCTTGCAATAAGATTCTGACGCATGTCAGAAACTTAATATAAGGTTATATTCGCTGCAAGAAGCTTGTAATACCTTTTTTTAATATGCTATAAGCAGTTATTTTCATTTAATTATTTTTTATAATCATTACTTGCAATTTTAAATATTTTAAATTTCAAAATTATATTTATAATTTTCAAATTATATTTTCTACATGTCAATTTATTACCAAAAATAATAAATAGAAAATTCCAATATAACTATAAAGATCATAAAATAATATCTAAAATAACAATGTGGCATTAGTTCCACTTGTATATACAGCTTAATATGAGAAAAAAAGGAAAAGAAAACTAAAAAAGAGTTCTATAACCCATCCTAAGTGTATATCCAAATTTGTTTCAAAGAACATCAATAAGAATTTGTAATTAAAACTTTGGCTCCTCCTCTAATTCTTATAATTGTTGCACAAATTCACCCTTTTGTACCATCCTTGCCTACACAGACAAATAAATAATGAACAAATTATTAGTAGTGTTAGTGCAAACCAATATGCTCAAATATTCATTCAATGTTATCATGAAACCTCATATCTTAAAAAAAAAAAAATTGTATTTACCCACTACATATCAATCTTTATTATAACTACTATGAAGTATTCAATTTCAAACATAGTTTATAAATATGCTATGTCCGATATTCAGTCATTACCTGTCACAAACAATAGCAAAAAATAGGACATGTATGATGAAACCCATTAACCTTAAGCAAAAAGGAAGTAGCATATGCACAAAAAGTTTACGTTGTCATGTATATGCATCCAATTGATAGTGCATGAATTCTATCTAATGTTTACAGAACCAAGTTATGATGGATATTTATATCATATAATCCATATCTCAATTCACAAGAATATTCAAATTATGGGACATAAGGATACCACATCACTCATCATATTATAGATATGCTTTAACTATTGATCAAAATTTCAAGTATGATGTTATCTTAAGTGGAAACAAAGAAATCAAGGTAGTAAAATTATATTCTAGTCTAAATTCTCTATTCGAAAAGCTCATTGATATACATGGAATTCTCATTAACTAACCTAAGGTGGAGGTTTTGTGTTAGTACTCCTTTGATAGTACCTTAATGTCAAACTTCAATACTCTAAGATTGATATTTTGGTAGTCCATTGCCTAGAAACCAAAAGCTAACATTTTCCTTTGACCACATATCTATGGTATCAGTAACTTAGAACAAATAAAAAGCCATTCAATATAACAACATTCTCGAACCATGAAGTATTAGATCAAAGTTAATTTTAAAAGCAAACCACAATAGCTTGTGAAATAGCTCCTTACACTTTTCTAGTAATGTATATAGCTTCAACTTCTAAGAAATTACAATGGTGTAGGGCATATTGTATTTAGCAAAAATTATCTTCCTTCCTACTAAATCACTTAATGTAGGTAACATCCAATTAGACAAATGGCTGAACTGAACCCTAAGAAAACTTCTTGCTATGAAGTCATGATGCATTTAGGAGTTATATTGGAATAACTTACAATCCAATGCATTACGCTTACATGATTCTTTTGTCATAATTTCATTAGTGAATAACTTGTTATTTAATAATTCTTAGTAAAAGTGGAACCCAACTGATTAACTTGATATTCAAAAACTCACTTAAATAAACTCCACTCACATAAAAACACAATTGCTAGCATGAAACTCTTTGAAACTCTTTGAAATGTTATAGATACTTGGCTCTTAACAACATAAAATGAGCTCTAGCAAGAAAATGTGTTTAGCAATTCATTACCAACTCTCTTGGTTGGTTCTCCACTTGTCTATAGCAAAAACCAAGTTCTTTAACATCAAATCCATTGTCCTTAAATAAGTTTTCTAAGGAGTCATTAGAGAAATAGAATGCAAGTTGTTAATCAAGACCAAAGTCAACAAGGAACTTGTGGAAAAAAAATGATGAGGTGGAAAAAAAATGCTGCAACTTACAGTCTCATCATCCCTAACATAGAAGTTTTTAAAAATTATTTGATCTTTACATGTGAATCTCTCCTGTAGGGTAAACTCAAGCCACTCAATATGCGCATAAACAACAAGTCAAAAGAAGAATGATGTTAACTTTTCACATGGCAATATGATATTAAGGCCTAAGATGAATGGTGAACACCTTCAAAGAAGGGCCATTGAACAAATACTTAAGCACATGTCACAAGATTTAGTGTTGCTATTCCAAATACGGTCTAAACTTTTATCATAACCCTATTCCAAAGACACTATTATGCAATTGTATAGAATTTAGAGAAAGTAACATAAACAAGACCATCAAATAAAAATAACAAAACTTATGCATTTAGATAACGAACTAGGCAATAAGCTAGCTTACTCTCCTTCTTGCTTTTCAACAAATTGTGGCTCAAAGAAGGGCCACTGAACAAATACTTAAGCACATGTCACAAGATTTAGTGTTGCTATTCCAAATACGGTCTAAACTTTTATCATAACCCTGTTCCAAAGACACTATTATGCAATTGTATGGAATTTAGAGAAAGTAACATAAACAAGACCATCTAATAAAAATAACAAAACTTATGCATTTAGGATAACGAACTAGGCAATAAGCCAGCTTACTCTCCTTCTTGCTTTTCAACAAATTGTGGCTCCTAATTTAAAGGATCTCCTGCATAATTTAAACCAAATGAATTGCAATTAGACCAATAAAAAGACTAATATATATATGTATATATTGTCCTTATTCATATATATTAAATAATTAAAATGACCTATAAATGCACCATCAATTCTGTTAAAGTTTACCATTTTTGCCTACAACTAATTATGTAAAACCAAAGCACCAAAGCAATTGGTACACGAAATTGAGATAAACCAAATAAGACCAAGATTATCTTTTACTAGACAAAAAGACAATGAGGATATATCCTAAAGTTGCTCAAAGCCTTTCATATAAATCTCATCATAAGAGTAACAACCAAGAGGCTAAGACCTGGTCTCCATAGGGATACAATACATTGTAACCTCGTATATTGAACAATATATGCTGTCTCATTTGTAGAGGCAACCAATAAGTACAATAGTGTAATCATCAAGAGATGCAAAAGATCAAGCATAGGTCAAACTAAGGTTTAGTAAGTTCCAAATGTACTAGTCATTATAAGCTATCAACTACTTACATATATTAGTACCAGCCATGAAGTATAATGATCTTTTAAAATTACCAGCTTTGTTGTCTGAGGAAGCATCTTCCGTGGTTGCAACATAACAATACCTACAACAAACTCCTCTAAAAGATGTTCAAGTTTATGGTCAAACCTTCCGATAGCCAAATAGACTAGTATAAAGTGACAAGTTGCTTTACGCAAATTGAGAAAATAACCACAAGTATTAAAAAAAAACGGTGTGTCTTTATTCTAATTTCAACTAAAAATTTGACTCATCAATTAGCTATCCTAATTTCAAAAGGAAACCATACATCTTAGTCATGTCTTCCATCTCCAATGTTAATGGTGTTTCTCTTCTTCTAATACCTAAAAGAGCTTTTGATAAGTAAAACCAAACAATTTTAAAAATGTTAAATAGTGCAGTTCTAACAGAAAAGCCCATCCTGCGAATCATGATGAATACTCATCCATAAGCATTTTGAAGTCATGAAATCAATACCATAGAATGAGATTGCCAAAGAGGAAATGCTACATCATGGGACCTTCTCCAACACCTCAGCCTTATACATCTTTAACAACCG
Source organism: Combretum micranthum (assembly GCA_024138025.1). Lineage (NCBI taxonomy): Eukaryota > Viridiplantae > Streptophyta > Magnoliopsida > Myrtales > Combretaceae > Combretum > Combretum micranthum. Next base: position 2,716,496 of record JAMXBD010000018.1, read on the forward strand.
AGTATTCACCCTCTTCCAATTGAGTACTCCACTAATATCATCAAGCAATGGGGAATACATTGCAAACAATCCCTTCTTCACCTTCCTAATAAACATGATACACAACTAATATAGACATTCGTTAGGAAAATTCTCCAATATGTCTTCGTTAGGAATCGATTTTGGCTTCATATACTTATGGTTGATTAATTAAGAGGACTCAAATAAAAAATGGCAAGAAATGGTAATAATCACTGCATAAATTAATTGTAATTTCTTCTAACATGGTGTCGGTAACAACCACTTAATCAATAGTACACATAATTTTTTAAGTTCTAAAAACAAAGTCAACATAAATAAGTGCCAAAGCCCCAAATAGCCACATTTAAAAAGAGAGAGAGATAGAGTACAAAACCAGTACCAAAACCTCCTCTTACAGAATTTAACATAGGATGAAACTTCTAGCAATTGAACACACCACATGTAACCTCTAGCAATTGAAAGCATCACATGCAATAACCTACCCTAATCAATGAATTGGATATAGAGAACCAAGTAGGAACTTAATACCTATAAAAAACATTATATAAGAAAAAATAATCCATGTCAATGTTAAAAAAACATACCTTAATTATAGTTTCCCCAATGCAATATTATTCTGGAAAAAACAAAAAACAACAAATCAATTTGGAAAACTAAAGGAAGAAAAAAAATTATTGACACTTGATAGAAAATAAGAACACAAATTTTACCAGAAGAAAATGAATAAGGAAGAGAAAGAATATGGCAGGAGAGAGAATAGAGGGAAAAATAAAATTAGTAGAATGGGAAAAGGGCTTAGAGGCAGCGATGGATGTGGGTAGTGGGATTTTGATGACAAAGTGGCCATTGTTTTCTCTTAAATAAATTTCAAAATCATATTTTAATTCTTTAGAGCTTCTTGCAAGAAGTAATTCATCACTAAATATATTTTTAATTAAATCTGTTCCATTATTTAATTCTTAAATTTTAAAAAACCTTTTGCAAGGAAACAATGGTTGCGTAATATTAAAAAATAAAATATTTTATTAAGCTGATTATAAAATATATTTTCGTCACAATTCTTCATTGCAACAAATAAGATTTCTTGTAGTGATTTTACATGGCAAGTAACCAATCTTTATGTTTATGTAACGCTGTAAATTTAGGCATTATAATTTGCCATGTGTCCTTCTCTTATTAATAACATGCCAAGGCTATAAAATACTAAACCACAAATTATACCAAATATAATCACAAAACTCACATATGGCTACTTTAAAATATCACATAAAATAAACTTTTTGAAAAACATGAATTAAAAAACTGAAACTATATATCATCAAACCAATTGAAACCTAACAAACTAGTCTCATACAGTCTTCAATATCTCTCTCCTATATCAAATTCTCAAGATCTACGAGTCCTCAATTGGATAGTTAAGTCCACTATTGCCATCCCCATGATCTACATATAGATCATACCCAGATAGATCATAAACAACTTCATCTTCACCTGTATCTGAAAAAAAAAAGGAATGAGCGAAACGCCTAGTACACCATACCACAAGCAAATACGAATGAACATACAACATACAAATAGCACATATGATCCTAAACTAATGCAACAATAACAATTTATTATCTTTGATTAGTGAAGCAAATAGCACAATTTAGAACCATATACTTTTAGTCCTAAATCCAGTAACTCATGAACCCAATTAACAAACCTTTATATAAAATACTTAATATATTTATATTGATGTTGGGTACTCCCCACACATAGTTGCGTACCACCATAAGGCCTGGCATGACTCTTAATCTACTAGAATCATCTCCAAATGCAACTCCACTAGAGGCAACGACACACAATGATCATTAGGGCGCCTCGTTAGTATCACACTCTACATGGTCTTTACTAACCAAAGCCAAACACAAGAAACACAATTTTCAATTATAATCTGGATAGAATTTAGTCAATTTATTTTTCTAATCCTACACGCACAAACAAGTAAGGTAAAGTCTTACCTGACTTAGCTCGTTCACAAAACTCCAATAGCAACAAATCCTCTTAAAAGACTATGAACCCTAATTTCACTAGAAACCTGATCATCAACACATATCAAATCAAAATCCAATTTCACATTCATAAATAAACCATAATCCTAAAATCCATAATCTAAAACATAAGATTTACAATATTAGATCTACATACTTACCTTCTAGGATCACCAAACAACGAAACCTTAAAACGCTGATTTCTCCAAAACTCCTCAAAACCCTAAAATTTGTTATCAATATCAGTACAACTATCAGAAAAGATTCCATCTTTAAAATAACAAAGATTGAGTGGATTCAATACTTACCCAAAACTTTAGATTTTACACTTTCTTGACTGTCGAACCAAGATCTCCAATCACAACTTAGGGTTTTGGTCTCCACCAAAATCATATGTAGTAACTTGATTCCTCAAAATCAATATGAAACAACCCTTAAAAAACATCATCTAATCATAAACTCAACCAAAAGAGTTTTGAGAGGGATTCTTACCTAGATATTGCCTTAGGTTGAGCTATGAAGAGAGAACTAAAGAACTTAGGTATTTATATAAGACTTAAGAAACCCTAGCACAAAGGATGGATGTTTATTTCGTAAATTATAGGCTGGAATCAAAGCTGGTGGCTGAAGGGCGGCTTAAACTTGAATCAAGGAACAAAACCCATCAGATGGCATAAAGCCAGCAGCCTTCACTTCCTACGCCAGCAACCTTAACTCCTAAGCCGATAGCCTTTAGGCAGCTTTCGTTATACGCGCCATCCTTCACAAATTTGATTGAAAATCCTTAGAAGCTCCAAAGCTTACATAAGGCCGACGGTGCTCCAATCAAAGCTGACGGCCCTACACACCAAAGCTGGCGGCTTTAGAGTCGGCCTAAGTCCTCCCTTTTACGTTCTTCACGAACAACTTCTTCAAGTTCAAAATCAACTGTCACATGATAAAATTAACTTCTTAAACATTCTTATATTACAATACTACCCTTCATTATAAATTAATTATTTGTATATTACAGTTTATATGCTTCTAAGTAAATATGTGGTTCTTGAGTGATCAACATATTAACTAAAGAAGCAACATAATTAATAGGATAAGAAGCAAAAGTAGATATCAAATAATGGATAAGGGTAGGAAGAACTGTGTGCTAGCTGAGTAGAGGAATGGGTTAGATACACTGCACTAACAAAATCTTTTAGTCACAAGGGAGGAGCTCTTGATCTTTGAGATCGACACAAATTAGAAAAATCAAGACATGTGCTTGGAACATCAGATTGAAGAGTTGAAGACTCAACAGGAGAACTTGATTGTAACACTTTATCAATAGAAGACTAACTAAGATGAACAATATCATAAAAGGATAATGGAAATTGAGCACATAGAGCAAGGGAGGTATCAACATCATCTAATCTACACCATTGATCTTTAAAAGGAAATATGTGTTCAAAGAAAATTAC